>CM076581.1:342034712-342389516 GCA_034641835.2 Pinus albicaulis | reverse complement strand
AAAATGAAAAAATCAGGAAATATTTTGAGAAATCTGGGCTGATTAGGACAGGAGCCTAGGTGAGTGCAAGTTTAACTGATTCGAAATATTTCTTAGCCCCAACAGTCCACCTAACTCCTACACCTTTCTTTAACATGTTAGTCATATTCCTAAGGTGTTCAGCTAAGTTGGGAATAAACCTCTTGAGGAAGTTGATTTTCCCAATGAAGGAATGTAACTCTTTGATATTTCTCTGGTGTGTGATTTGTAGTATTCCCTAAGATCTTTGTGGGTCTATCCTAATCCCTTTCTCAGATATGATGTGGCCAAGAATCTTACCTTCTTGCAGCCCAAATACAGTCTTTTTAGGATTTAATGACATACCAAACCTTCTACATTTTTCAAACACTCTTCTCAAGTGTTATAGGTGTTCTTCCTCAGTCTTGGAATAGACTGTTATGTCATCTAGATAGATGACAATGAAGTGTCCTATTTCATCTGAAAAAGCTATGTCCATTTCTCTTTGGAAGGTTGCACCAACGTTCATCAGTCCAAAAGGCATCTTTACATACATAAAAATTCCCCATGGAGTGGTAAAAGTGCTCTTGAGTTGGTCTTCTGGGAGTAATAAAACTTGGTTGTAACCTGAAAACCCATCTAGCAGGGAGATCCTTTTTGAGCCTACTACCCTCTGAAGGATGTGTTCCATTTTTGGAAAAGGGTAATTGTCTTTTAGTGAGGCTCTATTAAGATTCCTGAAATCAATACACAGCCTGATCTCCCCTGTTTTCTTTCTCACAGCCACTAGGTTTGATACCCAATCAGAGAACCTCACAGGCACAATTATGCATGCCTCATACATCTTCTTAATCTCTTTTTCCACTGCAGGCAACTGTTTTGGGTTTATTCTGTGAATTTTTTGTCTGAAGGGCTTCTGATTCTCTTTCAAAGGTATTTTGTGTTGTATGATGTTCGTGTCATAGGCCTTCAGGTCCTTATAGCTCCAGGCAAACACATAAATGAATTCCTTGAATAGGTCAATGTATTTCTTTTTCATGTTTGCAGGTAGGGACCTAGCTAATTTGATCATCTTGGGTTTATCTTCATTGCCCATGTTGCATTCCTTGACGTCAGAGTCTGCATGTTCTATAGTGGGCTTTTTTTCTACATCATCAAAGTCAAAAAGGTCCTCTAAAGGTGCCAAACCTCGAGGTATGTTCTTATCTTTGGTCTGCAGCATCTCTACTTCTTCACTATCTGTGTTTTTACATTTTTCATTCGGATTTCCAATATGTTCATTTAAAGTGTTTATTTCTATGTTCCAGGGTGGTTATTCCCCATCTGAGGACTCTTCACTCAGGCAGCTACTGTCAGATTTAGAATCTGAATTAGAAAATTCAAACTCGTCTCTGCCTACCAAGAAATCTTCAATCTATTTATTGCCCTCAAAGACCTGCCAATATTTTTCATTGTCCAGCATTGCAGGTCTGAATTTGGTCTGAATGATGATCTGTTGGTCGTTGGGAGGCTTGTGATATGAACTAGCCATGCAGGCTAATCCATTTTCAATTACGTTTTGACTCCTAGGAACAAACACCAGTTCGTATTCTACAAAGGTTTTCAGTATGTCCATAGTGTCGTTCCTATATTCTCTTAGCCTAGGATGTTTCGCTGTGTATTCACCATTCACCTGTTTAATCATCATCTTAGAGTCCCCATGCACAGTTATCTTACGGGACCCTAATTTTCTCAACAGATTTAAGCATAGGATCAAAGCCTCATACTCCGCGATATTATTTGTACATTTGAAGTGCAGGTTACAGGCATGGCTCTCTGCATAGTCACTCTCTGTGTTATGTAGCCACACTCTTGCTCCAACAGTTCTCTTGGTACATGACCCATCAAAATTCATTTCCCACAGGGGACCATTTTTCATTTTATCATCGTTTCCTTCCCTAATGTGGGTTTCACTGGTCTGTTATATCACAGGTTCTGCGTTGTGCTGAGGAATTTTTTGTTCTTTGCGTGGTGTATGAGTTTGTGAGGGGTGACTAACCGGATGATTGCATTCGATTTCTTGTTTGGTCTGAATTTATGTTTAATACAAAGGCACTGTTCATGGTTTTTCTCTTTCTTCATTTTCTCCAAGTCCAGGGTGGCTAACATAACAGTAAACTGTGGGTCTCAAACCTTGGTTTGTATCTATGTTTTCCTATCTTCATCTCTCCCAGTGATTCATCAAAGGTATATAAAGATTCAGACTGCGGTATATAACACAGAAATTTTCAGGCCTTTCAGGGCTACTAACTAGGAATTTCATTTCTGCCTCCCTATACAGTC
Source organism: Pinus albicaulis (assembly GCA_034641835.2). NCBI lineage: Eukaryota > Viridiplantae > Streptophyta > Pinopsida > Pinales > Pinaceae > Pinus > Pinus albicaulis. The sequence continues at coordinate 342,387,197 of CM076581.1, read as the reverse complement.
TCCTAAGTTGGCTAAAAACAGGGATTGTGGCATATGCCCATCCATCTGCATCGTACCTTGTAGCTTGGCTCCCCATGACCTTGACAATAGCATACCATACTTAGGTGGCACATCTGCCACCACGAAATCCATGACCATGCATTTAGTTGGAATCTGGGTTAAGCTCACACATAGATCTTTGATCAGGCCAAGACACTTTACCCTGCTAGAATCAAATGAATATAAGTCTTTGTAGGGTCGTGTTATCTCTAAGCCTAACCTTTCCATAACTACTTTAGGCATTAAGTTGTGTGATGCCCCAGAGTCATGCATTGCATTGTGAAGGATCTTGTCGTGAATATTGAGACTGATATAAAAAGGTGGCACTACCCCTTCTTGAAGCTTCCCTTCTATCTTGGGACCAAACAGGAGGGCTGGTTGATCATCACTCAGATTGACCATGTCACTATTCTCACCTAGATTTAACGATTTCAAAATTTTGCCTTTATATACATCTTGAGTGGCCAGCTCGGAGAGTGGGACAAAGATTTTAATTTTTGCAATATCACTTTCCAAATTGAAAGTGGGCTGACTCTTTGGGATGTTCAACTCTGTTTTTCTAGTTACCACCTTGGTGGCAGAATCAATGGGCTGACTCTCACTATGTACAGTGTTAGAAACTATTTTATTAGGAGCACTAACTGCGGTGCTAGTGCTGCTAGATGGTTGGCTTTGTTTATCAGTGTTTTGGTTGTCCTTTCCTTTGTTCTTCCCAGAACTCTCAGCTGCTGATTTGTCACTTTCAACAGTTACTTTAGAAGTTTTCTCAGGCCTTTTCTTGATGGTAATCTCATAAGCCTTTGATTCAGAAGTGTATAGGTTTTTTTTGCTTCTAATTTCATATTGTTCTCTGACCTGCATGATGGCATTTTCAAATCCTAACCTGTAATCCTCAAATTCTAATCTTTCCTCATCCCAATAAGAGGGTGAGGGTTGATCTTCCTCTGTGGAACAGTTGTGGATTGTGTTTTCTATTTCAAACATGTTTATTTTGGTCCCCTCAGACTCTTCTATGATTCCCTCATCTTCATCAATAAAGTTCTCTTGGAATGGGGGAATAACTTGCTAATCTGATTCTTTTTGTCTGTTGGGAGTGGTGTTGTTTCTCCTAAAATTCTGATTCTGGTTATGATTTTGATTTCTGTTTTGGTTACTAACTGTGACAACCATTTTTTCCATCATTTTTTGTAGCTTTTCCATGTTTTTGGATAAACGTTCATAATTGGGATCAGATGTGGAAGCTACATTGTCATCTCTATATGTTACCCTTTTCTCAGCTCTCAATCTTGCCCTTTTCTCAATCAGGTTTTCCTCTACACTCACTGCTCCCTTTTTCATGTCTTCCAACATGTTATAATCTCTCTCCTTAAGCTGGTAGGCCATGTCAGCGTCAAAGCCTTCGAGGTATTTTACTAAAGCCATACCTTGGGGAGGTTTCATATGTGGAGGAAGAGCATTATAAACATTGTTAAACCTTGTAGAATAATCGTGGACACTCTCTCCTACGTTTCTTTTAAGGTTTTTGTATTCAACTAGGATTTGGAGAGGGTTGGTCTTAACTTCCCATTTGTTTATGAAAGTTTGATATAAAGCAGGAAGATATTGGATACTATTAGGAGGTAGGCTCTTGAACCATTTCTTCACATCACCTCCTAAGCTCTGGGCAAAGATTCTCATTTTGACTATATCATCATCTATCTTCATGTAGTCAAAAAAATCTTCCATCCTATCTACATGGTGTTGGGCTATGGTAGACTCTTTTGCAGTGAAGTGTGGGATCTTTGATTGATAATCATTGGGTAAGGGCACTAGAGGCTGAGGTAACACCAGAGGTGCATACTAGGCTGCCATGATGATGTTTTGGTGAAGTAAAGGGTTAGCTTGAGAAGCTGGTATATGGATGACAGGGATACTAGGACTAGCAGAAGACTGTTGAGCAGACTTAGGGTGGCAGAGCCCCAATTTTTGCAGGAAGTGAATATCAGAGGGTGTAGATGGGGGGGTCTCTCCATCCCTAATATGCTAAACACTATGAGATGGTGAACCGGGAAATTCAAGGTCTGGCTAGTCTAGAACACTGAGTGACCTAGTTCTAGGTACACTGTTTTGAAAGTCTAGGTCAAAAGAGGGTCTAATAGAGCTGTGAAGTCTTCCGGTGCAGAGTCATCTCTATGGATGTGGCTGGAAATAGTTGGTATTTTAGGTGTAGGAGATATATTGAGGATGCTCTCAGGGTTATGAACTATTTCAGGTGGGTTTGGGTTGGGATAAGCTCTTGTGTGAATGGTTCTTGGAGCCAGAATGCTATTTTCTCAAAGGAGCTTAACCCTACTTGTTACTTATACTGTGGTTGATGTTTTTATGGAGGCTGGTCTCCCAATGGAGTCTTATGTGAACCAAGATAATCAGTAGGCCTACTAATCACCAGTTTTTGTGGAGGTAAATCCCCTCTGCGGATAGAGGCGCTCCCTACTAGCCTAGACTGGGTATAGCAAAAATCGTTCACGATATAGTGCAGGTTCCTAATTGCAAATAAACCAACTAGCGATGAAGGCTTACCTGGAATCCAACATTGTCGCTTGTAGAGAAAGTAGCACTCCCGTTCCTTAGCTCTGGCAGATCACAATCCTTATGATCTCCGTGATCAGACTCCTGCACACGCAAGAAACAAAACAAACGCAAGTGTAAAATCCAGTATATGAAACTATATGTCAGTCATAGAAGACATAACTCATTATCATAATCAACAACAGAAGTGGAACCATAACCAATAGTCGATTATCATTAATCAATAAAAGAAGAATACAACCATAGCCCTGACGCTGAATTCTCCTTTGGAGGGTCGCCAGCGAAACACGTCTCAAAAAATCCTGTCGGGGATGGGAAAAAACTCTCTCTCCGAATGTCTCGACAATAATCTCCTTGCTTGGATTTTGCCTTAAGGGAATGAATCAAGGCTCTTGCAGCATAAGGCTCTGATGGATCTTGGGAACTTGGAGACTAGCTTGCAAAGGAGATGAGCAAGATTTTATAGATGGAGGAAGGGGAGTTGGGATCCCTATAATCATGGGATTGGCCCTATCTTCAAGGAAGCTTCCATGAGAGGTGGAAAACCACTTCCTCTACATGGAGATCCAGAGCCAAACCTCCCAACTCAAATTAGATGACAGTTTATGATTTGGTTAGGACGAAACTTCCGCCATTTATTTTTAAAAAACACTCCTTAAAATGGCTGGTGTGAGTGCGACTCTGAGACAGAGTGCCAATTGGCGCGACCTCTTTGAAGGATTTCCCCCATTGGCATGGGTACTGAACATGCTACCTGACCAATGCAAAAAGGGGTGTTTTTAGGGTTTTTCACAAGGAGTTGTCTTCAGGGCAATGAAAGTACATGTTTAGGGGAATTCCATGAAAGTGTTTTCAAGTTATGTCACTGCTCACAGGTCACGGAATGAACCCTCCAATTGTGTGGGATGGGGAATTGCAAGGAGGGTGAAAAAATTCTGTGTAACAGATGCCCCCTAAAGTATGAGGCTCAAGAGAGAGAGAGGGGTGAAATGCTTTACGAGAATGTGTCCAACTGAAAATACTACCGTCGAAAAACCTGCGTAGAGAAGTACAACTGATGTCTCAAATACATGATATATATGTGGTATGGGCGTAGCCATCCATAACAGAGTATGTAATAATCTAGATCCAAGGCATGGATGCAGCCATCCAATGAGGATAGGTAAATAGAATCAGGTATGGTCGCATCCATCCAATTAGTGAGTCATGTAACTAATCATAATAATCCACAAAATCGTAGCCTGGATTATAACAGGCAGAATCCAGGGTCTTATGCTTCATCTCGACCTGAAAAAAGTACAAGTTCAAGCATGCGAATATGTGAGCTAAAGTCGAACATGCAAGAACATCGTCTGATTACCAGCCAATGATGAAAGCTGTTAACAGACGCGAGAGGTACCACCATTAATGCCAATGGTCCTCAAGGTACTATAGGTACAATCTACGGCATGTGAACAATGATCTGACGTCGAACAGCCACAAAATCACTCGATCAGAGGCCAATGATGAAAACCTCATGTCGAATGCAAAGAACCTGCCATTGAGGCATGCAGGCTCCAAGGTACCAGAAGGGAGTCTTTAGATCAGCTTCCTGGATAATGAGCTGAAGTCGACAGGAAATGACCTTGATCGAAGGTTGGCCATAGTGTTTCCCACATCATCGATGTGAGATAGAGGAACATAATGTCTTTGTGAATCAGGATTAGATGAGAATCAGAGGAAGGTTGATACTTACAGAGGTAAACTTCTCTTGAACACATGGCGGCACGACAGTGAGTTTGGCAGTATTTGACATCAATGGATCAGAGGTCATGGTGACGAGGCAAAGAGGATATGAGAGGTAAAAAAGGATCACCCAAACCCACGGAGGCAAGTGAACAACCGAGATGAGATGTCCCCAACCCAACACAAATACAAAGAAGTGCCATGTTCAAGAGCGACATACTGCCGACATGACAATGATTTTGGTTCCATTTTTCCCCACCATCCTGGCGAGTACCTCTTTATTTTTACACGAGCTTGAAGAGGATACCATATGCTTTTCATATAAGTCCATCCTTCGAACAAACCCATCCTAGTACATTTAACGAGCCCTAGGAAGGAGAAACTCGAATAACGTCATGATTGACAATTTCCGATGTCATTTAGGTTTAACGAGTCTGACAAAGGAAGAAATCAATGTCTTTTCATGTTTAGAGAGTTTGAAAAGACAGCGGAAAAGTAAACTCCAATAGTCCCTTTTCGTAAATAGTTCCTTAGACCTGAAAAGGTAGAAAACTATGTATGAGAAAACCTCCTAGTCGCAACAGGCTAGGGTATTCATTTTTCATAAATAATCTATACCAGCCCAAAAAAAGGGGTAAACGTATACTGGGTAGATGTCGTTTCACGTCCACTTTAATGAGGTCAAAATGACAAGGGACTCGGAAATCTTTTCATGTTTAGAGAGTCAGAAAAGAGCTGAAAGATGACTCCTCCTGGAGGAACGAGTGGTATAAAAGGTAGCTACTGGTTCCGGTAATAGTGGAACTGCTCAGAACAAGTAAAGGTTAAGAGGTTGGCTAACAAGACCACTCATCGCAGCGGTTCCTCAGGATTGGGTGAAACAACAAAGTGAAGGCATATGATCGGCCAAGAAGATAGTGACGATGGAAGGAGAAAACCAAGGCTCATCTGGAAAAAACAGGCTGATAAAATGGTGATCACAAGAGGTAAAGTGGAAATGGTTTCATTTTTACACAAGCTTGAAATCGAGAAACTATGCTTGAAGTTGGTTTCATTTTTACACAAGTTTGAAACTAAGATAAACTATGCTTGAATCCAGTTTCATTTTTACACAAGCTTGAAACGGAAACAAACTATGCTTGAAAAAAGTAAGCATGCCCCCAGCATGGTGACTCAATTTGAGGTACATGCCCCCCAAGCTTCAATCCATATGAAAGGCAGATGGAGTGAAGGTTCAAGTTACGAGATCAAGAAAAAGAATTGACTGGGATTTTACGAGATCTTATCAAAGACTCGAATTGAACATGAAAGTTTTTCATTGTTTTAACGAGGTTGACACATTAAAAGAAATGTCCTCGTAGCCACTTGTTTCATTGTTTTAGGAGCTTGGCATAAGAGTAAGAACTATGCTCTGATGAGCTCAACGGAGGAGGCTCAAGAGAGAGATGATCAGTTACATCACGCTCTAGACAATCTGACATTTCCCCCAGAATAGGCATAAAGGAGGAATGATGATGCGTATCACTCCAAGGAAACTCCCCAAGAGACATGGTTTCAACGATGGCTTCGTCAGAAGGAAAAATCTGTTTAAGAGGGTCAGGCCAGTCGGCCTTGTCGAGCCAGGGAGATTGAGAGTAGAAATATAAAGCCATGCCTAAAGGAGCATGCTGAGGAGGGGGAGGATCATATGCGGCGATGACTTCACATTAGTTAATCTCTACCGGAGTTAAGGGCATCGATTCTCCAAACTTAGTCACCTGCTTAGGCAAAGGGATGAGCCATGGGTCGTCAGACCTAGAGATCATGTTAACTTGAGCGGTGTGCGGTGGTGGTGCGGGAAAAGTACCCATGAGGACGGGGTCCTTGAAGAGACTGGGTCCTACACTGTCAGGGGGATTTGGAATCTGATCCACATAAGGAACGTTGTTCTCAGAGGTGGAGGTGAAGAAAGACAACTGATCCACCGTAATGATTTTTCCCTCGTGAGGGAACTTAAGAAGTCGAAAGAGGATGGACGGAATGCATAACATGGTGTGAGTCCAACTACGGCCGAGAAGTATATTGTAGTTAAGCTTGGCATCAACTACTTCTACTTCTATGTTGACTATCTTCCCCTATAAGGTAATCGCTAAACTCTCGAGAAAACCCAAGGGTTTTGATTCTGGACCATCGAATGCCTCTAGGGCATTAGGAGATGATGAAAGGGCCAGAGAGCCAATGGCCTTCCAGCAAGCGGACGACATGACACAGGTAGAAGCACCTTTATCCACAATGGCCCTATAGATGTTAAGACCGTTGATCCGGACTTGAATAACAAGAGCGATCTGATGTGGAAGTCGGGGGGTAAATTTCTCTAAGTCGAAGGTGAGAAGATTAGAATCAGTGGGATCGATCCCACCGATTGCAGACAACAAGGCCTTTCGTTGTGACGGGAAACTTTGAAAAACTTCCAATGCAGACATGGCAGAAGGTGCCTGTGCTAAATCCTCAACAATACTGTAGTGTTGAGCGGCACGGGCATTTGGGTTGTAGGAAGATCTTCGTAGAACACCTTTAGAAGGTGGCCTCACAATAGGTTCAACAGTAGGCTTCTCAATCTCCAACGGACTAGAGACAGGTGGGGGAGGTGGACCGTCCACAACTGTCTTCCCAGTTGCCTGACGCAATTCGTTGTAATCCTTCGAATGCGTAGCAATAGAGATAGGTGCAGCGCCATTCATCATAAATACCTGGGACCCAAATGATGCAGATGGTGAAGACTGTTCAACCATATAGGTTTGCTGAGACGGGAACGGTTCTTTAAGAACTGCCGGAGTCCCTTTGGAGCCTTTAGAAGTTGACTAACCTCAGATTGTCGTGGAAAATCCTTGGTGTAATGATCTCCTTCACAGATAAGGCACAGATACTTCGTTTTACATTGGGAACCTTCCTCGGTACAATGTTTGGACTCCGGCTTTGGGGCATCGGATTTAGATTTTCCTTTGCCCTTCTTTTTCCTTTTGGAGGCTTTTTCCGTAAGATTAGCCTGAATGACGTTAACCTCCGCAATTTTGCCAGAATCAGGAGGGGCGGGAGGAGCAGAATTATTGGATGAGTTGGACTTCTGGTTCCCATTCGAATATTTCTTCGAATTCTGAGACACGGAACCAATAACACCATCTATCGCCGGGGTAGGTGGAGCTTTAGAGGTTCCAGACCGTGGATCATCAGTCAAAATATAATAAAGCGTGCCGGATTGAGAATATACCAGATCTAGATATTGGGCACGTGCTATGGCTTGTTCTTCAGTTACACACGCTCCCATAGAAATATCTTGGGCGATTTTGTTAACGAAGGAGGTGGTGAACCAATGGGTTAGTATCTGATCAAGTATATGGAACTTGATAAGTCTACGACGATGTCGCCACTCATGAATGTGATAAAAAATGTGGGTGGATTTGTCCTACTTCAAATAATTTAGGAGGTGCGTCCTGACTTCCTAGCGAACCGGTAACTGAAAGTGAGTCAGAAAAGCCATGGCTAATGTATTGAAATCTTGAAATATGCCACGGGATAATTAAATATACCACTTAGCGGCAGCGCCAGTCAAAGTGCACTGGAAGAGGCATAGAAGAATTGAATCATCCACCCAAGATTTGGACGAACACCAAAGATGGTAAGTCATCACATGAGCTTGGGGGTCCTCCCAAGCTTTACCCTCAAACTTGGGACAATCACCAGGTACCTTGGTAGGAACCGGAGGCCAATAAGGATTGTGCAGAATTGGATCATTAGCTAATTTCGAAACATCCAGTAATTCGAGGTAGCCAGGAACAGAAATGGCAGATTGGACGGCATGCCTGGCCCTTGATAAGAACCAGTACATGTACTCTACGCTGGTTGAGAATATCCTTGGCCCCAGGGGTTCTATCCCATAGGATTCTGATTTTAGGGGGTATAGGTCGTATAACCAGTCTGATTCGGTTGTTGGTAACCAGTGTACGGGGCTTGATAACTAGAGTATGGACCTTGATTATATGTTGGCCCTGTGTGAGCATGTGGATTTGGCTGCTGAGCATAGGTGTAGCCGGATTGTTGAGAGTAATAGTTAGAACCTTGGGGTTGGCTATAATTCGGTCGGTATTGACCATGAGAATAGTAACCGCCTTGAGGTTGAGTGGGCTACTGATAGGTGGGACCCTGCTAAGCCTGAAAATTAAGGTGCAGTGGTTGATTTGGCTGCGACATTGAATAAGTCGGCTCTTGGGCAGGGTTGACAGGATGTGCAGGCTGGCCTGGCTGAACAAGCTGACCTGGCTGAGCAGGCTACCCAGGTTGAACAAGTTGACTTAGATAAACATGTTGTGCCAGTTGTACAGGTTGTCCTGGCTGTTGAGGAGCACGAGGTTGTGCCAGATGGGCCGGTTGGACTGGTGGAGGGACACCAGGTTGTGCCGGATTGGCTGGTTGGCCTAGTAGCGGAATGGATCCAGGTGGTTTCTAATAACCAGTTTGACCCAAAATAGGACCATAAGATGGTCCTGATTGATGTGTAACGTTGGTACCAAGAGGATACCGTGGTTGCAAAGGTTGAGAAGGTTGGACTTGCCCCTCAGGACCATATACCGGTCCCGGTTGGTACCCTAGTTGTCCTGTGAGTCCATGAGGTTGCCCAAGTGGGAATTCAGGGAGAGGCTGCATGAGTTGACTGGAAGGGTTGTAATATTGTCCTTGTGGACCATATAATGGCCCTTGTTGGCCCATAGAGTAGCCCTGTATGGGCTGTCCCTGCGGGTCATAAGGATAGCCAGGCTGGCCCGAAGGTTAGCCTTGAAAAGGTTGTCCTTGCGGGTTGTAGGGCTGTCCATCCTGGTTATACGGTAAAACCTAAGCATGAAGTTGAGCCTCAGGAGCAGGTAAATGTAAAGGGTTCCCATGCTAATCGTACTGATGTGGAAAAACATACACGGGTGTACCATCCTATGCATAATGCGAAAAATACGAGCGGTTGGGATCTTGAGAGGATTGTCCGACCTCGGGGTTCGATTGTTGAAGGGACAATCGATACTCCTCTGGAGAGATGTTCTTCGGCATAGTAGATGCTATATAGATGTCTTTGGGAAGCGATGTAGTCCTTACGGACTGGGTAGTAACAGCAGGTGCGGATGCTGCCACACAAACAGTTGGCATGGAGGGTACAGAAGTAACCTGAGGGGATGACATAATGGGTGTCCTTGGAGACATCCCCAATGAAGGAACAACTGGCCTCGTAGAAAGAGCTGACACCCCCATAGAGGCAACGGCGGCAATAATCTGACCCAAGGATCTATACCCGGCTGGTAATGAGGGGCTGGGTGATGACATAACAGATGGTTCAGGGTTTTCTTCTGGAAATAAATATCGAGGGAATAACTGGTAATCTTCACCAAACGTGGGGATTTCCTCACTAGGAGAATCACTCATACTCGAACATGCCGCTAGATCTCATAACAGAAGACGAGGACTAGGAGAAATAACAACAGCTATAAAAGGCAGACCCGATGTAAGAGGAGGGAAAGCCTCCCCTACTCCCAATCCAAACCAAGGGTCGGAAAAGGGCTAATTGAACTCAACTGGTCCTCCAAAGGGCTACTCAGATAGAACTGGTCCCCTGTCGGGAAACTCGGAAACGTTGGGCTGCTGGGGTTCAATAGAGGACTGAGAAGCCTCTGATGAATCGTCTATATATGGACTACCAGTAGACGAAACGAAAGGTTCCGCCACTATGACAAAAATGACAAAAGATCGAGCACAACACACACGGGCTGAAAAAGAGTCAAGACACACAATCAAACGGCCAACAAGAAAAATCTAACAGGGCATGTGATCGCGGGTGATTTATTTTACCACATTGAAACTTAGAAACTTCATCGTTTCATGTTTTAAGAGTCGAGAAACGGATGAAAGGTGACTCTATCTCTTTCAGTTCTGAAGCAAGTGTGAAAGGACAAGCGCTTGGCGATCCTTTCAAATTTAAAGAGTTAGAAAATATCAAATGACTATTTAGGAATACTAGGTAAAGGGTGTACCAAATAACCGTGAACTGCAATATACACCTTGGTTTCAAAATGAAAGAGAAATGAACCAAGGAATTAATGTACGTGCAGGCAATCTCCCTGAATGTTGTGTCTGGTGTATCATGGGTATAGGGTGGCTGACTCGGCTTCCTATGGATAAAGGATAGAAACCTAGTGGGGTGTCCCTTTATATATGCGACGGTACGGGGAGCACAAGTCCGTACTAGTGCTTTCTAAAGCCAAGAGGCGAACGATAGCTACTAGGTTTAAAGACGCCAGAACACATCTCTAGCCTAGACCTCTAAATGTTGCGTTAATGTTCAATGCCGCCTTAGTGTAAATTGAATAAATTTTAATGTTTATCTTCAATTACGTTTCAGTTTTCAGGCCCTAGCGAGTGTGATGTCTCAAAATCTCCTAAATGCACACTATATGTCGCAGTATATCATTTCATTCAATGAAAGCTAATTATGAGAGAGTTGAGAGCTTTTCACACAAACAAAATGATCAGAAAACAACGAAGAAAGTCTCTAATGCAGCTAATGTAAACCAAAAATTTTTATATCAAAGTCACTAATCACTAATAACATCAAAAAGATTTTAATTTGCACTAACTAATCAAAAGAAAAAGAGATTTTTTATATTTTCAATGTTTAATAGCAAAGTGCACTAAACAAAATGAAAACTAATGAAAAGAGCAATTTGAGAAGTGATGAGGAAAGAGAAAAACACATGAATTTCACTCAACGCAAACACACAATCATATCTCCAAATTGAAAAAATATTCCCTCAAAGTCAAGAGAATCCCAAAGACTCAAATGGACCATGTAATCTAGGCCCAAAACAAGATAAAGTAAAATTTGAATGAAGCAGAGAAAAAACACTCAAATAATGCAATAGAATGATAAACAACCACCAAAAGAATGTAGAGGAGCAATCAAAAGGTTGACTGAACAGATAGAAACCAAATACTCCCGAGGGAGGCTCGACACACAAGAGCACCTAGATGCCCTAGGGCTAGAATGTGAAATCGATGGAAACGGGAAAAGAACCAAAGGACGAAGGTCAAAACCAGTCAAACAAGGCTCTAGAACACTCAAGCAATTGAAAAAACAAAACAAAACACAGTGATCAAGCTCAGGAAGGTCAAAATAGAGCAAACCCTAGTACCTCATAGGATTGGCGCGACTGTGAGGCTGAAACTAGCACCAGAAAGGAATTGGTGCGAGTAATACACAAGCAACCTGTGCCAATGGATGCGACTGTCAAGCTATAAAGCATGTTAGTCGAGTTTGCTATGGAAAAATAAAAATAGACAATACAACAAGTAGATCAGTGATAATCAAGCTGACCAAAAGTAAAAATCACAAAAGGGCCAGCCAAAAGAGCCGATCAAGCAAGCAGAATCGAGAAACAACTGAAATGACAAGACAATGCTCTAAGTGTTCAGTTCATAAACTAAACCGGAGATTGACTGAAGCAGCTTTGATCTAATTCGCTAATGCAGAGCAATAGCATTTCGAAGGATATCTAGCTAACTTTAGGCTCCGTCTGTAGCTTATAAAGCAGAACAACAATAAGCGATCCCCAGTGGAGTTGCCAATTTGTTGTGGAGGTAAATCCCCTCTGTGAATAGAGGCAATACCTACTAGCCCAGACAGGGTCTAGCAACAATCGTCACACGCTATAGTGTAGGTTCCTAATTGCAAATAAACCAACTAGCGATGAAGGCTTACCTGGAATCCAACGTTGTCACTTGTAGAGAAAGTAGCACATCCGTTATGTAGCTCCGGCATATCACAATCCTCACGATCTCCATGATCGAACACCTGCATACGCAAGAAACAAAACAAACACAAGCGTAAAATCCAGTACATGCAACTACATGTTAGTCATAGAAGACATAACTCATCATCATAATCATCAACAAGAGTGGAACCATAACCAATAGTTGCTTATCATTAATCAATCAAAGAAGAATACAACCATAGCTTTGATGCTGAATTCTCCTTCGGAGGGTCTCCAGCAGAACACGTCTCGAAAAAGCCTGTTGGGGATAGGAAAAGCCTCTCTCTCCGGATGTCTTGACAATAATCTCCTTGCTTGGATTTGGTCTTAGGGGAATGAATCAAGGCTCTTGCAGCATAAGGCTCTGATGGCTCTTGGGAACTTGGAGACTAGCTTTCAAAGGAGATGAGCAAGCTTTTATAGATGGAGGAAGGGGATTTGGGATCCGTATAATCATGGGATTGGCCCTATCCTCAAGGAAGCTTCCATGAGAGGTGGCAAACCACTTCCTCTACATGGAGATCCAGAGCCAAACCTCCCAACTCAAATTAGATGCCAGCTTATGAATTGGTTAGGACGAAACTTCGCCCATTTATTTTTAAAAAACACTCCTTAAAATGGTTGGCGCGAGTGCGACTCTAAGACAGAGTGCCAATTGGTGCGCCCTCTTTGAAGGATTTCCCCCATTGGCACGGGTACTGAACTGGCTACCCACACCAATTGAAAAAGGGGTGTTTTTAGGGTTTTTCACAAGTAGTTGTCTTCAGGGCAATGAAAGTACATGTTTAGGGGAATTCCATGAAATTGTTTTCAAGTTATGTCACTGCTCACAACTCACGGAATGAACCCTCCAATTGTGCGGGGAATTGCAGGGACAGTGACAAATTGCTGTGTAACACACACATTGTACTAATTCAATGGAAAACAAAATAAACACTAGTTTCAGTTTTTTGAATGTAAGGTTTTCAAAGTGAATGAATCAACCAAAGTGAAACAGACACAAAACATGCAAGTTAATGGAGCAAACTTTCAAACGAAAAAGAGTGTTCTAGAAGCGACCCAAACAACCAAAGTAATTGATGCTCAAATTATTGAAGAAGAAGGACTAACCAAAAAACGAAAATACCATTCAATGAGCAAACAAAAGGATCAAGAAAACTCAGTCTAAAAACCCAAAACTAGACTAATAACAATCAAAGAGACTTTTTCTCAAATAGAGGGCTCGGTATGCAGGAACACCTAGAGACCCTAAGGTCTTGAATGACACCGATAGGAAAATGGACAAACAACTAAGGGAAACAAGTCTACAGTAGTCAACACAATCTACAAAGGCTTAAACAGACTCCAATATAACCTAGAAGCAAGAAACAATTACCAAAAGACGCATTAGGGAGGTCAAACCAAAACCTACAGGGGTTGGCGTGATTGTAAGGTTGTAATCTGCACCATACAGAGGATGGTTCGAGTGCTAAAAGAGAAACTTGCACCAATTGGCACAATTTTCAAGAAAAAAAATGCTCCAAGCTAGATACCTATGGGAAAAAGATAAAAAACCCTATCCTAATGAGCAGAGGTCAACCTTGACACTCCGGAGCTGAATAAAGGATGGAAACTGAACAAACAAACCAGAAAAAAATAGATAACTAAACCAATAATTGAAATTGTCCCAACACGATGACACGAAAAACTCGCACCGATCCCCAGTGGAGTCGATAATTTGTTATGAAGATAAATCCTCTCTGTGAACAGAGATGATCCCTCTAGCCCTAGGGTGGGTCTAGTAACAAAAGGACATGCTAAAGTGTTTCTTCCTAGTTAATGAATGAACAAAATACATGGTAGATTGATCTACCGTGAATCCAACGCTGTCGATGTTGCATAACGAGTAGCGGCCTCTCACTCCTGCCTTGGAAAATCACGATTTGTTCGCTTTCAAGCTCAGATACCTGAACATAAACAAAGAACAAGAACAAAATATGACAAAATAGTTTTATTCACAACTATTAACCAGTCAAAGAAGGCTAAACATATCGCATCAAATAAACATCATAACACAATAGTGGAACCAAACAATAGTCATGTATATTAATGAGTAGAAGGAAGAGTACAACTGATGCTTTGACATCGCAGTCTCCTCCAGCGGGGTTCAGATGAAGCATGTCTCAAATGTTGGACAGGGAATTCAGACTCAAGCTCTCTTAGAAGTCATCGACTCGAGCTCTCTCAACACAATATTGGTGACTCTATCTTCTCTAGCAACTTAGCTATAGTATAATTCTCCTAGTTGAGCTATTCAACCGTTCAACTAGCTTCTAATAAAAAATATTGTTTCTTATATAGAGGAAAGGGAGGAGGTTAGGATCCTTAAAAAGGTGGGAGCGAGTCTATCCTTTAGGAGAGTTCCAAGGGAGGTGGAAACTACTAACAAGGAAGGATTATGTGGTTGTTTCAGTTCAACCACTCCCAATGACTCATCCCCGAGGTGGTTGGAATGGAACCTCCTATATTTTTTTTAAAAATTCCATAAACAGCTTGGCGCAGGTGTCCAACTGGCACAGAGTGCCAAGTGGCATGGGCTTAGTGTTAAATTTTTTGGTCGCTGTGAGGATGTAACTCGATACTCGCGCCACAGAAAAAATAGGGATTTTCACAACTCTGTTTAGGGAAATTTCAACAAAAAGAATGTTTCTTTCATAAAAAGGGATGGAAGGATGGTATTTGCAAAGCATGACACCACTTATTGGTCACAAAAACGACCATCCAATGTGTTAGTTGAGGATTGCAGGGACAGTGACAAAATGCTGTGTAACAACTTCATAATCTATTGTCATGGGAAATCAAAGGAAATGCACGAGAGAATATGATCGAACAAAATACCCTGATGAACACAGAGAAAAGGGGAGAGAATCTCACAAAAGAAAGAAAAAAGCACTCTCAAATATTGAAATGGAAAATCAACCTCAACTAGAAGTTGAAGCATGTATGTAAATGTAAAAATTATCAATTTGATATTTAAAATTTTCCTACTGTAAAATTTGAAGCTTGATTTTTATTTGATGAAATAATTTGAAAAATATTTTGCAATGTAAATAGAGAGAGATATTCCTGGAAAGAGAAAGTGAAAGAGATATTGAACCAATTATTGAAGATGGTGAAAATGTTGAAAGAAATTCAAGTGAAGAAATTGAATCACAAGGTATATATATGTCTCTGTGTGTGTGTGTGTGTGTGTGTGTTGAACACATGTACGTATTATTGAAATTATACATATTTATTAATTAATATGTTTATTGAATATGTAAAATTATTATGTATTGTTCATTGGAATATGTACAAATGAAATCAATGTCAATGATGAGATGTTAGAAAATGTTGACAGTGAAACATATAGAGATAAAAGAGCTCACCATGTTATACGATATCATGTTAAACACATTTTTGGTGTGTACTTCATCAAGGAAAATGTGACAGTTCAAGCCCAAACATTGAAAGGTCTCCTATCATTAAGGAAATTAAAAGAAGCTACGACTTTATTGGGTATTAGAAAATCAACAAAACATAAAAAAATGAAGGAAAATGTGATACAAATACAAACAGTGCTATAAATTCAATTAGAAGATCTAGACAGAAAAATGTTTCAGTTGTACGTAGAGAAATACATATGGCAGTGGTTTCATCAGGTACTAAAGAGAATCGCTTGGTAAAATCTATGGCACAAGCATTAGGAACCTCACTAAAAACTTTGCATAAACATCGAAAATTTTGGTTGCAAATAGATTTAGATAATGAACTCACTTGTTGGAGAGCTATTTGTAGGAAACCATACAAATATAGACTTGGAGAAAATGTTAATAATACAATATATGAAAATTGGAAGAAAAATTCGCGTGTTTCGCCAAATGCAAGGGATGTGATGCAAAGAAGAATAGCAGGAAATCAGTAAGGAGAACATGAAAAAAAATTCTTGGACACCACTCAGATAGAGTTGTTCAACAAGTTCAAAGAAGAGAATCGTGAAATTCATGTCTTAATCAGTGATTTTGTTCAAAAAAACCATGGTATGTAAAACCTATCACCGTACGCGACACTTGTTATTGTCGTTATCATATGGAATTTCAGTTATATTATGACACATTCCTTAATTTTGGTAGAAAATTTTGGAAATATTCACCTCCTCCTTCCACTATCCATGATTTCATATCTCAAATTCTATGTGGAAGATAAAGCGGAAAATTATTATACAAAAATAAATGTGTTGGTCGTAAAACATGCAATGATTGAGGAAATTTGACTAAATTTCAAAAAAAATATTGTACTGATATAAATGACCAATCATTGTCCAACATGAAAATGAAATGGAAGAGATATGAATATATCCATACATCGATTAAAGGTTCAAATAGTGATAAAAGAATTTAATGACAAGAAGAAGAAATTTTTGTGATAGATTTTTTGAGAAAGTTTGAGGAAAAAAATTATAAATACACCAAGAATTCATTTAGAGCTGGATGGCAGGACTTGCAATTCAAAAAACCCCATGAAAGTTTTCCATGAGGGACCATTTTGTCAGTAATTGATTTTGTAGAAAATTACACATTTGTTCCACAAAAAGAAATTCAGAGTGAATACTATCATTCTCACCAAGTCTGCATGCTCCTCCATATTCTATATAGACATGCTAAACAAAGCGTCGATCATATAGAAAGCACCAATGGAAATCAAAATGTTATTAAATATATCAGTGATGACCATACACATGATACATATTTTGTACAACACTCTTTTGGAAAGAATTATGAATCCTTGAAAAGTCATGGAATAAAATTCAATGAACATTGGATATGGCGAGATGGATGTGCAGTTCAATTCAAATCTTCATGATCATTATTTTAGTTGTGTTTTCTTCATGATCACATGCTCGAACTTCCTTCATTTGTTGTGTTTTACTATAAAAGTTTATTTCATGTCATACTAAAGCCAAATTTTCCTCAGCTTACAGGAAGAAAATTATTTTGTAATTTATTTTCCATAGTTTACTCCATGCCCAATGGTGGCATTCATCACATTCTTTCATGTGCATAATATCATGAAAATATAGAATTAGCCTTCTAAAGTTTTCAATTTTATAATGAGAATCTATAGGAATTTTGAGAGAGCCCTCTGAGACTAGAAGGGCTAACTTCAAGTTAAAAGTTGGTTTCAAATAGTTACACTGAATTGATTGTTGGGCAACCCAATTAGTCACAGTTTGGTGATAACACCGAGATCCAACTAGAACTCGACAAGTCGAGTTATAAAAAAAACACAATAATATTGACAAACTGATGATGATCCCAATTCCTAGCTCCTATTGCCTTTTATAGGATTTATGAACTTTCTAGAAGCCTTGTTTTAGTATTTCCCTCGAGAAATGAAGGAAAATATCAAGAGTAGATATCATGGGAAAATAACACAGTTAATACCATGGGTAGGTTCTGTCCATTTTAACCATATAAAGAAAAAATGAATATTACAAATCCTCTCACCCAAAGATTGCTTTCGCTCAAGCAATCCATTATTATGCATAAAAGAAGAATTTGTACATTAATACCAAGATCCCATATAACCAAGTGTGTTATTCCATACCTCCATGGTAAATTATCCTCAATGGATCCTTCGATACCTAGATCCTAAACAATCATCTAATGAACTCACGATAATCAAATGGCTAGCTCATATCCCATTTTATAGGCCTCTAGTAGCCTTATTTTATTATTTCCCTAGAAAAATGAAGGAAACTACAAGGGGAGATACCATTGGAGAATACCATAAGAAATATCATGAGTAGGTTGTGTCCATTTTGACCATATCCAAAAAAGAAAAAGAAATATTACACTTCTCATACCATGGTTTATCAATACTACATGACCAAAGAACCACAACTCACTTGTATGACACTCGTTCATATGACATTTTTTAATTAATGACTTTGGAGATAAATCTCAACCTTTGATTTTTGTATACTTCAAATAATATTATAGAATATTTAGTAGAGGTTCTTTACCATCGACCTAATCATTATTGATAATTAAATTAAAATTTTAGCTTGCATATTAGCATAATATAAAAGCATTCTAATTCAACGAGTAGGTAATGTTAATATTCATACAACCAATGTTAATTGTAATTATGACATGTTCATTGAGCTAAGATCGTCCATGGAAGAGATGTTTGACACAGTCAAATTACATAAAATAAGAAATAAAATAAAATAAATAATTAAAATAAAATAGAGGTAAAACGATTTTATTTTACTCCTACTTTTAACAAACCATGGTATTGACCCATGGTATTTCTGTGGAATATGGTTTATTTAAGGGGACAAGTTTAAAAGTAAATTTGTCAAATTATATAAAAATAAAAAATAAAAGATAAAATAAAATAAAATAAATAATTAAAATAAAATAGAGCTAAAATTATTTTATTTTACTCTTAGTTTTAACAAACTGTGGTATTGACCCATGGTATTGATGTGGAATATAGTTTATTTGAGACAAGTCTAGAAGTAAATTTGTTATGCAACTCTCATGCTATCATGTAACTAGGGCTAGCCAATTTGATCGCCTAATTAGGGCTAGCGAGAATTGCTCTAAATTTCTATATGGTAATTCTAAAATTTGTTGTGACCGTGATCTTTTTCTCTGTTTCTTTATTTTCTAGTTAGATTTGTTCAACCTACACCAATCATAATTAGGGCTAGTGAAAATTGCTAGAAATTTCTAAAGCTTAATTCTAAGATTTGTTTTAACGATGAGCTTTTTCTGAGTTTCTTTATTTCCTAGATGGATGTCTTCAACCTAGACCATCCATGATTACGGTAGCAGGAATTGCTCAAAATTTAGAAAGGGGAATTCTTAGATTTGTTAAGAGAATGAGCTTTCTCTAAATTTCTTTATTTTCTAAGTAAGATTTGTTGAGAGAATGAGTTTTTTATAAGTTTCATTTTTTTCTAAGTGGATCTCTTCAAGGTAAACCATTACCTTTTTTTTACAACAACATTGATTATGATTGATATTTTTCCTTATATTGTAGAAGAAAATTTCAAACAAAGGTAAGGGGAATTGTAGAATTTGTTCCCACTATTTGTTAATTTCATGCTAAGTCATTGTTGTGGAGGTAAATCCCCTCTGCGGACAGAGGCGATCCCTACTAGCCCAGACCAGGTCTAGCAACAATCGTTCACGCTATAGCACAGGTTCCTAATTGCAAATAAACCAACTAGCGATGAAGGCTTACCTGGAATCCAACGATGTTGCTTGCAGAAGAGGTAGCACTCCCGTTCCTTAGCCCTGGCAGATCATGATCCCCACGATCTCCGTGATGGACACCTGCACATGCGAGAAACAAAACAAACGCAAGCATAAAATCCAGTAGATGCAACTATATGTCAGTCAGAAAGGACATAACTCATCATCATAAACAACAACAAGAGTGGAACCATAACCAATAGTCGCTTATTATTAATCAATCAAAGGAAGAATACAACCATAGTTCTGACGCTGAATTCTCCTTTGGAGGGTCGCCAGCAGAACACGTCTCGAAAAGCCTGTCAAGGATGGGACAAACCTCTCTCTTCGGATCTTGACAATAGTCTCCTTGTTTGGATTTTGCCTTAGGGGAATAATCGAGGCTCTTGCAGCATAAGGCTCTTGGGAATTTGGGAACTTGAAGACTAGCTTGCAAAGGAGATGAGCAAGCTTTTATAGATGGAGGAAGGGGAGTTGGGATCCCTATAATCATGGGATTGGCCCTATCATCAAGGAATCTTCCATGAGAGGTGGCAAACCACTTCCTCTCTGTAAAATCCATGTGGTATCCAACTCCAAGATAGACCTCGGTTCTGAGATCGGGCGGTTAGGAAGAAACTTCCACGCCTTTGAAGCACACAAAAAACACTCCTTAAATTGGCTGGCGTGAGTGCGACTCTGGGATAGAGCACCAATTGGCGCGACCTCTTTAAAATATTTTCCCCATTGGCGCGGGTGCTGAACTGGCTGCCCGCGCCAATGCAAAAAGGGGTGTTTTTAGGGTTTTTCAGCAGGAGATGTCTTCAGGGGGATGAAAGTACATGTTCAAGGGAATACCATGAAAGTATTTTCAAGTTATATCACTGCTCACAGGTCACAAAATAAGCCCTCCAATGTGCGAGATGGGGAATGGTAGGGACGGTGAAAGATTGCTGTGTAACATATGCCCCCTAAAGTATGAGGCCCGAACGAGAGAGAGGGGTGAAATGCTTTATGAGAATGTGTCCAACTGAGAACTCCGCCGTCGGAAAACCTGCGTGAAGAAGTACAACTGATGTTTCAAATACATGATATATATGTGGTATGGGCGCAACCATCCATAACAGAGTATACAACAATCCAGATCCAAGGCATGGACGCAGCCATCCAGTGAGGATCGATAAATAGACTCAGGTATGGTCGCAGCCATCCAGCAAGTGAGTCATGTAAATAATCATAATAATCCACAAAATGTAGCCTGGATTACAACAAACACAATCCAGGGTCTTGTGCTCCATCTTGACCCGAATATAGTACAAGTTCAAGCATGTGAATAGGTGAGCTGAAGTCGAACATGCAAGAACATCGTCTGATTACCAGCCAATATTGAAATATGTTAACAGACGTGAGAGGTACCACCAATAATGACAATGGCCCTCAAGGTACTACAGGTACAATCTACGGCATGTGAATCAATGAGTTGGCGTCGAACACCCATAGAATCACTCGATCGGAGGCCAATTATAAAAACCTCGCGTCGAATGCGAAGAACCTGCCATTGAGGCATGCAGGCTCCAAGGCACCAGAAGGGAGTCTCTAGATCAGCTTCCTGGGTAATGAGCTGAAGTCGACAAGAAGTGACCTTGATCGAAGGTGGGCCATAGTGTTTTCCACATCATCGACACGAGACAGAGGAATATAATTTCTTTTGCGAACCATGATCAGATGAGAATCAGAGGAAGGTTGGTAGTTGCAGAGGTCAACTTCTCTTGAACATATGAACGGCACTACAACGGATTTGGCAGTATTTGACATCAAAATATCAGAGGTCATGGTGATGAGGCAAAGAGCTGATGAGAGGTCAAAATGGATTACCCAAACCCATGGAGGTAAGTGAAAAACGAGATGAGATGTCCCCAACCCGACACGAATGCAGAAAAGTGCCATGTTCAAGAGCGACATACTGCCGACACGACAATGATTTTGGTTCCATTTCCCCACCATTTCTGGCGAGTACCCCAATTATTTTTGATAACAAGCTTGAAGAGGATAGCATATGCTTGTAATATAAGTCCGTCCTTCAGACGGATCCATCCTAGTACATTTAACGAGCCCTAGGAAGGAAAGACTCGAGTAGTGTCATTATGACTGAATCCGATGTCATCAGGGTTTAACGAGTCTGACAAAGGAAGAACTCGGCGTCTTTTCATGTTTAGAGAGTTTGAAAAGACAACAGAAAATTAAACTCCAACGGTCCCTTTTCGTAAATAGTTCCTCAGATCCGAAAAGGTAGAAAACTATGTTTGAGAAAACTTCCTAGTTGCGATAGGCTAGGGTATTCCTTTTTCGTAAATAATCTATCCCAGCCCGAAAAAGGGGTAAACGTATACTGGGTAGATGTCGTTTCGCAGCCACTTTAACGAGATCGAAACGACAAGGGCCTCAGCAATCTTTTCATGTTTAGAGAGTCAGAAAAGAGCTGAAAGATGACTCCTCCTGGAGGAACGAGTGGTATAAAGGGAAGCAACTGGTTCCGGTGATGGTGGAACTACTCAAAACAAGTAAAGGTTGAGAAGCTGGCTAACAAGACCACTCATCGCAGCGGTTCCTCAGGAACGGGTAAAACAACCAAGTGAAGGCATATGATCGGCCAAGCAGATAGTGACGATGGAGTGAGAAAACCAAGGCTCATCTGGCAAAAACAGGCTGATAAAATGGCAATCACAAGAGGTAAAATGGGAAAGGTTTCAATTTTACACAAGCTTGAAATCATGAAACTCTGCTTGAAGTTGGTTTCATTTTTACACAAGCTTGAAACAAAGATAAACTATGCTTGAAACCGGTTTCATTTTTACACAAGCTTGAAACGGAAACAAACTATGCTTGAAAAAGTAAGCATGCCCCCAACATGGTGACTCAATTCGAGGTACATGCCCTCCAAGCTTCAGTCCATATGAAAGGAAGATGGAGTGAAGGTTCAAGTTACGAGATCAAGAGAAAGACTCGACTGGGATTTTACGAGATCTTAACAAAGACTCGAATTGAACAAGAACATGTTTCATTATTTTAATGAGGTTGACACATTAAAAGAACTATCCTCAGGACACCTTGTTTCTTGGTTTAAGGAGCTTGACACAAGCAAATGAACCATGCTCCGACAACCTTGTTTCATTTTTTTAAGAGCTTGACACAAGAAAGGAACCATGCTCCGACAACCTTGTTTCATTTTTTAAGGAGCTCGACACAAGAAAACGAACTCTGCTCCAACAACCTCATCATAATGAACAAGAAGTCATTGCTTCCAAGAGTTCCACTCCCGATGGAAGGAAAACATCCTGGAAATCAGGACCCAATGCCCCCAGCACCTGATGCACGATGGCATCATCACTGAGCACAGGCACAGGGTAGGTAGCCACATAGTTGACCTGTGGTGGGGCAGATACAACGGGTGGATAAAAGCCAGGAAGGGATGATGGCGGGCCAACTGCCACATCAGGACCAAAGAACGAAAGCTGGTCAATGGTCACGATCCGTCCTTCATGTGGAAAACACATCACGCGAAAGAGGGAGGAAACAAGTGCTCCCATGGCAAAGGTGTAATCGCGCCCCAAAAGAAGATTGAAATCCAAGGGGCCTGGAACAACCATCACGTCCATATGGACGGTTTTACCTCCCAAAGTAAGAGGTAACTGTGGAAGGATCCCTAACGGTTGGCTAGTCCTTTTTTTGAATGTCAACAGATTCTGCGTAACAGGCGCAAGCGGCGGTGAACCGAAAGCTTGCCAGGTAGTCGAGGATAGAACACTAATAGAGGCGCCTTCGTCTATAATGGTGCTGGGTACAACCAGACCAAAAGCCTGTACCGTGATCTCGAAAGGCACATAAGACGGGAGGCGGTATCCTGCAAATCGATTCTAATCAAAGGAAGCGACCAGACTACTCGGAGGGGCTACCATCGAACTGCGAAGGTCTTCCCCTGATGTTACAGAAGAAGGAGCGGTCTCCACGACCTCCATCTCGAAGGTGGGAGGGGTAACCTTCGGGATCTCCATCACGGGAGGTGAAGGAGCTTCTTCTTGAGGGACGGGGACAGGAGAATCTCTCTCCAAGTCTAAAGAATCTTAAGAAACTAGAAGGACATGAGGGGTGTGAGATCCACTCTCAACGGAAAGGACCTGGCGTACCGTGGACGGAGCCAGCTCAGCCGATCCCACAACCAATGGTTGGTCAGGGATGGATTCCTGAATTTGAATTTCCGGGGGAGTGGGATCGATCAAAGATGACTCTTGACCAATCGTGGCATCAGCTGGTGGAGGACTCAAAGACAGCTTCTGGTAACCAGGCGGAAGGCGCGGTGCAGAAGCAGTTGTGTTTTCCAAGACTCTTTTGGCTTTATCCATATATGGACAAAGGTGAATGGCATGGTGCCCTTCACACAACTTACATGGATTGGTGAGCTTACCATATTTCTTAGGAGTTTTACCAGCACCAGTTGAAGACGTGCCCCCAACCTGACTCCCGGAAGCCAAAGGCAACGGTGGATGACCATTGGACCATACTTCGAGTACCTTGGGAATGCCAGGGCAATCTCAAAGAAGATGATCTCCTGTGCACAACATGCAAGGGAACTTGACTTTCCGTGGAGGGTTGGGAGGTTTATCAAGAGGAGGCATCGTTGTTTGAGAAACAGTAGTGGCAGCTTTAGCCTCTCTTTTATCAGAATTATTCTTCTTTGTCTTCTTCTTCTTCTTCTTAGCCGCCTGGTTACTCGAATCTAGACTTTCACCAGGCGAAGAAGAGGAGGAGGACGCGGAAACAGGCGAAGAAGGGGAGAGGTCCACCTTGGAATCAACATGATGATGTTCAGGTGGAGGAACTGATTGAACAGTAGTTGAGACATTCGGAACCACAGAGGTTGAAAACAACCAAACAGGCAACCCAACAATTAACCCAGGAAGGGACAACGTTGCCATGTAAGGAGCACCAACATTCCCAAAAGGAGGAAAATGACTAGGATTCCCATCGGAGGGGAGTCCTTGGTTGGTGAACTCTGGAAAAGTTTCCATCAACAACTCAAAACCGCACACGGGCTGAAAAAGAACCAAGGCACACAATCAAACGGCCAACAAGCAAAATCTAACAGGGCGTGTGATCGCGGGTGATTAATTTTTTACCACATTGAAAAATAGGAAACTTCACCGTTTCATGTTTTAAGATTCGAGAAATGGATAAAAGGTGACTCTATCTCTTTCAGTTTTGAAGCAAGCGTGAAAGGACAAGCGCTTGGTGACCCTTTCAAATTTAAAGAGTCAGAAAAGATCAAATGACTACTCAGGAATACTAGGCAAAGGGTGTACCAAATAACCATGAACTGCAATATACACCTTGGTTTCAAAATGAAAGAGAAATCAACCAAGGACTTAACATACGTGCAGGCAATCTCCCTGAATGCTGTGTCCGGTGTATCACGGGTATAGGGCGGCAGACTCTGCTTCCTATGGATAAGGGATTGAAACCTAGTGGGGTCTCCCTTTATATACTCGACGGTACGAGGAGCACAAGTCCGTACTAGTGCTGTCTAAAGCCAAGAGGCGAACGACAGCTACTAGGTCTTAAGACGTCGGAACACGTCTCTAGCCTAGACCTCTAAATGTGTTTCGTTAGATTTCAATGCTGCATTAGTGTTAATTGAGTAAATTTTAATGTTTATCTTCAATTACGTTTCAGTTTTCAGGCCCTAGCGAATGTAATGTCTCAAAATCTCCTAAATGCACTCTATATGCCACAGTATATCATTTCATTCGATGAAAGCTATTTATGAAAGAGTTGAGAGCTTTTCACACAATAACGAAATGAACAGAAAACAACCAATGATGTCTCTAATGTAGCTAATGAAAACTAAAAAGCTTTTCGTTCATGGTTACCAATCACTAATAACACCGAAAATATCTAATTCACATTAACTAATGAAAAGAAAAAGAGATTTTTTTTGTATATTTTCAATATTTCAGAGCAAAGTGCGCTAAAAAAAATGAAAACTAATGCAAAAGTGATTCGAGAAATGATGATAAGAGAGAAAAAACAAACAAATTTCACTCAATAGCAAATACAATCAGACCTCAAATCGACCAACAGTCCCTAAAAACCAAGAAAATCCCAAAGACACAAATGAGCCGTGTAATCTAGGCCCAAAACGAGACAAAGCGGAATTCGAATGAAGGAGGAGTCAATCACTCAAATAGCGCAATAAAACGATAAACAACTGTCAAAAGAATGCAGGGAAGCAATCACAAGGTTGACTGAACCGATAGAAACCAAAAACTCCCAAGGGAGGCTCGACACACCATAGCACCTAGATGACCTAGGGATAGAATGCAAAATCGATGGAAAAGGACAAACAACCAAAGGACGAAGGTAACAGTGAGTCAATCAAGGCTCCAAAACACTCAAGCAGTTGAAGAAATGAAACCAAAATCAGAGATCAGGCTCAAGAAGCTCAAAATCAAGCAAACCTTAGCAGTCCCCAGCACTGGCGCGACTGTTAGGCTGCAACTATCGCCATATCAGAATTGGCGCCGGTAATACATTGACAACTAGCGCCAATTGGCGCGACTGTCACGCTAAAAAACGCGCCAGTCAAGTTTGCTATGCTAAAATAAAAATAAGCAATCCAGGATCAGACCAGTGATGTTTGGAGTTTTCAAAAACCCAAATTCATAGAAAGAACCAGCCCAAAAGAGCCGATCAAGCAAGCAGAATCAAGAATCAACCGAAGAGACAAGACAATGCTCCAAGTGTTCAGTTTACAAACTAAACCGGAGATTGACTGAAGCAGCTTTGATCTACTTCGCAATTGCAGAGAAAAAGCGTTTCGAAGGCTATTTGGCCAACTTCAGGCTCTGTCTATAGCTCATAAAACGAACGACAACAAGCTAACGATCCCCAGTGGAGTCGCCAATTTGTTGTGGAGGTAAATCCCCTCTGTGGACAGAGGCGATCCCTACTAGCACAGACCGGGTCTAGCAACAATCGTTCACGCTATAGTGCAGGTTTTTAATTGCGAATAAACCAACTAGCGATGAAGGCTTACCTGGAATCCAACGCTGTTGCTTGCAGAAGAGGTAGCGCTCCCGTTCCTTAGCCCTCGCAGATCACGATCCCCACGATCTCCATGATGGACACCTGCACATGCGAGAAACAAAACAAACGCAAGCATAAAATCTAGTAGATGCAACTATATGTCAGTCAGAAAGGACATAACTCATCATCATAAACAACAACAAGAGTGGAACCATAACCAATAGTCGCTTATTATTAATCAATCAAAGGAAGAATACAACCATAGTTCTGACGCTGAATTCTCCTTCGGAGGGTCGCCAGCAGAACACGTCTCGAAAAGCCTGTCAAGGATGGGACAAACCTCTCTCTTCGGATCTTGACAATAGTCTCCTTGCTTGGATTTGGCCTTAGGGGAATAATCAAGGCTCTTGCAACATAAGGCTCTTGGGAATTTGGGAACTTGAAGACTAGCTTGCAAAGGAGATGAGCAAGCTTTTATAGATGGAGGAAGGGGAGTTGGGATCCCTATAATCATGGGATTGGCCCTATCATCAAGGAAGCTTCCATGAGAGGTGGCAAACCACTTCCTCTCTATGGAAATCCGTAGCCAAACCTCCCAACTCAAGATAGATATCAGTTCCTGGATCAGTTAGGACGAAACTCCCACCATTTATTTTTTAAAAACACTCCTTAAATTGGCTGGCGCGAGTGCGACTCTGGGACAGAGTGCAAATTGGCGCGACCTCTTTAAAGGATTTTCCCCATTGGCGCGGGTGCTAAACTGGCTGCCCGCGCCAATGCAAAAAGGGGTGTTTTTAGGGTTTTTCAGCAGGAGATGTCTTCAGGGGGATGAAAGTACATGTTCAGGGGAATACCATGAAAGTATTTTCAAGTTATATCACTGCTCACAGGTCACAAAATAAGCCCTCCAATGTGCGAGACGGGGAATGGTAGGGACGGTGACAAATTGCTGTGTAATAGTCATATTCAGGTCACCCAGGATATCATAATACATTTACAGAAGCGAAGAAGTTTTATCATTGGCCGAATATAAAGAAGGAAGTGGCAGAGTTTGTGGCTATATGTTTGGACTATCAACAGGTAAAAGCAGAGTGTAAGCATCCAGGTGGATTATTGCATCCGATTCTGATTGTAGAGTGGAAGTGGGAGGTTATTTCTATGGATTTCATCACAGGATTTCCGAAGACATCTGGACAACATGATTCCATCATGGTTGTAGTGGACATGTTGAAAAAGGTAGTGCACTTCATTCCAACGAAGTATACGTATTCAATTAGTGATGCAACACAGGTATTCATCAGAGATGTGGTAAGGTTGCACGGTGTACCGAATTATGTCAGACAGAGATGCTAAGCTCACTTATAGGTTCTTGAAAGAGTTATTTGCAAGTTTGGGTACAGAATTGGCCTTCAGCACAACTTATCATCCACAGACAGATGGACAGACAGAGAGGTTCAACAGGAAATTGGAGGACATGTTGAGGATGTATGTGATGCATCAAAAGAAGATATGGGAGGAGTACCTTCCATTGGTTGAGTTTTATTACAACAATGGGTATCAGTAGTCATCGAGAATGAGTCTATTTGAGGCATGGTATGGGTGAAGCTGTAATACTCATCAATTGGAGTGATCCAGTGAAAAAAGTGTTTATTGGACCGAACATGTTTGCTGAAATGGAGCAGGGAATGTAGGTAATCAGGAAGAATCTAAAGGCAACACGGGATATGCCGAAAAGTTATGCAAATCATAATAGGTTGTTTAAGGAGTTTTAGGTTGTGGAATAGTTGTACTTGTGCATCAAGCCCAAGAAGAGATGCTTGAGGATTGGATCATGTGCCAAGATGGCACCTCGGTATTGTGGACATTTCAAGATTCTTGAAAGGATGGGACCAATAGCCTATCGACTTGTGACCGCCTCTGGAAGTGAAAGTGCATGATGTTTTACATGTGTCATTGCTTAAGAAGTTTGTTAAAGATGTTGATCATGTGATTAACTAGTCTGTATTGTAGGTGGAGCCAAAAGGAGAATTCCAGTCAAAACCTCAACATATTTTGTAGAGAAATATGCTCATTCTCCAGAACCCAGCAATCGAGAAGGTTAAAGAGAAATGGTAGCACTTTGGGCTCAATGAAGCTACATGGGAGATGGAGGATTAAATGTGGGCTATTTATCATTCTCTATTTGTTGGTTGAGTGAATTTTTTTGGTATATTTTTTAGTATATGTATATACATATATGGATGTAAGTACTGAAAAATGATTTGTGTTATAAAGCTCCAATAATCGGTATGGGTGTCATGTCATTATGGTATTCATTTTGTTATTTCGTCATGTTGGCTTGCTTCTCAACAAGTTGATCATTTTAAATATTGCAATAAGCTAAGTTATAAAGCACCATGGGCAATATCTTTTTCTTTTAGTGGTCTTGATGGTTGTGGTGTCATTGAAAACTGAGGATGGTGTTCCTAGAAGGGGGAGGGTTTTATAACAACCCTGGTTAAAAATCCATGTAATAAAGTTAATAAAGGTAAAATAAGACCATGGTCATGGGACACATATTCCAAGTTGAATGTTGGACAAAAACACAGTGACGGGGATCACTTGTGATTAATTTATGGCTATGGAAATTGGAAAGGGAAACGACAAAGGCTTTGGAAAGGCAAAGTGGCATTTATCGGAATTTTATTTATGAAAATGATGAAAATAGGAGAAAAGGAAGGTGAAAGGTCACAAGTTGCATGTGAGGAGGAAAATGAAGGAAAATAATGGAAAATTGAAGAAAATAGAGGCCTCATTAATAGAAAGGATTATGAGGATCAATTGGTACCTTTTATTAGTTCAACTCTTATAAGTTTAGTTTTTGGAGGTCTCATTTTATTCTCTCTCTCTCATACTCTTGGACACTTATAATTTTCTTGGAGCACTCTTGGAGGAGTGTGGTGTTGGAAAAATGCTAAGAAGGGTGGGGGAGAGGGGGAATCAATATTTTAAACTCACATAAATTTTTACCTTTATTTTATGAATTCTATACACGACTTGAATGAAGAAAACTAGTGTATGTATGCGATTGTTATTAAGGAAACCAACGTATACCCAGTAAACTTATAATTCAGA
Source organism: Pinus albicaulis (assembly GCA_034641835.2). NCBI lineage: Eukaryota > Viridiplantae > Streptophyta > Pinopsida > Pinales > Pinaceae > Pinus > Pinus albicaulis. Next base: position 342,357,583 of record CM076581.1, on the reverse strand, counting down.
TAAATCTTCAATTACTTGACTTATACCAGTGCATCATTGATTCATCAAACATTTAATAAGCAGTAACCATACGCAATAAGAACAGATTAAACTAAGACACTGTTGTGGCTAGAAACAACCCCCCTTTTTATTTTTGTAATAATATTAAATAAAATGGAGACCATTAGTTAAAAAATCCAAAAAACAATTAGGATTTGTTTGCCTTAGAAAATAAAACTTTCTATCATAAACCTATAAAAATCCCTTTGAAAGAATATTGCGAAAATCTTAAGTTTATGATAGATTTTAATAAAACTGCTCTTTGAACAAGATAGCGCATCCATAAATAATATATACCTTTGATAAAACGCATTAGTCGCAGATCGCATAGCGCAGAAGACATAATTGGTTAATGAATATCTTTTGTGCTCTTTTCAAACATGCGCTTTTGCGATTTTGCGTTATGCGCTCTTTTCAAACATGCGCTTTTGCGATTTTGCGTTATGCGCTCTTTTCAAACATGCGATTTTGCGATATGCGCTGTTGTGATTTTTGCGATATGCGCTTTGCGCTATTGCGCAATTCCCGTTTTTGCGCTATTTTTTATGACTGTAATAACTTCATATTGCGATATTGCGACATTGCGATATTGCGATATTGCGCAGCAAATCGCAGATCGCAATATCGCAGATTCATGTAGGCGCGCTATCCCAAGGCAATCTTTCCATATGTCAAATCCGTTATGCGCTTTAATGATTATATTAAATGATTGGGTGGATTATTAATGTGAAATGAGATTGTGTTTAGAGTGAAACTCGTTTCGCAATTAAAATATTATATTTCATCCACGTTCATATTCAAAACAGTCTCATCACCTTTCTAATATCATTACTCTCATTTATTCGTAAAACGCAGGCACGAAGGAGTGAATTACTATACAAAGCTTCTGATATACACTATGGGTAAGAAGGAGAAGAGCTCAAATTCTGAGAACAAAGAAATGGCTTCGCTATACGCAGACACCGCCTGTAACAAGGATGCCGACATATCCACTTGGGAAGGAATGTACAATCTGTTAGAAGATGAAAACCCTGTGGTGATAAAAGTTGTAGCTACAGCAGGTTCCAAAGATTCGTCTGAAGCAAATCTTAGAGACTTGGCTTGCTCATTTTTGCATAGAATAGCAGCAAGGCCAAGGATTCTCCCATACACAGACATGGTGAGATGGGTCCTGGACAGCGCTGATATTTCAGACAGGCAATTCAAGACTCCATCTGAAGAGCTAATTGGGTCATTTACCATAGAAGATGTGAGATTAATGTATAAGCTGCCAGAACCACAGGCGACTTACAACAGAAAATTCATGGAAGATTTTGCTAGAGAACACGCGAATTTGGCAGAATGCACAAAGGAGTGGACTAAAAGAAGTGAACCATTGAAGAAAAGAAAACAAGGTATGTACAACACGGGTTCGCTTACCTCTCCTTATTGTTTTACTGCTGCCATGTTATGCAGGCTTTTTGGAAAGCCTGACATAAATATGATTTTACCCGAATGGCTTCCTTTGTTGAATGCGGCTGTTAATTCTACAATCGTAGACTGGGCCAAAATCCTATCTGATACTATGACCACTGCTATTTTTCAATACCGGACCAAACGAAATGTTTCCCAGCGGGTTTATCCGCCTTTTTATTTATCTGCTTATGTCATGGACGCCATCTGCTATGTCTCTAAATTCCCCGTAATGGGCTGGAAATGGACTATCCAAGACCCTTTGCCCATTCATGTGTACCATAAAGAGCTGTGGGAATCTAAGTTTGTTCCCCATTTTTACCAAATTTGTCATGGAATCATGCTGCCATTGTACAGAACATTGTATAACAAGGATCCCCCGAGGTTATCCTCAGAAACAGAGGTTGATATTCTCCCCGTCGCAAGATGGTTTGGGGAGGAATTGTTCACCTATATTAGGGTTTTTGGAAGTTATGCTTCTCCACATGTGTTACCCTTATATGTTCCAGATAGACTTGTAGCCCGGGAAATTGCTTATCAGACCTGTAGTCAGGGAGGTATGACAAAAGACTTAAAAGACAAGAAAAGGGCATTTGGCCACAATTTCCCATAAAATGTGGAACATTTTCACTGTTGGATATTGGTCATGCATTTCATGAGATAGGCAACATTACATGCCTACAGCTGTTCAAATTCTCAAGAAGGTTATTTGACCAAAATGATATTGTTAAGAATTTTACCAATGCAATCAAAGTAAAGGAATTTGTCGCAGAGCAAGATCTTTTTGATGACATGTTCCAGGCAAGAAATTCATTTAAAGAAGTTTTGAATTCAGCTAGAGAGCAGCTATCTCCAGGGGATTTTCAGGAATTCAAGTTATACAGCGAAAAGAGACTAATTCCTATTCCTTTGGATAATCTATGCATAGAGCCTGCAAAGGAGCAAACTCCTAGTGTTAGTCTTAACAGCAGTTCAAGCACAGGTAAATCCAAATCAAAATCTGACAGAGATTCTGAACACTCCAATACATCCAAAGAAATGGAAGATAAAATGGAAGAATCCATCAAAGATTCTGCACAACCTAAAGAGCTTGCTCAACAGCAAATTTTGATTTCTCAACAAACAAATCCTCCTTCACCCAATGTACAACAACAGCCAGTCACCATGGAGTTAGATAAAGAATGGGAAACCTTTAATCAATTGATTAACGTAGAGGGACAGAATGTACAGACCCCTGTCCAAACAACCAAAGTTTTGAATGCAGGAACAAGCAGCACAACCGCAGTAACAGAGCACATTCCAATCACACCCTCCTCTGAAATGGTACTTAATGTAGAGGAAATTCCTCCTCTAGATGTATTTTACAGCCCAAAATACAAAGCAGTAGTAAAGAGACAAAGGAAAAAGAGAAAAATAGAAAGTGCAATTGCTACTGAAGCAGAACAAGTAGATGTTTTGTGGAAAGATCCTGCCACAGAGCCTACTCATAATCTCACTAAGTTATCTCAAATAACATGAGCTTATGCTTCTGCAACAATTGATAAAGCAGTTGAGATACAACTTTTGTTGGATGAAAAAGAAGAACAGATAAAGGCTCTGCAACAGCAATTGCAACAGGTACAGGCCAATCAGGAAGAACAATTAAAACTTGAAGAGTTACAACAACAACTTCAAGAAATCCAAGAACAGCATAAGGATGATCCTAAGCTTCTAGAATTCATTTCAGAAACCATCTCTTTGAACAATCAACTACTGCAACAAGAGGAAGTTTTCTGCCAAAAAATATTGCAATGGAATTCCTTGTGCCAAGAAAGCGATAGAATCACAAGTCATGTCGTAGATCTACGAAATGATTATGATTTGATTAATGAAAAGATTAATGATTATTTAGCATGGCAAAAGACAGAAGAAGGCAGAAAAGCTGGTGCACCCATCATTAATGAAAACCATAAAGAAATATTGTTCACTAATTGGGATGCACAAATCAGAAGAGCAGAAAGGGCAGCAGAGGAGGCATCTACAGCGGCAAACACTCTCACTGATTGTGTAAATGACAATTTACACAAAGCTAACTTGATTTCTGAAACTGTTCCAGGTTATCTCCCACAGGCAAATCAATTGCAAGCAGAATGGAGGCAAAAGGCAAAAGAAAGAGAAAAATCCATCCAAGGGCTGACAAGATTAAATTGGGACTCATACTGGATGTACTTGGTAAAGCCACACAGTCAGCACAGTGCACTCAATTGTATTATCAATGCTACAGAGAAGATTGCTCCTACGCTTGCCGACTCTGTCTTTTCAGGACAGTTGAATTCAGAAGTCAATCAACCGCATCTTCTTAAAAGTATGCTAGATGCCTGCAAGATCAAAGATCAAGTTCATAGTTAGATAGATTTAGTTTTAATTTCACCGTATTTTAGCCTAGGAAAAGGACGGTCATTGAACCGAATCCTTATTTTTTGTAATAAACTATTTTTAGAGTTAGTTAAGTAGTATTTAAACCCCTCTCATGCATTTAGAGAGGGGTCCTGGATCTTAATATTTTTGGACTTGGAGATTGCATTTCTGTACTCCATTGTCTTATATATTTTTTAAAAAGGATCACATCTGGTGATTTTCATGCGGAATTATCTTTGAAGTGTTGCATTTCTGTACCTTGGAATTTGATTTTGCATTAGAGTTATTGGATAGAGTATCAGATTGCATTTGAAAGTCTTCAAGATGAACAAGGTATTTCTATCTGTTCACTGTTGATCTCTTTTGTTTTATGATATTTGTTTTAAAATTGCTATCATTTATATTTATATTTGTTTTAACAACGCTTCCTTTTATATATCATTTCTGAGTATAATTGAAACGTTATTTTTCATAGTTACATGTAAATGGTATACAATGATGAATGCAATATGTTTATATAACTCTGTTTAATTTCTTAAACAGAGTTATCTGTATTTGTTTCTGCACATTTCAATTTGATTAATAATACATTTTCATGGTTATTGTTGAATTGGAACAATCTTAAGTTGTATTCACATATTATTACCCGGGTTAGTATTAGGATTTCTTTATCAGTATTTAGTTTAGATTAGATAGTTTTATTTCAGTCAATTTAGTCCCATTTCCACCCATCCAATCCAATCCACTTAGTTACAAGGAAACTGGTCCTTTAAATCCAGTCGCAGCCACCATTCCAAACGGAAAAGGAGCTGTCTTAAGGTCTCGACCGGGTGGTTTTCCCCGATGTTTGAAGCAGCGATTTTCGAGGCTTCAACATTTTTGGCGCTAGAAGGAGGGCCTGAGCTATGAATGGCAAGTAAATATTTATCCACAAGCCATTTTGAGAGCAAAACACCCTCATTAACTTCTTCAATTTCTTCTGAAATTCGAAATCCTAGAGAAGAAATTGCAGAAAATATTCAGACACCCACTACCAAAATCTCAAAACATTCAGACGATCAACATCCTGAGTCTCCTGAAGTTCAAGATCTAATTCATAAATTGAAAGGATTTTCATTATCTCTTGAAGAGTCTGAAATATCTGAAGGTAGTGTAACTTCAAAATCTATTTCTTCCAAACCCCTTACTAGGCTTCAAAGTGAAAAACTTGGTATTTCTCCCAAAGAATTCCCTTTACCTAGTAGAGTCAAGACAAGAAAAACCCAATCGGAATCAGCAAGTTCAGTCTCTAATATCCAAATACCTGTTTCCGAAATTCCTTCTCAACAAAGTACAGTCGTTTCCATATCATCTCCACAAACATCCTCTCCTCAATCCTCATCAGTCTCAACATCATCCATTCCAACAACTTCTATTCAAACACCACCAGTTTCTACTATCCCTCCAATAATCATCCCAATAATGGCACAGAGACCATGGTCTACTCCAGGAGCAGTCAACATGGCTGCACCTTTACACGATTTACCAGACAATCCTGGAAAATGGCTTCCAAAGTTTAGCCCAGATCTTAACATTCAAGCTGAAGAACATATCAATAACTTTATGCTGGCTATTAATTTGAATGGAGTCACACAGGAAGATGTTGTAGTTAGACTATTCCCCTATACTCTTCAAGGAACAGCAGGATCATGGTATTTTTCATTACCATCAGGATCTATAACAAGTTGGGATATTTTTGCAGATCATTTTTTAACCAAATTTGGAGATGACCGATCAATTGCAACTTTACTCAATGATCTCTCAAATTTGAAAATAGAACCTAAGGAACCCATTAAAGAATTCAACGCTAGATTCAACAAACTCTTGAACAAAATTCACGTAGATTCACAACCCAGTGAACAGGTCAGAATTGAATGGTACATAACAGCCTTACCCTCAAACATAGCAATTTTCGTGGACAGAGCTGCAAAACCTACATTAGCTGAGAATATGAAAGAAGCTATTGCAGTAGAAAAACGTATCACTTCTCTAGAAAAGAAAAATGCTCTTGAAGAAAGGAAATCAAAGAAGGTCAGCTTCAGAGATGATTCAAAGAAAAATGCCAAAGATCCATATGACATGGAAGGTTTACAGAAAGTTCTTAAAACCATGTCAAATGAAATGGTTGAAATAAAAAAACAAGTAGCTGAAACTTCTACCAAGAAACCATTCCGAAATTTTAGAAGGAACCAAGTTGAATCTAAACCTCCTAATACAATTTCAAATGCAGAATCAGAAGAAGAGGAAGAAGAAGAAGATACATCTGTAGTATCAGACCAAGAAGACGAAAATGAAGAGATAGCTGAATTAAATGGAATGTGGGATTTTATTCTCCCTAATTCTGATAGTGAAGAAGCTATGCCTGTAAGTACTAGGAGTAAATCTACAGCAGAACCAGTGCAAGCAGTTCCTAAAAAGAAAATTGCAACTCCAAGTACCAAAGACAAACCCATCGTGAAGAAAACTTCTTCACTGCCTACTCAAAATCAGCCATCCTCTTCTAATCCTCTCACATCAACAACAAAAACTTTGGTAGTGTCAGAACCCATGGAATACAACATTGTTGAGGACATGGAAAAGATCAAAGCTAACATTTCCTTACATGAACTCAGCAAACTAAAACACCAGCAAAAGTTGTTATTAAAAGAACTTAACGCTACACCAATTGCTCCTGTACCAAGCGGCGTAGTTGCAAAAGCAGCGAGAGGAACTGGTAAGCCACCAGATAAGGTAGTTGCTACTGATACTGTGCTCATTGGGGAAAAGTCAAACTCCCAAACTCCTCCTTTTCTTTTGACTTATGAGATGTACAATAAAAATCTGCACAATTGTTTGATTGATTCTGGAGCTTCCTCCAATATTATGACTACTTCTGTCTGTGCTAAATTGAATATTGAACCACAGAAATCAGCAGTTCATATCGTTCAGTTGGATCGCTCTAAAGTTCAAGTGGTAGGAGAAATTAATTCAGTTACTATCAGATTAGCCTCAGGTCCTAGAATTGTCCAAAGAATTGATATTTTGATTGCCGATATCCCTGAATTTTATGGATTAATCTTGAGTAGGGACTGGTCTGCGAAACTTAATGGTTATATCTCGACTGATTATTCACACATGTGGCTTCCCTACAAAGGGAAACCAAATCAAATCAAAATTGAGCGAGAAAAACATATGACACACACTGTCACTGAATTTGAACAGCCTAATGAACCTATGGCATTCAACAACAATATTCTTGGAGGTTATTCTGCTGAATCATTTCTTGGAAACTTCAAAGCTCCTCAATCCCCTTTTTCTGTAAATACTTTTGTTTCTCAGACAGAAAATTTTTCACAGTCTGATTCTTCCAGAATTGTAAATATTTCTGATGTAATTGTAGATAAGCCAATAGATAAATCTTTATTTTGGTCATTATATTTCGATGGATCAAAGTCTAGTGATGGAGCTGGAGCTGGATGTATCTTAATTGATCCAAATGGGGAGAAAACCATGCTGTCATGCAGGTTAGAATTTGAGTGTACTAACAATACTGCAGAATATGAAGCCTTGGTTCAAGGACTTTATAAAGCTATAGGGTTAAATGTTAAATACTTGAAAGTCTTTGGTGATTCCGAAATTGTAATTAAACAAGTTAGGAATACTATTCATTGCCTTTCAGGACATCTTAAACACTATCAAACCCTAGTGCAAGATCTCACCACTCATTTTTTAGCATTCAATATTTCTCCTATTCCTAGGAATCAAAATACATCAGCCGACTTGTTAGCTAATGTTGCATCTAAACTCCTACCTGCTGAAGATTGCAGTCCTGATAGGTTTTCTGTAGAATTGATTTTTCGTCCATCTGTCCCAGACAATGTTACAAATTGGAGAGTTTTCTATCATGATCAAGATATTCTAAATTTCATGACTTCAGAGAAATCATATGATGATCAAATTATTGACGAAGATGATCATGATTTACAAATTGCTTCAAAAGGTAATGAAAACCCCATTCCAAAATTTGTTGTTAAATTAGAGGATTTATATGACATTAGAGACAGATTCAAGAAAGTTGTTAATTCGAAACTTCAAAGTTCCACTTTGAAGTTTGAATTAGTAAATCTTGGTTCTGATTCTAAACCTCAAAACATTAATTTAGGACTCAATTTAACACCAGAGGAAAGGAGTGTATTCATTAAACTGCTGAACAAGTATAAAAATGTGTTTTCTTGGAATTATGATGATCTAAAAACATATGATACTTCGATTATCCAACACACAATTCCAATGTTTCCTGATGTTAAACCTGTTCAACAGAAGTTGAGAAAGATCCATCCAAATCTTGAGAGTCAAATCAAATCAGAACTCGATAAACTTTTGAAAGCCAAAATCATTTTTCCAGTCAGGCACTCTAATTGGGTTTCCAATATGGTACCTGTAAGAAAGAAGAATGGTGATATAAGAATCTGTATTGATTTCAGAAATTTAAACAAGGCATGTTTAAAAGATAATTTCCCATTGCCAACCATGGAACAAATACTTCAAAAGGTAGCTGGTTCTGAGCTTATGTCTTTTCTTGATGGATTTTCGGGCTATAATCAAGTTTTAGTTCACCCAGATGACAGATTGAAGACAACTTTCAGAACAAAATGGGGAACTTACGCCTATCAGAAAATGCCTTTTGGTCTAATAAATGCAGGAGCAACTTTTCAAAGAGCCATGGACATAGCATTCAAAGGTCTGATCAATAAATCAGTTGTTGTTTATCTAGATGACATAACAGTATTTTCAAAGAAGAGAGCCAATCATATACATGACTTAAAACAAATATTTGAAAGATGTAGAAGGTTTGGTATTTCCTTAAATCCGAAGAAATCTTTCTTTACTTTAAATGAAGGAAAGCTCTTAGGATTTGTTGTGTCAAAAGATGGTATATATATTGATCCAGATAGAGTAAAAGAAATTTCTGATATTTCTTTACCACATAACAAAAAATCCATGCAATCATTTCTTGGACAGATCAATCTTGTTAAAAGATTCATTCCTGATTTTTCTTTAATTGTTTTACCTATGCAAAATATGATCAAGAAGAATTCAGTGTTCAAATGGGGGCACGAAGAGAAAGAAGCCTTTAAGGCAATTAAACAAGCAATCATTAATGCACCAGCACTGAATACCCCAGATTTTTCTAAAGATTTTACTTTTTATACTCTGGCCACTGAAACATCCTATGCAGCCGTTTTAACACAATTCAACGATCAAGAAATCGAAGCACCAATTTCTTTCTTTAGCTCAAATCTGCAAAGAGCAGAGCTTAATTATTCCGATGTTGAAAAACAAGCCTTTGCTGTGTTTAAATCAATTAAACATTTCAGACCTTTTCTCTTGAAAACACATACAAAAATTATTGTCCCATTCTCTGCAGTGAGGCAATTATTAATTCAGAGAGAAGTAGGAGAGAAGAGAGCTAACTGGGTAACAGCCTTGCAAGAATATGATATTGATATTAAACTAGCTAAGATTGTTAGAGGACAAGGTTTTTGCAGATTATTAGCAGGAGCTCATAACATACCAGAAAGTCAAGATTCAAATCAAGATATTCAAGTAAATCAGATAAGTGTTACAGATGCTGAATCTCAATACGCTGATCTCATTTATTACTTGAAGAACGGGTATGCTCCTTCTAACCTCAGTTATAAGAGAAAACTTGCTTTAAGGTTAAAAGCTGATAAATATGAGATCATTGATAATGTGTTATTTAGAAAAAATTATGATTCAATTTTACTAAGATGTCTTGAAAAAGCTGAAGCTGAAAAGGTTTTGCAGGAATTACATGATGGACCAGCAGGAGGTCATTTTGGAGGTGATACCACGGCTCACAAAATAATTCGTGCTGGTTATTACTGACCTACCCTTTTTAAAGATACGCATGATTACGTAAGGAAGTGCCAAATTTGTCAAATTGCAAGTGGAAGACAAAGGAAACCAGCTTTTCCTTTGCAACCAGTTACTATTCAGCAACCATTTGAACAATGGGGGCTTGACATTATTGGTGAGATAGTACCTCATTCTTCAAAACAGCACAAGTACATCCTTACTGCAACTGATTACTTTACAAAATGGGTAGAGGCAATTCCGTTGAAGGTAGCCAATTCTGATACAATTATTGATTTCATAAATCAATTCATCATAACCAGGTTTGGTGTACCTCAAGCTCTTGTTTTTTATAATGCATCTTACTTCTCTGGAAATAGTTTAATTGAATTTGCAGTCAAAAGAGGTTTTAAATTAAAATATTCAGGAAATTATTATCCACAAGGTAATGGTTTGGCTGAATCCACTAATAAAAACCTTATCAAAATCATTAAAAGGACCATTGATCAAAATCAAAAGAATTGGCATAAATCTTTAATCTTTGCGTTATGGGCTGATCGTATCACTGAAAAAGCTTCAATAGGGACTTCACCTTTCAATTTGGTTTATGGAAAAGAAGTCGTGATACCTTCAAATTTAACTCTTCCATCATTAGCCCTAGTACAGTTTATTGAAGAAAATCCTTCATCATCCATTCAATTGAGATATGATCAAATCCTTAAACTAGAAGAAGATAGGGATAAAGCAAAAATTACTCATGAAAAACATCAATAGCTTGTAAAATCTTCTTTTGATGCAAGTTCTACCGGCTCAAAAATTTTGTCAATTGGTGATCTCGTTTTGAAATGGGATAAAGCACACGAAGAAAAGGGTAAACATACCAAATTTCAGAAAATGTGGCTTGGACCATTTCAGATCGTTGAGAAGATAGGCTCAAATACATTCATACTCCAAGATCTAGCAAGTAAGAGAGAGTCTCTTCCTGTAAATGGGCTTATCTTGAAGAAATTCTTTTCCTAAGGAGGTAACCCCTTCTTAAACTGTATATATTTCTTTCTGCAGATTTTGATTGTTTTTATTTTCGCAAATAAAGGTTGTTTATGAGTCTCTGATTGACTGTTTACTATTTAAGAAAATTTATTCGGAAAAATATTATAAATATTTATTTCGTGTAAATAAGAATTTTTAAAAGTAATGATTACAGTTTTTGAATAGTTTAAAATAAGATGTTAAGACTTTGAAAAGATTATTTCAATCATTTACATGATCTTTTGAAAACTTGAGGGAAATATAAATCATCATAAGTTTATCAAGCAGAGAAAGGTTATCTGTAAAAGTAAAGATTTTTTCAAAAAGTTTTGGAACTCAAAAAACTCTAAAAATTGTCATCCATTCATTCTCAAGGATAAAACTATTTCACCCCATCTATTTAAGTTGTGATTTTTTAGAATGTAATTCTAAGAAATTATACGAAAATTTTAAGAGATAAGAGGTCTCATTATGAGCCGACTTACTATGTTCATAAGGAATAATAAAACTGACATTACCAATACTGCATACCAAAACAGGGTAATGGCTTATAGATATAAGACAAGGGGTCTCATCACGAGCCAGCTTGTTCAGTTTAATTATAACTGGTGAATGGCATTGTTATCAACTGGCCACCAAACCAAAACAATGGCTCTTAAAATAAAAAATAAATAAAAGACAAAAAACATGAGATAATAGATCTTATGAATTTATCTTTTAAAAGGTCATAATTTTAGTTGGATGGGACAATGAATGGTTAATGGTTTAAAGGTAACCCTGTCGAGACTATAAACATTTGCTGGCAGCAGAGGCAATACCTATGGCAATAGAGTATATTATAAAACCAAAACTTGGAGAGATCCACTTACTTCATTATTAACACCAATCAAAGCTTGAAATAACCCAAAATGCTTTTATTTTTCTTGAAGAATTAGAAAGAAATTATGAAATGATTTTTATTTCTCTTTCATAAGTTACATTTTATTTGAATTATCCTAAGATAGTTTTCATCATCTTTAAAAATCTTTACTTACTAAAGATAGAATGTTCATTTTATTTTTTCAGAGATAACTGTTTCTTCCAGTGAATCGCCAATTGTTGTGGCTAGCAACAACCCCCCTTTTTATTTTAGTAATAATACTAAATAAAATGGGGACCCTTAGTTAAAAATCCAAAAAAACAATTAGGATTTGTTTGCCTTAGAAAATAAAACTTTCTATCATAAACTTATAAGAAATCCCTTAGAAAGAATATTTAGAAACACTTAAGTTTATGATAGATTATAATAAAATTGCTCTTGAAACAATATAGCGCATCCATAACAAAAATAGTATATATAAAAAACGCATTGATCGCAGATCGCATAGCACAGAAAACAGAAATGATTAATGAATATCTTTTGCGCTCTTTTCAAATATGTGCTTTTGCAATTCTGCGCCATGCGTCCTTTTCAAATATGCGATCATGCGCTTTTGCGATTTTGCGCTTTTGTGATTTTTGCGATATGCGCTTTGCGCTATTGCGCAATTCCCGTTTTTGCGCTATTTTTATGACTGTGATGATTTCATTTTGCGATATTGTGACATTGCGATATTGCGATATTGCGCAGCAAATCGCAGATCGCAATGTCGCAGATTCATGTAGGCGCACTATCCCGAGGCAATCTTCCCATATGTCAAATCCGTTATGCGCTTTAATGATTATATTAAATGATTGGATTGATTATTAATGTGAAATGAGATTGTGTTTAGAGTGAAAGTCGTTTCACAATTAAAATATTATATTTCATCCGCGTTCATATTCAAAACAGTCTCATCACCTTTCTAATATCATTACTCTCATTTATTCGTAAAACGCAGGCACGAAGGAGCAGACCACTATACAAAGCTTCCGCTAAACACTATGGGTAAGAAGGAGAAAAGCTCAAATTCTGAGAACAAAGAAATGGCTTCGCTATACACAGATACCGCCTGTAACAAGGATGCCGGCATATCCACTTGGGAAGGAATGTACAATTTGTTAGAAGATGAAAACCCTGTGGTGATAAAAGTGGTAGCTACAGCAGGTTCCAAGGATTCGTCTGAAGCAACTCTTAGAGACTTGGCTTGCTCATTTCTGCATAGAATAGCAGCAAGGCCAAGAATTCTCCCATACACAGACATGGTGAGATGGGTCTTGGACAGTGCTGATATTTCAAACAGGAAATTCAAGACTCCATTTGAAGAGCTAATTGGGTCATTCACCATAGAAGATTTGAGATTAATGTATAAGCTGCCAGAACCACAGGCGTCTTACAACAAAAAATTCATGGAAGATTTTGCCAGAGAACACGTGAATTTGGCAGAATGCACAAAGGAATGGACTAAAAGAAGTGAACCATTGAAGAAGAACAAACAAGGTATGTACAGCACGGGTTCGCTTACCTCTCCTTATTGTTTTACTACTGCCATGTTATGCAGGATTTTTGGAAAGCCGGACATAAATATGATTTTACCCGAATGGCTTCCTTTGTTGAATGCGGCCGTTAATTCTACAATTGTAGACTGGGCAAAAATCCTATCTGATAATCTCACCACTGCTATTTTTCAATACCGGTCTAAACGAAATGTTTCCCAGCGGGTTTATCCGCCTTTTTATTTGTCTGCTTATGTTATGGACGCCATCTGCTATGTCTCTAAATTCCCTGTAATGGGCTGGAAATGGACTATCCACGACCCTTTGCCCATTCATGTGTACCATAAAGAACTATGGAAGTCTGAGTTTATCCCCCATTTTTATCAAATTTGTCATGGAATAATGCTGCCATTGTTCAAAACATTGTATAACAAGGATGCCCCGAGGTTATCCTCAGAAACAGAGGTTGATATTCTCCCCGTCGCAAGATGGTTTGGGGAGGAATTGTTCACCTATATTAGGGTTTTTGGAAGTTATGCTTCTCCCCATTTTTTACCCTTATATGTTCCAGATAGACTTGTAGCCCGGGAAATTGCTTATCAGACCTGTAGCCAGGGAGGTATGACAAAAGATTTAAAAGACAAGAAAAAGGGCATTTGGCCACAATTTCCCATAAAATGTGGAACATTTTCACTGTTGGATATTGGTCATGCATTTCATGAGATAGGAAAAATTACATGCCTACAGCTGTTCAAATTCTCCAGAAGGTTATTCGACCAAAATGATATTGTTAAGAATTTTACCAATGCAATCAAAGTAAAGGAATTTGTCGCAGAGCAAGATCTTTTTGATGATATGTTCCAGGCAAGAAATTCATTTAAAGAAGTTTTGAATTCAGCAAGAGAGCAGCTATCTCCAGGGGATTTTCAGGAATTTAAGTTATACAGAGAAAGGAGACTAATTCCTATTCCTTTGGATAATCTACGCATAGAGCCTGCAAAGGAGCAAACTCCTAGTGTTAGTCTTAACAGCAGTTCAAGCACAGGTAAATCCAAATCAAAATCTGACAGAGATTCTGAACACTCAAATACATCCAAAGAAAAGGAAGAGAAAATGGAAGAATCCATTAACGATTCTGCACAATCTAAAGAGCTTGCTCAACAGCAAATTTTGACTTCTCAACAAACAAATCCTCCTCCACCCAATGTACAGCAACAGCCAGTCATCATTGAGTTAGATAAAGAATGGGAAACCTTTAATCAATTGATTAATGTAGAAGGACAGAATGTACAAACCCCTGTCCAAACAACCAAAGTTTTGAACGCAGGAACAAGCAGCACAGCCGCAGTAACAGAGCACATACCAATCACACCCTCCTCTGAAATTGTACTTAATGTAGAGGACATTCCTCCTTTGGATGTATTTTATAGCCCAAAATACAAAGCAGTAGTAAAGAGACAAAGGAAAAAGAGAAAAATAGAAAGTGCAATTGCTACTGAAGCAGAACAAGTAGATGTTTTATGGAAAGATCCTGCCACAGAGCCTACTCATAATCTCACTAAGTTATCTCAAATAACAGGAGCTTATGCTTCTGCAACAATTGATAAAGCAGTTGAGATACAACTTTTGTTGGATGAAAAAGAAGAATAGATAAAGGCTCTGCAACAGCAATTGCAACAGGTACAGGCCAATCAGGAAGCACAATTAAAACTTGAAGAGTTACAACAACAACTTCAAGAAATCCAAGAACAGTATAAGGATGATCCTAAGCTTCCAGAATTCATTTCAGAAACCATCTCTTTGAACAATCAACTACTGCAACAAGAAGAAGTTTTCTACCAAAAAATATTGCAATGGAATTCTTTTTGCCAAGAAAGCGATAGAATCACAAGTCATGTCGTAGATCTACGAAATGATTATGATTTGATTAATGAAAAGATTAATGATTATTTAGCATGGCAAAATACAGAAGAAGGAAGAAAAGCTGGTGCACCCATTATTAATGAAAACCATAAAGAAATACTGTTCACTAATTGGGATGCACAAATCAAAAGAGCAGAAAGGGCAGCAGAGGAGGCATCTACAGCGGCAAACACTTTCACTGATTGTGTAAATGACAATTTACACAAAGCTAACTTGATTTCTGAAACTGTTCCAGGTTATCTCCCACAGGCAAATCAATTGCAAGCAGAATGGAGGCAAAAGGCAGAAGAAAGAGCAAAATTCATCCAAGGGCTGACAAGATTAAATTGGGACTCATACTGGATGTACTTGGTAAAGCCACACAGTCAGCACAGTGCACTCAATTGTATTATCAATACTACAGAGAAGATTGCTCCTACGCTTGCCGACTCTGTCTTCTCAGGACAGTTGAATTCAGAAGTCGGTCAACCGCATCTTCTTAAAAGTATGCTAGATGCCTGCAAGATCAAAGATCAAGTTCATAGTTAGATAGATTTAGTTTTAATTACACTGTATTTTAGCCTAGGAAAAGGACGGTCATTGAACCGAATCCTTATTTTTTGTAATAAACTATTTTTAGAGTTAGTTAAGTAGTATTTAAACCCCTCTCATGCATTTAGAGAGGGGTCCTGGATCTTAATATTTTTGGACTTGGAGATTGCATTTCTGTACTCCATTGTCTTATATATTTTTTGAAAAGGATCACATCTAGTGATTTTCATGCGGAATTATTTTTGAAGTGTTGCATTTCTGTACCTTGGAATTTGGTTTTGCATTATAATTACTGGATAGAGTATCAGAATGCATCTGAAATTCTTCATGATGAACAAGGTATTTCTATTTGTTCACTGTTGATCTCTTTTGTTTTATGATATTCGTTTTAAAATTGCTATCATTTATATGTATATTTGCTTTAACAACGCTTCCTTTTATATATCATTTCTGAGTATAATTGAAACGTTATTTTTCATAGTTACATGTAAATGGTATACAATGATGAATGCAATATGTTTATATAACTCTGTTTAATTTCTTAAACAGAATTATCTTTATTTTTTTATGCACATTTCAATTTGATTAATAATACATTTTCATGGTTATTGTTGAATTGGAACAATCTTAAGTTGTATTCACATATTATTACCTGGGTTAGTATTAGGATTTCTTTATCAGTATTTAGTTTAGATTAGATAGTTTTATTTCAGTCAATTTAGTCCCATTTCCACCCATCCAATCCAATCCACTTAGTTACAAGGAAACTGGTCCTTTAAATCCAGTCGCAGCCACCATTCCAAACGGAAAAGGAGCTGTCTTAAGGTCCCGACCGGGTGGTTTTCCCCGATGTTTGAAGCAGCGATTTTCGAGGCTTCAACAGACACATAAGCAACACATATGAACACCGGGATTTAAGGTGGAAACCCAATGTGAGAGAAAACTGTCATTGTTTTCGTCTCAGTCTTCAATCTTATTATTATGAATAAATTCTTACATTCTTTTACTAGTCAGACTCATACCAGCACGTAGGCACCCACCTACTGAAGGCTATAACCTTCACTCGTTCTCCATCTCCTAATGGAAGGGAGCTCCAACCCCTTGATCTCATTTACCAACACCCACTGGAAGGGAGATTCAACCCACTGATCTGGTCACTAGCTACTACTGGCAGGAAGCTTCAACTTCCTCACTTAAGGCTCCAACAATCAACACCATATGTGGACCAAGTTTCAAAAATTTTCACACTGGATCCACTTGCTTCAACACAACACAACTCGTAGGCCACTTTTCATCAAATTTTAAAACTGAACCCACTAACATCATTTAAGCTCATCTTCAAAATATGAAACTGATCATTGTACCAAACCAATCACTAAAAATAACAACTGAACCAATCAATCACTGTATGTATCAATCACTCAACTCAAACCAAATAGAATAGTGAGATTATTGTAACCAGAACTGAACTCAAAATACTACATCGACATACTGAATCAACTCCAACCCTGATTATCCATAAAACAAAATAAATATGCTACTTCACCTAAGGAAACCAATGTGTATACACACATTTCTGAACGGAAACCTGCATACAGATCTCAACCTACCAAGTTCTGAAAAATGTTAATTAGAATTAAAACACAAAATTCCACATAGACATACTGAAGTATTATGTCAGATTACAGATCTCTAAAACCCCATACAATTAGTTGCAACAAGTATATTCTCCAACCAATCAACATTCAATCAATTTAACTTCAGGCATTGTTACTCAACCCATATCAACATGAAGACATCATTTACAAACAATAGAAATATAGCAACACAGATTAGATTGATCAGACATATTTTCATCAGAAACCCTTCCTTTATGTACATGATTTTTATGAATAAAACCCACATGTATACGCGCTTTCACCGGGACCAACCTGTGTATAGATCTGCAAATTTTGACCTATAATTGCATAGCCCTTTAGAACTTCAGAAAAATCCATATCATAATATTCAAAGATAAAACATGCATCAAATCATAGATCTAGACAATCCATGAGAAGTTCTTACAATGGAAATTCATTTCAGGTCTCATGATCCTGATCCATCATTGTACTTATAGGTGCATAATTATTTTAGATCAACTTATCAACTATAGCCCATACAATGCAAATATACTTCAGATTCAAGTATTCATCAAAAACCCTTACACATGCACACTTTAGTACTTTGGTCTTCACCTCCTTATATAGTTTGAGCCTTAGCCAATACCATGAGTCAAAACCACATTAGTGTCGGTGGTAATCTTTAACAGGATCAAATAGTCGTTATTACGCTCAATATTGTGGGCTAATACCATGGTAAATATCCTTGGTATTAAACAAATAATGCGCCAATATGTACACGACTTTACTTGGCCATATTCGCGTGTGTACACGACTTGGCCTTAGCTAACCCAATTATATCTCTTAAAATATTCACATTCATAAATATTCTATCTCTGACCAAACCTTTGTCTCATCATTTTTTCATTAAGTTCCATCACTTTCTCACCTCTGAACTAATTTGTGAAATTATCTGGTTACCATATACTTGTTCTGTTACAAGTGGGTTGCTATCAAGGACAACACATAAAACATAATTTCAACATTTGGCATACTTGGGATTTAGAGAAATAAGGAAAACATGGAAGAGCAAGAAAGCGCAAGAGGACATTGGGATCAACAACTATAGTTGGTTTTTCTTGCAGGTACCGAGTTGCATGTATAATTTCCTTGCTTATTTTGGGATGCATAACACATGCATGTGGTTTCTTGGTTGTGATTTGTCAATGGCATGGACAATTTCCTGGATTTATATTGCTTTTCCTAGACTTTCCATTTCCTGGATAGTCATTTTGTTGAGGATTTTATCTTTTTTCTGGTTGGTTCTCATGTTTCTTTGGTTGTGGTTTGAGTTATTAGTTCCTGGAAGCTTTGATTGGAAAAATTCTCTAGAATTCGTGTAACAGCTTGGGTTGAGTTAATATTCCTGTAATATTTGGTTGAACAAATAATCTAGAAGACCTTGGTGGGTTGAGTTACTAATCCTAGAATCCCTAGTTGGAACAAATGCTCTAGATCCATAGAAAGCTTGGGTAGTGACCTATCTGGTGATGGTTAGTGATGTCTAACTGTGAGGTGGAACCACTGGTTGAGGGTTGAGGTGGTTTGTCCTCTAGAATACCAGGTTTGGTTTTGTTTCGTTTAATCCATGATATCTTGCATTCATGCTTGGAATAAGGAATGGGGGTGACTGGTTGAAAGAACGATTTGGTTCACCCTAGTCTATGGTCAGGTGGTACGTGGAAGTCCCAGAACTGGTTGCATTTTATACATGTTAATAAGACCTCTTTCCCTCTTATATTTGATGGGTAAAAATATTTTCTCATATGTGGTTTTAATGGTCGTTATATCCTTGTTATTTTTGTTGGTTATATGCGGGTTATGAGTATGTTTTATGACGGACTTGATGTATGTCTCTCATCATGTTTTGATCAGCAAATAAATGAAAAATGAATATATGACTTAATATATAATATTTCATCTATTGTAATAAGGCATCAATGCTTCTTAAGGATTCTCAAATGACTATGAGACCCCTATGCTCAGATCTTTTATTATGACCCGTAGATTACATATTTGTGACATGTTTGACGAATATCTGTCATGGATAGTAGGGGTCAGATAAATTTCTTATACCAATGATTGCATTAGTTTTTTATCATTTCTAGAAGTTTCATGAAGTTTTGGGCAGTGGCCTGAGACCTATCCCTAAAAAAGTGGCTCATAATCCAGGGTCGCTAGCACAGAACTGACCAGAAAAGTACACATTCATTGGCATGCCTTGTTGTGGGAGTGAATGGAAGGCCTCAGTCACATAAATGACTTGTCATGGGAGCGGTTGAGGGTCCATTTCTGTAAATTTTCAAGTTGTCTCAGGGGTTGGTCACCTGGAAGGGTTGGTTGGCTCCTAAAGGTTTTATAGCATGTGTGGAAGGTCAATTTGGTTTGACTTCATAAGTTCCACTTCCTTAACTATACATAGGGATTTGAATCACATCATAGTAGCCTCTCGTCACATGTTTACCCAAATGGACCGGTTAAGTTGGGTAAATGTGGGAGGAGGTGGTTAAAATATTCTAGATGGAGGGAAAAAAGAAAATGACAATACTCTTGTACCGACAAGCCGCAGAGAAATGTGAACATCCTTCATTGGTAAAATTCCTTAAGTCACATAATTATTTCCCTAACAATAATTGGGCCTAAAAAATAACTTCTTTTCTGTATGAAATAAATGAATCCCTAAGCCAAAAAAATACAAAAACCTACCCTCTCGTTTGATATATCAATGTCTCCACTGCGGTCGAAGAATCTCATAGTTATGTCACAAGAGATTTGCATTGAAGTGCATACATTGGAGGTGAGATCGACTACATTTTTATGGTTTTGGAGGAGTTCATAACGGTCAGTCTGAGTTGTTATTTTGGAGGGAGACCAATATTTAAAATTTTGATTTTTTAAAAGTTTGGATCCCAGGTAATGAGGTAATCTGCCTTTAGAGATAAGGAAATCATTTTTATTTGAAGTAAAAAAACTCTTTATGGCTTTTGAAATCAAAAATCATCTTTGGGACACTTCATAAACTATTTTAAGCATGGGATTTTGATGTAAAACCTATTTTTATGATTGGTATCATATGTTGGCCATTTATGGAGTGCCACGTCACCATGCTTTGGGGTTTTGACCCACAAATTGGGTCTTTCATCATCAAATGGACATAACTCACAAACTGTGAGGGATCTACGGGCATGCCACATACCATTGGAATTGGCTTGATGAAGATAATCCAACAAGGATTATCTGGACTCGAAACACCATGATTTTCCATGTCATTTTGGTCAACAAATGTGGGGCATATTCTGGTACTACTTGTGTTGACATTAATGACAACCACATTTAAACAAGTCATAAGCAGCTATATTTTAAATGGAGGTCAATTAGTAGCTCAAATTTGTGGTGATGAAGATAGAGTGATGTCTACAAGATTCCAGAGTGGGTGTAAGTGCTAATGAAGACCAGCTAGACAAAGATCAACATTATTATTATTATTATTATTATTTATTTTAGTATTTTAACATGCAAGAATTAAGGGAGGGACCTGGAGATAATGCTTCCATGTTGAGTTTAGAGTTGGTTTGGTATTACGTTGAGAGAATTTCTCAACCTCCATATCTATGTTTGGAATTATTTGGATCTCAGACCAACTATATAAATGTGTGGTAATTGAGTGCAAAGGCGTTATAAATAATATTATTTTGTGTATTTGTACTATGTCTTAAATTCAATTTCTGTGTGTAACTAAAGCTAATAAAAAAATAATGATGATTATGGGAACGTGAAAATAAGTAACGTAGGTTCTACTTTCATTTCTTCTTACTCATTTGTTCAATTTGGAAACTGCATGAAGAAATGGAGAAGTTTGGTTCATGAACTCTAGGCTTGGTGGGTTATATTGCGTAAAATGCATTTTGTACCATTTCAAAATTACATTGACATGTAATATTAGAATCAAGGTTTGAAGTCATGACATTAAAACTCATCATATCACTTACAATAATTGAATTTGGGTGGAGAATATTCCAGTGATTGTTCCAAACTACCTAAAATAAACTCAATTAATATAATATAATAAATGTTCTTTACAATAAACACCTTCAAATATATAAAAAAAAAGAAAATAGTGAACCTTTTAATTGGATTTTATATTTAAATGTTTTTTATTAAATTATAGATTTATTCTATTAAATTTTTTGAAAAAAATATAATCAAATAATTTATATTACTAAAACAATTATAGAAATATTTTGTATTTTTTAATTTTAAAGCTGAAAAAATATTCAATATGAAAAGTTTGAATACATGAATAAAACCATGACACATCTTATAAATTTTGAAAAGAAGTCATAATTTCAACAAGTTATGTTGATAACGATGTCATGTTCACATGTATTTAGAATTTTTTTCGACTTTTATGTTTTATTTTTTATCAATAAGATAATCAATCATGTTTTGTTTTTATGGTGAGGATACTTTTTATTCTGTACCAACTTAGATCCATCTTAATTCAAGATCCACCAAGCATGAAAAGGGATCAAATTTTTTGATATACAAACTTGTTTTAGAGTGAAAAGAAATTTGTAGATCTTTCAACACTTGGTAGATCCAAAATTAAGATCTATATATATATATATATATTAAGAATATCAATGAAAAAAACTATGGGTCGTGAATCCCAACACCAAAGTCCTGAAATATTGGATACAGGATCTCAACTCAAGCCCTCCGAGGACACGACTAGCGTGTGACAGCTCAAGCTGACAAGTAGTGAGAT
This sequence comes from Pinus albicaulis, assembly GCA_034641835.2. Classification (NCBI taxonomy): domain Eukaryota; kingdom Viridiplantae; phylum Streptophyta; class Pinopsida; order Pinales; family Pinaceae; genus Pinus; species Pinus albicaulis. The sequence goes on along the minus strand of CM076581.1, from coordinate 342,335,497 downwards.
GAAGAGAGATCTTTCCATTCTCTGTTGATGCTGAAATCACAGTTAACATTTTCTCTAGAAGCGACAATTTACAAGTGTTTATGTGTGAAGTGCCAATGAGAAGTGTCGAAGTATGAAATGAAAGAAGGATGCGATGCGAGGAGGTAAATGTGCGAAGTTTCGAATGATAAAATCTACTGAAAAGCACTCAATTACTAAACACATTCATATATTATATATAAATGGTGTATGTGTAAACACACTCACACACAGATATTTACATTCAGATTACTCTATTAAATAGATTTTTTGAGATCCAACTTATTCCTAATTTAGAGAGAGAGGTTGAGAGAATTTCTCAACCATCACAAACCAAATTCTCAAATATAGAATGTAAGCATTAACTCCAACATCCCCCCTTAATGATTACATTACATGAATTTATTGAAATCACTCATAAATAAAAAAATAATCAATCATTCTTTAGCTTGTCAGTAGATGCTCCATCAAGTTGCCTCATAACCATCGTAAAGGTGTAGTTGGCAAGTTGGATTCCCGAGTTCGCGTCCTCAACTCCCAAATAAAGGACCTCCCGAAGTCAATTACTGGACAACATCCCAATCTGTCGCATAACCTCATTAGAAGGCCACTCTACGTCTTCAACGTATGAGGGATCCTTCCCTAGATGCGCAACTTCCATACTATTTGGACAACCATCCATATTGAGCCTTACTGCCACTTGATCTCTTCGAAAAAAATTGATTGCAATCACTGAACTCCTAGTCATTCTATGGACGAGCTCCCATCCACCGAAATACATGGGTGCTAACCGTTGTACTCACCAGTTATCTAGGGAAGTCGTCTAGATAAAGAATGTATCTAGAATCAGTTTTTACAAAATGACCTTCTTATCTATTTTGAAATTCATCACATAATTTACAAAAAATTTATAATACTACTATTTAACACTCCACCCAACCCTTTTGTCAGCCTAGATGGAGAGAGACCGGGCTGCCAGGTGGTACAAATAGATCGAATGAATTTTCAACACAATCAAGATAAAACTGCACTATGAAAACCTATGAAAGAAATCCACACATTCCCACATGCTCATGCCGTTGACGGAATGAAAAATGTTCTCCTGCTCGTACCACGAACTCTTCTCAGAAAAAAATTTCAAGTACAATCCAACAGCAACATAGAAGCATCTTTGAGATCTGATATAAAACGACGGATTTAATGAATGAAGGAAGCTATGCCTAGCGACTCTATTAGTCTTTTGGAATTTAAAACAATGGATGCTGCGAGAGATGGTCACCAGGGTTTCAAGACGGACGATTTACTGTTCCATCCTGATTGCGTCTGCGAAGAGGGTTTCTTCGTCGAGGGTTCGAATCCGATTTGATCCACTGAATACTCCGCTGCCGATCAGTATCGAGCAAGGCAAATGAAAGCATTGTCTGAACGGTCAGCCAGTAATGGCAGCGGCAACCCTATGTATTTTGATTGGCCAGTAGCAGCCTCGGCTTCGGAGGGGATGCCACAAAGTAATAGTAATAATTTGGGTACGTGGCCTGCAATGGAGGGTGGTGTGCCCAGTGGGAAATAGAGCGATGTGTATTTATCGTCCACCATTTTACACGCAGGGTCTGTTGCTTTTCCAATCGTAGCAGCAACATAACCTTTCCATGAATGCGTATTGAGATTCAATGACACCTCTTCACAACCTGACCAACCAATACAAATAGCTCTCTTCACAACACAACACACAAGCTTCTGATTTTGTGCTCTGATACCATGATAAAATCTACTGAAAATCACTCAATTACTAAACACATTCATATATTATATATAAATGGTGTATGTGTAAACACACTCACACACACAGATTTACATTCAAATTAATCTATTAAATAGAGTTTCTGAGATCCAACTTATTCCTAATTTAGAGAGAGAGGTTGAGAGAATTTTTCAACCATCACAAACCAACTTCTCAAATATAGAATGTAAGCATTAACTCCAACATCGAAGAGGTAAAATTGCGAAGTGTTGAAGGATGAAATGAAAGAAGGATGCGATGCACCGAGTGCTCTGGCCTCCCACGCCTAGCGTGTGACAGTTGAAGCTGGTGAGTAATGAGATGATGAGAGAGATTTCTGTTCTCTGTTGATTATTCAATCGCGATTATCATTTTCTCCGGAAGCGACAAGTTACAAGTGTTTGGAAGCCACGAGGACACTCATGTTTACAAAGGTCAATTTTTTAAAAGAATTTTCTCAGCTCTGAAGGACTTAAAGAGGTATCGCACATTCGGTGAATGAAGACTATATATGGGGTGTATACGATTGAGTTTGTGTTTATTCAACGTTGTGTCTACGCGGGGCGAAGATGCAGTCGTCACTATTAATCATTGAGATTACTAGATTCCTACTGGTCCCCTGGGTGTCTGGTTTTAATATCTACCCATTTATTTTTGAAATGGAGACATGGCTCTTACTGAGAAGATACATATATTAAATTTGGCGTGGGGGAATTGGCCTCAAACATTATACTGGGAAAAACCGTGTGTGGATTTACAGGTTTAGATGTGCCATCGATGGTGGCATTTGGGAAAATGTTTTTTTTTTATTTGCTGCTGTTGTAATTGAAATCCTGCGATGTTTAGGTGGCAGGGGATTATCATAGGATGTTTTAGTTGGTGGGGGATTATCATAGTCTTTTTCGGTTGTGTGTGATCCGCTCTGGTGTAGAATTTCCCTCTGCTTACTAAGTTTCTTCGGGCATCTGTGTCTTCCTCGGTGACCGGAAGTGACTGTTCAGTAACTTTTCTTACTACCGTTTCCCCATAATCGTTTGGGATGGATTTTGAATGCTGATAGCGGGAGGAACAGGCAACTCTACTACAGATTTATTCCACCTACCTTGTACTTTCATGAATTTTCGTTGAAGTGCATAAAAAAGGGAACTCGTGGCATTAACAGCGGATGATGTACCTCTCATTGGACCGTTCTTTATGACTTAAGATATTGGGTTAATCATCATATATTACTTCTTTATCCATATTTATGTCTACTTTATGATACAGAGATTGGTTTGTCATTTATAATCGTCAATCCTTAGTCTTTATACACCTGTCTTCCGGACTTCCTGTGTTGACCAAAGTGGGACACATGGCAGACCTCACAAGGTTTCCACAGGAGCATGATGGTTTGGAGGTTATGAAAGCCTTACTGCATGCAACTAAGGTGGTGGATGACACTGTAACACATTCAATTCTCTTTGATAGTCTGCCACCCCAGAACTTATCGAGTGGTAAATGCGATATTCATCTGAACATCATCGGTATTTCTGCAAATAACTCTGATGATGGCTTCAGTATTAAGATAGTCTTTGTTCCTGCAGGTGACGGGGAGGAATGCCGCAAGCTTCCGCCCAGAAGGGACAAACCATTTAAACCTATACCGGAAGGGCGACTCTTGAGCTTAGGACATGATATTATGGTGGATAGAGCAGAGAGTTTGTAGACGCGTAACCTGGTGGGGTGCTGGGTGTATGAGCATATGTGTACTACGGATCTCCTACAATGGTTGACGGAGGCCTGGACTAATCTTTTCGGTTATCCACCTAAGATTAGAAAACTACAAAACAGTTGGTGGAGCTTCCATTTCATCAAGACTGAGGATCTTGGGGAAGTTTTTCGACGTACATGGGTTCATGGGTGGGTTTTTATAACTCTTCACCGATGGTATATCGGTTTCAATCCTCAAAGAGACACACCATCTAATCATCTGGTGTGGGTGAAACTCCCTGGTCTCCCATTAGAATTCTGGTCTTCACAGGCTCTGGTGACTATCAAAAATAGCATTGGAACTTGTAGGTATGTGGATCCGAAGTGTTTGGGTATTTTTGATAAAAGGGTGGCGTGGCTTCTGGTTGAGTTATCTTTCTTAGGGAGACTTACGGCCTTTGCCGACCTAAAGTGGGAGAATCGAGTCCACAGACAGCTGATAGATTATTGGCATTTTCCATTCCACTGTCACAATTGCCACCAAACCAAGCATCTTCGACGGGAATGTTCAATGGGGAGGTAGATTGGAAACCGGAGGTCGCACAGCCGGAGATGGGGACGGGCGGGCATCCTACTGATTCTAGATACAATCCTACTATGTCTCTGCATTCCATGGGTAAGATAAAATGCACTTAATTATCATCTTCAGTTCCTTTTGATTTGAATGTGCTCGATGGATTGCATGTGTCTGTCAGTTTGGGGAATAGGAATTAAAAAAGCCTTATAATTGATAGGATACTGGGGGATGATTTAATGTCGAACATTGTAATCCCTTCTCTGATGGGGTTGGAATATGGCCCTGATGGTCTATGTCTGGATCCTTTGGTATCACAACCGCCTCTGGTATTGTGCCCGAATGTGTCGAATAATTTGGTGCATATTCCTTCTCTGCTGAGCGATTCTCCCTTTTCTCCTAGAAACTTCATGAGCAGTGACATCAAACTGCTTCTTTCCAACCCAGAAGCGGGACTGATCCCAATCCCGATCCACCAGGGCCACCCTTTAACTCCTCCTATTAATATTAGTTCTGGTTCAGCCTCGAATGTGACGTTTCGCAAAGGTCGCGGTCGACCTCGTCACAAAAAGGAATCCATTAATGCCGATGACTTTGTTGATGATATCCAGTGCAGAAATTTTCGGGATATCTTGGTAAATCATGCTTTGGATAGGGTGCTTAGAGCCTTGGAGCCCTCGCACACGGTGTCCAAATTATTTTTTTCTCCTACAATATTAGAGCACTGGGGGGGCGAGGGAAATTTGTGACTTTGCGGGAGTTTCTTAGGAGTTTAAATCCATTTTTGATTTTTATTAAAGAAACTATATCTACTGCTAATAGGGCTATATCATACTTCCATGACATTTTTCTAGACTGGAATATGACTGCGAAGGATTCAGATGGTCAGTCTGGGGGTCTGGTTGTGCAATGGAACCCGATATGGGTATCCTTCACCGCTTTTAGCTTTTTCGGGGGCATCTTGCTCACTGGTTATTTGAGAGGTTCCAACTTCAAGTTGAAGATGATAAACCTATACACTTCGTATATCAACAGAGAAGTATTCTGGCATAAATTGGATAGATGTGGGATTCTTGCATTGAACCACACGATTATTGTTGGGGATTTAAATTGCACTTTAAACACTAATGAGTTATGGGGAGACAACAACTTAGATCCTCTATCAGATCTTCTGAATGACCTGTTGTGTGATAATAATTTAAAGTACATAAAGCTTATCTGTCTGGGTCCTATGTGGTATAATGGCAGAACTGGTGGGGATTATATTTCTAAAAGTTTGGAGGAGGTGCTCATTCAGGAGGATATTATTGTGTTTTTAGGTGGTTTCTCTATGAGGGTGACAGATATTATGATATCTGATCACAGGCCATTAGTAGTGGAATGGAATGTTGAAACCAAGCGAGGGAATTACCCTTTTAAATTCAACAAGGCATGGTTACAAGACAGTGATTTCAACAGTTTTTTCTAGGAATTTTTTGAGGAAGATACAAGGGAGGTTGGGTCATCGCCAATGGACTTCCTAACAGAAAAATTGCGCATGTTGAAGCAAAAAAGTTAAAATTTGGGAGAGAACTAAAATGAAGAATATGAAATTAAGGGTGGATCAGATAGAGGATCAGGTCGAGTTATTACTCTGACACATTGATTGTGGCCATCAGATTGATGAAGCTTGGGATTGGATCAAAAAACTAGAGGCGGAAAAAAAAGGAGATACTTCTAGTTCAAGAGAAGACTTGGAGACTTAAGAGCAGAGCTTTATGGCTCAAAGAAGGTGACCAAAACTCAAAATATTTCCACACATTCGCAAATGGGAGGAAGGTTCAGAATGCAATCTGGAAAATATCACATGAAGGGAGGCAGTCAGAAAATATCCAAAGGGAGGCAATCATATATTTTGAGAATCTCTTTAAGGAAAGGGAAGGTTCATTCATTGAAGACCATATCTGGGCAGTGTAGGAATTTATGTTAATGTTCTCGACGAAGGACAATGATAAATTAAACAAGGAAGCTAGTATTGAGGAGGTGTTGGGTATCTTAAAGCTTTTACAATCGGATAAGAGCCCTAGGCCGGACAGCTGGACCCCTGACTTTTTTTTACATTTCTCATACTTGTTTCTCTGGGAACTAACGCCTATGGTAGAGGAGATTAGAATGAAGGGGAAGATAATGGGGTCTATCAACTCCACTTTCCTAACTTTGATTCCTAAGAAGAAAGGTGCTTCGACTTTCGAAGACTTCCGACCGATATCTTCGTGCAACACACTTTAAAAAATATCATCCAAGCTGATCGTGGAACATATAAAAGGAGTATTAGTGATTCATATAACTAAAGGAGAGTCTGTTTTCCTAAATAATATGCTTATTCATGATTTAGTGGCGACTGTACAAGAGTTGATGCACACGATACATAGTAGGAAGACAGAGGCAATCATTATGAAAGTGGATTTAAGTAAAGCATATGACTGTCTTGATTGGGCTTTCTTAAGGATAATTCTACATAAGATCGAGATGCACAAGGATGTGGTCAAGTGGATCATCGGTTGTGTCTGCAATTCAGCCATGGCCATTATTATTAATGGTCCGGTCACTAGATTCTTCAAGCCTAGGAGGGGACTGAGACAGAGTTGTGATTTGTCACCCCTTCTCTTTCTCTTAGTCATGGATGCACTCAACAAAAATATCTCCGTGGAAAACTCTGTGGGTGCATTTAAAGGAATTAAGCTCACACACAACTGGGATGTCACACACAACTTATTCATGGATGACGTGGTGTTATCATTAGGGGAATTTTGAGGTCTAAAATGGGCCTCCTAAGGAAAATGTACAATCAAAATTCACTTTATGAGAACCAACCACATTTTAGGGGATGACATCATCCCTAATGGTTGAGGTGACATATCTTGAGTTAAAGGTACTTACTTGTCACATTCTCAATGGTGGATAAAAACTCATGGTTAACCATGGTAGTGCTCTAAGTACTTTTAAAGTCAAAGTAAAGTACTCATAATAAATGTCATTTCACACTTTTTGAATAAAAATATATTATTTTCATTTCATATTTCTTGAAAGAAACAATGCATATCCCTATACATTTATTATATATTATTATTTTATTTTATTTTTATATAGTATATTAATTAAATTTTATTATACAATTTAAATAATATAAATTTTAATTAATAGCATATAATATAATTAAGAATTTATAAATTTATATTTATATTTATATTTTAAGATATTTAAGTGCAAAGGACAAATGAATTAGTTGTTCAATGATAATAACTTTTTCTTGAAAAGCTCATTCTTATATATAGTCACATCAATACAATTTTTTTATTAATTTTATTTTGGTACAACTTTTGAATTGAATTTAACTATGGTTACATGGATTTTGATGCAAATAGTCAACTGAAAATTGATAAATATTATTTTATTGGTTTAGCTATTATTTTATTATTTCCTTAGGAGACCCATTTTAGACCTCAAAATTCCCCTAATGGTGGTATGTTGATCATAGAATGTTGGGCTACACTTTTTCACATCTTTCATCGATTTGAAATGCATTGGGGATGATTGCCAATGAGCTAAAATCTTGCATATATTTCTCTAAGGGGGATCCTCTTGTATTGAGGATATCGGTGATATATTCAAATTCCAAAGGAAACCTTTCTCAGAGGGGATGACTTATCTGGGATTTCACTTAAATCCAGGATAGTATAGATCTGAATTTTGGAAATGGATCATAGATAAATTTCATATATGGATTCAAGGGTGGTCTTATAAAATATTATCAAAAGGAGGAAAGTTGATTTTCATTAAGGCAGTATTACAATAGATTACAATTTTATGGGCACATCTTTTTTTTTTTTTTTTTTCGTCCTCTATCATTGACAGGGTTAGATATTCGATGACTAATTTCTTATGGGATGGCAGGAATGGTGAAAATAAATACAATCTAGCCCGTTGGGACCTCCTTTCCATTCCAAAGGATCGAGGTGGTTGGGGCATATTAAATATTGACACTTTTGGGAGGTCATTGCTTATGAAGTCATTTTGGAGAAGTATAAATCAAGATGGGATGTGGAGAGAAATTATGCGGTTTAAGTATTTTAAAAATATTGAACTTGACGATGCTTTCTTTTCGGGTTGGAGGAAAACTGACAGTGGTTCATTGATATGGAGAAGTTTCATCAAAATCTGGCCTGAATTTAGAATTCACCTCAAGTGGATTTTTGGGAACAGTTATAGAATCATGCTTGTTGAGAGGAACATAAGAGGCTTCCCGATGGAAATTGGTCTTGGGGAGCAGATTTTACGATATTTACATGGGAGAGGAATCTTTTATATTGCACAGGGCATAAACTATTGGTAGGACGACATCCCGAGATGGAATGATGCTGAAGGCCTGGGGTTACAGGGTCAGATGATTAACGAGTGGAAGTCTTATATGGAAGCGGTATGTGGTATGGGATGGCACAGGAAAGCTGAAGGAGATATGATCACATGGCGAGGTAGCTTGCAAAAATGAAATATAGTTATTAAAGAAACATATATGGTCAACATGGACAACAAACTTGGCCGAAAAGGTAAGTGATAATTCAATACAGTTTGGAAGGTAAAGACACAAATTAAAATAAACATTTTCATGTGGTGCGTGTGGAAAGAGAAAAATTTAACATGGATGAACCTGATGAAAAGAAGAAAGATTGGACCAGGTATCTGCAGTCTCTACATGAACAATGAGGAGGATAATACGCATATTTCCTATAACTATGTATTTGCAAAAGAGATTAGATCCTTATTATGCAAACATTTCAATTTCCAGGATTCGGATTACCAAACAGTTGAAGAGTATAACAAATGGTGGTTGGAAAAAGGTACAGGTTTTAATATCATCCCACTGATATATCATTGGTATATATGGAAAAGCAGGAATCAGAAAATATTTAAAGACAAATCCAATACTCCGAAATGGATTGTATCTCATATTATTAAAAACTGGGAGGGTATGAAAATTCAACACAAACCACCCAAAGATCTATCAATTAGAATGCGACCACATGAGATTAATTTTCCAGTGGGGTTCTTCGATGGGGTAGCACAAAATGGTAGATGTGGTTGCGGAGCTTGGTTGATGATATCCCCTACATGCCATTATAAACTTCACTGGTATGGTGGATTGGGATCGAATACCAGGGCTGAGACTTTGGCACTCTGGGGCCTACTATGCTTTACCAAACACCTATACATTGACATCCGTATGGATCTTTGGGGATTCAAAAGTGTTAATTGATTTTCTAAACCATAGAAATCAGATGGCACCCCTAAATTTAACTTCTTGGATTGAACGCATCACATATTTGGCCAATACTTTCTCCGGTATTTTTTTCACTCATATTTATCGTGAGAAGAACTCTACAGCAGATCGCTTGTCTAAAAAGGGTCTGGATGGGTCCTTTGGGGAGATCCGATATGAATTATTTGAAGCAGAAAGGGCTGGGGCAAGTGGAACTGTAAGATTTTACTGAGTAAGTGCCGAAATGTGGTTTTTTGTTATTTTTGTCTGAACTATTACACCGTCTTTAGTGCAGGGAGGACGGAAACGACAGTCACATAGATGCGAAGGATACCATTGGTAAATGGCTTAGTTGTTATGCAACGAGTATGGTGAGCACATAAGTTTTTTTGGCATTTTATGTATGGGTGGATAGTTCAGAACTATTCAGATATTTCCAGACAACTTCTCTATGAAGAAGGGGAAGACTACTTCGGCGGCATCCTATCTAGCTAGTAAAGATCAAAGATACAGTAAAAGGTAAGACAAGTTTTTTGGCTGCACAATCTGTGGACGTGTCAAATAGCTGAAACTGAATATGAATATGAAGGGAAAAAAAGTTGATAGACATATGGAATATTGATTGTAATGGGTTTAAGTGATGATGTTATGGTTTTATCATTATGTATATATATTTGTCAGAAATATCATGTAACACTTTTGAAACTTTGTGCTAGTACATTAATATATACCAGGCGGTTTTCATGCTGAAAAACTCAAGCCCTTCGAATGGTCATGTTTGGTAATATTATTTATGTATTATCAAATTAGTTGTGAAGACCATTTCTAGAAGTAGGGATTTGATAACTTACTCTCTTGGTTGGTTGAACAAAGTGCCTCGGTAGCTTCTTTGAGAGGTGAATCACAACTTTGGAAAGCGGAATAGATGAAGGGAGAATGCACGGATCCACTATTTCCTTCATGAAATTTTCCTAGGGGAAATCTCACGCATGTATCCAATTCAAATGGTGCATAATTGCCCATAAATATTTGGTTTAGAACCATCCGGATATATTAAAATATTTGTTTGGTCAAAACAACTCTCCTATCACACAAGGTGGTTGTCAATATAGACCCACATGAAACCAGTGGCCTTGGTTCAAGGGTGATATAACATTATTTGTTTCTTCAATTTAGCTTTAAGCAAAAGGGGTTCAATTAACCCAACTTTAAAGTTAAAAATGTCATGTTGTTTCACTTGATACTTACAAAAAAACATAGTTAAAAGGCATTTTAATTTGATAACGTATAGGATATATCCAACATCTCATTGTGGAAATGTTTTGTTTTATTAATTAAAATTTGATTAGATAAGTTTTGGTGATATTTCGTTTTTATTTAATATGGTTTAAATTTTATTGTTCTAGTTTATTGACATAGTTTAGTTTATAGACTAAATAACTTTTGTATTTTTTCTGATTAATTTTAACCAAAATCTTGCCTTGATTTTAATCTGTAGAATTTAAATGTTTATGGGGGTTTTCAAGGTATTGAATCCATTTATAAATTCAAAAAACCATTTTAAACAACAAAAATCACAATCTTGTTTGAAATTATATTGCCCAAGGGATTTTTCAAGGTGTGAATCCATTTATGAATTCAAAAATCTATTTTAAATAACAAAAAATCATAATCTTGTTTGAAATCGTATTGTTTGATTTCCATGAAAAAAAAATATCTTGTCTATAAATTAGACTAGCTATTTTGTCTATAAATTAGATTGTGCCATACACACACACACATATATATATTAGAATTTTTATTTATTTATTATTTTGAAATTTGTTGTTTTTTTTTTTGAAATTTGTTTATTTGCATGGTCTTTTCCTAGATTTGTTTATATTTCCGATTAAGTTAAATAATTAAAAAAGTCAAATTTTAATATACCAAAAAAATAAAAATAAAATTATTTGTGTAATATTCTACATTAACAAATAAGTAAATGTTTGGTTAATCTCGGACAAATCTATCCAAGAGCATATATATATATATATATATATATATATATCGAGTGGGATCAAAAGTGAAATCCATCTTAATTTCTACAAATCTGAGATTAAGATGGATTTAACTTTTACACATCAAAATATTTGATCCTATATATATATATATATATATATATATATATATATATATATATATATAACACACCTGGGCCCAAATGTAATATTATTTAACTCTAATGTGACAACATCTCTTGACGCAAATGTAAAGTTATCTAACTTTGTCATTTTCTTATTTATGTTTTTTTATGTTAAATGCATGAATTTAATTTGAGTGGGGAGGATAACAACATTTCACTCAATAGTGATTATGAGAGATTATAAAAACATTTCTCTCAACCATAATTCACGTTAAGTTATCCAGTTACTAGGTTTAAAAAAAATAGTATTTATGTCATTTATAAAAAAATATATATTGATTTTGGAATAACAATTAAAATTATTTTTTCTTTATTTTTTTATGTTTTTTATAAAAAATAAAAGAGATTGATTTTGGAATAAAAAATAATTTTTTTAGTTGATTAAGAGTCTTTTTTAAAGATAATTCTTCGGGTAAATCACATTTCAAATTCTTGAGTCAATGTGTTTTGAACTACCAAGTGTAAATAAATATGCCATATTCTAATTCCTTGTAGTAATTGACGAACAATTTTGATAAGTCAATGCATAGTAGTTTTTAAGTGCGACTTTTTGGAGTTTCTGCAGATTTCTAGCTTAAAACTGACGAATAATTTGTGACCAAATCTTGGCAAAAAATTGACGAACAATTTGTGACAAAATCTTGATTTGTGTTGTTTAAACTAGTTTCACACCCTCAAAAACCTCTGGGGCACTTTAATTGTGAATATTTCACTAATCAAACTTGTGATTTCAACGAATCACACACCATTGTAAGTTATTACCATGTGAAGAAGGATTGCTGGAGAAAATGTAGAAGGTTTAATTTTGTTGCAACTTAGGGCAAAGGACATGGAAGGGAAAGGTGTTTTGGGGCTTAAGAAAGGAGCCTTCTTGGTTGGCTTCACAATTTTGTCGCACAATGAACTTCAGTGATGTGGGTATCATATGGTGTCCGGTGTTGTTGATATTGGGTTGCTCAGGGATGTGGCCATCATTGATGTGAGGAAGCACAAGACTAATGAGGTGGAGACTAAGGATGGCGTCCACCAAGTCGAGGTTTTGGATGCTGGGAGAGAATTGGAGGCCAGGAAGCTAAATGGGTAAATTCTAGGGCTACATTGCACGTCAGAGATGCATAATTCTCCAATTGAGTTGAAGTGGATTGGGTTGACTTATAGCTAACATACACCCAAATGGGGATGAATTTTTGCAAGTAATGCATATGAGTGTGTCCAACATAAGGTAATGCATATGAGTATGTCCAACATAGTGCAGAGAGATATAAATTATGTATCTTGGTTCAATGGTAGTCTTCATAGACATAAAACTCTCATGGTATATTTCAACAATATGGAAAAACTCAATATAGTTTATCATAATTGTTTCACAAGGAATTAGGAATTAGAAACTTATATAGTGTTATGTAGTGTAGCGTTTTGGAATGTATAGAACAATGTTAGTATGTATTGTCCTATATGTGAATTTTATTTCCTATCTTTTTGGGACTGCAATCATCACATGTTATCATATGTGAGAATAATCTAGAATAATGTAGAAATAGGAATGGTTATGGTTTGTTGAACGAGAGTTTTATAATTAGAGTTTAGTTCCACCAGTTCAATATTGTTGCCCCAAACTTAAGAAGATTAGGTGAGTGCCTATGCTATAAATATGTAATGTTGTCGTTGAGCTAATGACAAGTTGTGTGAGCTTTGTCTCACGTTGTGTGTTGCATTTTCTTTATTTAATTTGGTATCAGAGCATAGGATTAAAGTTCTGTGTTGTTTATTAATTGAGGCCAAGAGAAAAAGTTTGTTTTTTTTTCCTGATGCGTGGTGCATTAGAGCGGATCTGGGGTAGCCTTGAGCAAAGGCACAAAGGAATGGTGCGACAGAGAGAAGCTTAGAGTGCTCTGTGAGACGACAAGCCTGTGAGTGATTTGGCACTGTGTCCATGGATTGCTGTGGTGATCCTCGTGATCTCCTACATGATCAGAGGAGGTCCAGCTTCTGTGCCCACTCAGATCGATAGTCCGACCTACGTCTAATCTACAGAGAAATAACATGCTCGTTCAGTGGGTGCATTATAAAACGACCCAACTATTAACACAATTTCGAATCCTCTACCATCGTCCATGGCATACCACCACAGACATGGCTATTTTAGTTATTCCTGGTTGCGTGGATTGGTTGTAGCGTGGAGCACAGCTTACAACGGCAGCATGGAGAGCATAGAGAGATTGTGTTATTGTTGAAGCTGTGGAGAGCGCAAAGAGAGTTTTTTTTTAGAACATTGCTCTTGCGTAAAGCTAGAACCGACACTGTCATTCTTGTGAGCTGAAGAAGAGTATAGATCGAATTTGGTGCAGGATCATTGCAGTGAATTAATTTCTTGCAATTGAATCCGGTCATTGCTGTTGAAAAAAATCGCTAATCCTCTTTCCGATTCATATTTAAATGAATCCACCAAACTTGATGGCAAAAACTACGTCAATTGGAAGTTTAAGCTGGTCACCGTTCTCGAGGCATACAACCTCTGGACGATTGTCAATGGTGATGAGCCCAAGCCTGCTGCAGCCGCCGCGATTCCAGATTGGGATAAGCGATAAATGAGAGCGAAAGTGCTGTTGCGCATGTCGGTAAAGGACAACATCATTCCTCACATTCGGGACTGTAAATCTTCAAAACACACGTGGGAAACGCTCAAAGGTTTGTACGAAACTACTAATGAAAACCGCATTTTATTTTTAAAAACAAAGCTACTATCTATTAAAATGGAAGCCAATGAAAGCATCAGCAAATTTGTTTCTAGAATTAAATACTTAAGCGAGAAGCTTGGTGACATTGGTGAAAAAGCGTCTAGTAGCAATTTAGTAACTGTTGCTTTGAAGGGTTTAGTCCAAGACTATAAAGTCTTTATTTCCGCACTCTCAGCTAGACAAATGCCTCCTACATTTGATGAATTGGCTGGAATTCTTCTTCAAGAAGAAGAGAGAATGAAATTTTTTGAACTGGATTCAAATGATTCTAATTTGGCATTGATTGCAAGAGGTAAAAGATCATTCTGAGGGAGACCATGGGACAGGAACAAAGGTTGTTTTCAAGCAAAGCAGAAAGGTATGACACATCCTGATTCTTATGTTAAGAGAAATATTGAATGTGATTATTGTGGAAAACTTGGACATCTAGCTAAAGATTTCTATATAAGAAAGAATCATGAATCAAATCAGAGACATAGAAGGCATAATGGAAATTTCATGAACAGAGAGACTTCAGTTACTGATGGATTTAAAAATCTTAAATTGTTTCTTTCTGATGCTGCATTGTCTGATGAAACTGATGATGAGACTACTTGGTTCATAGATTCTGGTGCATCAGCTCATATGACTTGTAATAAAGAATGGTATGATAAATATTACGAGAAAACTGATGGCACACACATTTACCTAGGAGATAACAGGTCACATAAAGTCCAAGGCTATGGCGTAATAAGTGTGTACTTACCTAATGGACAAATGAGATAGATTCATGATGTGATGTATGTTCCTGGTATTAAAAATAATTTGATATATGTTTCAACTATCACTGATAATAATTTAAAAGTGGAATTTGGTAAATTGGGGTGTATTGTGAAAGATGTTCAGGATCGCTACAAGGTTGTTTCTACAGGTATCAGGGTTGGTGGATTGAATAAATTGGATGTGACGATGAAGCGTCATGTTGCATTGAAATCCAAAACAAAGTCAACAACAGAGTTATGGCATCACAGGTATTGGCACCTAAATTACAATGATTTATTGTTGTTGCAAAGAAAAACAATGGTTGAAGGTCTTCCTGTTATGAAGTGTGAACATTTACCATGTGAAGCTTGTGCACTTGGTAAGCAGCATAGAGAGGAGTTTCCCATTCATATAGAGAAAAGACAATATGATATACTTGAATTAATTCACATTGATGTATGTGGACCTATGCAAACTAGGTCGCTTGGTGGTGCTTCCTAATTTCTTATTTGTGTTGATGATAGATCTAGATCTACATGGGTCTATTTCATACGAAGAAAAAGTGATGTCTTTGAGTATTTTAAAGAATTCAGAACTTTGATTGAAAAGAAAACAGGAAAATACATTAAAATTCTCAGATCAGATCAGGGTGGTGAATATAAATTAGGAGCGTTTAACAGGTATTGTAAATTTCATGGGATCCAACAACAGTTCACAATACCTCATACTCCTCGGCAAAATGGTGTTGCTGAGGGATGGAATAGAACACTGGTGGAGTGTGCTCGCAGTATGCTTCAAGGTAAAAACATTTCTAATGGTTTCTGGGCAAAAGCCATTAATATTGTTGTTTATTTGAAGAATCGAAGTCCCACTAAGAAATTAACTTTTCAAACTCCTTTTGAGATTCTTTATGGTCATAAACCTGATGTCAGTCATTTAAGAGTATTTGGATGTACTGTCTTTGCACATATTCCTAAGGATAACAGAAGAAAGATTGATGCAGAGTCAATCAAGTGTGTTTTTATTGGGTATTGTACAGATCAGAAAGCATATAAACTATTTGATCCCAGTTCACATAAATTGTTTGCAAGTCGAGATGTGGTGTTTCATGAGATTGTTGATAAAAGTGATACAATGAATGATGCTTGGCATATATCTAATGATGATCATGTCAAAATCGATACTTTGGTTAAACAGGAATAGGAACAGGTACAGGTACAGGTTCAAGATCAGAATGAAAGCAGCATGAGCACATCCAACAGCAGTGATTCATCACGAGAGGAAGATTCACCTCAAAGCAGGAGAATCATGGATGGAACTCCAACAGGTATTGTAGAACCAAGAAGGTCAACCCAACGAACCCAGATTCCTACAAGGTATAGAGATTATGCCTTGATGCCTAATATCATGAATGTTGTAGAACCAGTTGATTATGAACAAGCGAAAGAGCATGAACAATGGAGAAATGCTATGAATGATGAATATGAATCTCTTATTAAAAATCAAACATGGGAATTAGTTGAACTCCTTGAAAACAAAGTTCCAATTGGAAGCAAATGGTTGTATAAATCTAAATTTAAAGCAGATGGTAGCATTGATAAATTTAAGGCGAGATTAGTTGCAAAAGGATATGCTCAACAAGAGGGAATTGATTATGAAGATACTTTTGCACCAGTAGCTAAATTGAATACAATTAGAGTACTGATTGCCTTAGCTACAAAACATAATTGGAATATACATCAATTGGATGTCAAATCTGCTTTTCTGAATGGTGATTTAAAGGAAGAAGTTTATCTGGTTCAACCTGAAGGGTTTGTCAAACAGGGACAGGAGCATCTAGTCTGCAGGTTAAGAAAAGCCTTATATGGTTTGAAACAAGCGCCGAGATCATGGTATGTAAATATTGATACCTTCTTTCTTCAGAATGGGTTTGTGAAAAGAAAAAATGATCCTAACTTGTATGTTAAGAAAGATGAAGAAGGAAATGTTGCTTTAATATCTTTGTATGAGGATGATCTCATTATCATGGGCAGTGCTTACAAGTTAATTGAAGAAATTAAAGTTCAGTTGTCGCAGGAATTTGAAATGAAAGATCTGGGTGAATTGCATTATTGTTTAGGAATTGAGGTATGGAGAGAGCCTGGTAAAACATTGATCACTCAAAGTAAATACACAAAGGAAATTCTTAAAAAGTTCAATATGAGTGATTGCAAAGCTATGTCAACTCCCTTAGAATAGAATGAAAAGTTGTACAAAGAAGATGGAACTAAAGAGGCAAATGGAACTTTATATCGTCAGTTGGTGGGAAGTCTGAACCATCTCACCACTACCAGACTAGACATTGCATACTCAGTCATTATCCTTAGTCAGTTTATGGCTAAGCCTTCGGGAAATCACTGGAACGTTGCAAAGAAAGTTCTCTGATACTTAAAAGGAACAATCAATTTAGGTATTATGTATACTGATGAATCTGATGTTGCACTGACAGGTTTTCCTGATTCCGATTGGGCAGGAAATCCTGATGACAGACGATCTACCTCTAGCTATGCATTTCATATAGGACCATGGGTTGTGTCATGGAGTCGTAAGAAACAGTCAACTGTTTCTTTATCATCAACAAAATCTGAGTACAAAGCTTTGACCAATGCCACTTGTGAAGTTGTTTGGTTGCGGAGAATTCTTGCAGATCTCGAAGAGGAGCAAAGTGGTTCAACATGCATAAATTGTGATAATCAAAGTGTTATCAAATTAACACACAATCCAATATATCATGCCAGATAAAAACACATTGAGCTGCAATACCACTTTGTATGAGAGAAGATTGAATCAAATGAAATTGATTTAGTATTTTGTAATACCAAGGATAATATGGCTGATATCTTTACCAAGCCTCTTGGTAAACTCAAGTTTGAAGTTTTTATAAGTAAATTAGGTGTTGTAGAAAATCTATTTCTCCATTAAGGGAGGATGTGAGAATAATCTACAATAATGTATAAATAGGAATGGTTATGGTTTGTTGAACGGGAGTTTTATAATTAGAGTTGAGTTCCACCAATTCAGGATTGTTGCCCCAAACTTAGGAAAATTAGGTGAGTGCCTATGCTATAAATATGTAATGTTGTCATTGAGCTAATGACAAGTTGTGTGAGCTCTCTCTCATGTCGTGTGTTGCATTTTCTTTATTTAATTTCATTTACATGGCCATGGTAAAGATGCCCTTGCATTGTTTTCCCAAATCCAACAAACATAAAGTCAAATCGCATTACATTCATTTGTGTCATGTTTGCTTGCAGTCATGCAGGTTTGGCTGAAGAAGGTTTGGATTACTTCAATTGCATGAGTCTAGAGCATCAAATTGAACCAACCAACCAAGGTGAGAAGCGATAGGGCATGTGTACACATGTACACTTGATGTTCACCACGTACATACGTGGTATGGTTGATATGTATTCATATTATCAAACACAAAAAACATCCACAATTATGTATTATCATGTGTGATCTATAATTATAAACCAAACTTGGTTGCCATGGGAGAATCTCAGGTTTTACTAAACTCAACTATGTTCTATGCTTTGAGCATTAAAATGCATTTGAACTTTAATTCCTAAAGGTTCCACCTCTACCTTTTTTTTCAAAATGTCGTTTTCTGTAAATGGAAGTCTTCCCTGCAGCTGCGCCTACTGGAGCAAAGGTGAAGGCTTTCGAGCAGCTGCGCATATCAAAGTTTTTACTTTGATGGTTTTAACAACATGTAAATTCCATGAATCAGAAGATGCATTTAAATCACTTCTTTATAGAGAATTTAAATGTGCGCTTAAGTTCATGGATATAAAGTTTTGAGAATAAAAATTGCATACTCTACTATGTTTAAATTTTGTCTAAGAATCCCTAGAAATTAATGTTGGTGGTTACCTTTCCCCTTCTATCTGGACTATCACAATTAGATGATTATAAATTTATTTTATATATTTAAAAATTAGTAGACCTTCATTTTCCAAGAAGGTAGAAAAGATAGAAATACTTTTTTTATATCATTACATTTATATAGATGATTTTAGAATAAAGTTTTTACAAATCTAAAAAAATTAAAAATTATAATTAATTAGGGAAAATATTTAATATTTCCATTATTTAAATCAATTAATATTTTAAGAAAATAATAATTCATATTTGTGTTTTTTTGTATTAAAATGTGATTATGTTTTTTCTCTTACATGGGATTTAGTGGATAATTTTGGTATTGCTTTAGTGTATATAAGAAGCACATTGTTTAGAGTACTTTTTCAAAAAAAAAAAATATTATCATTATAATATATTGTATAGTGTGTTTTTTCTTTGGTAAATTAGAAGACATTGTATTATAAAAAATGTACAAAGATTACATGCATATGTGCTTTATGATGTAGTAGTTTCTAGTTGTCACAAAAATGGGGTAGGAAGGAGAATCTTCTTAAAAAGTAGAAACCAGATGTCTTCTTGGAAAATTCATTACATTTAACATAGAGAATGGCCAAAAGAGAAAAACAAGAGAAGTAAATTTAGGTTGGCAAAACTTGTTTAGATGTAGAGAAGATTGTCAAACTCATGGATAGAATCTTATATGGGTTATTCTGCATTATCATTTTGAGTAAAGTGATGTATAATGTATTATGAAAATGTTGCCTTTACCATTTTCATTAAATGCACTTCATATTTATGACCTCCAATTTATTAAAAAAATG
This sequence comes from Pinus albicaulis, assembly GCA_034641835.2. NCBI lineage: Eukaryota > Viridiplantae > Streptophyta > Pinopsida > Pinales > Pinaceae > Pinus > Pinus albicaulis. The sequence continues at coordinate 342,315,755 of CM076581.1, read as the reverse complement.
TGATACACAACAATCAATGTGAAGCTCAAAGACAATTGCATCATCTAAAGTTCAATATTCCAAACCAAAGTTCATTTATTATTTGTTTGGTTATGAAAACCAAGATATAAAATTTTCAATTCAAAAATCTTATCAGGATTTGGGGTCTCTTTGCACCTTTTAAAACAATTGCTAATTTACTAATTATATAATTTAATCGAGTCAAAATATTAATATAATATAACACAAGAGGAAATCACAACATCTTTTCCGTAATTGGAAAACGAATTAAATATATTTTAATGCTTGCCATTCGTGCCATTGGAATTTGCTTAAACATTGAAAATTTGACAAGAGTGAAACTACAAATCAAGAATCACTAGTGGCAATAAAACACATCGATGCAAAATAAAATACAAAATTGTAAATAGATTCCCTCTTTCTTCATTTAAAATTTTGATACTGTTGAATGATTCTCAAGTGGTCTCTATTTTAATTATAATAATTAAAATTTTCATCGTGTTTTCTATGTTATTGTAACTATAATGTAGTTTTTGGTATTAAACTTTTAATGATTAAAATTTCTCTTTTGTTTTATTTTTTATTTATCGTATATATGTAATCATAATCATAATTTGTGTGGTGGTATATCTAATTTTCAAATATAAATTATAAATTGTTTTTAGATTTGTTTGAATTTTTTATATTTTAAAATTATTTTAATTTCAAATTTTATAGTCACAAATAATAATTTAAATGATGAAGTATAAAAAATGATTTATTCTTATAATTTTTTTTTAATTATTCTAAAAATAGATTATAATTTCTATATTTTTATAAATTATTTTCTAGGTATTATAGTTTTAATTAAGTTTGTTGTGCAAATCAACTTCAAAATATTTCTGCAATGTATTTTCCATTAAAATTAAGATTTTAAAGTTGATAATAATAACATTAAGCTTATTACTATATAGTAACATACTAGTGCTAAAACATAAATGTTTGAGAATTATTAGTTGTTTTTCTTGATCATAGTGCTTTCATCAACAAGTCCATTCTATGCAAATTTTCCAATGAAATCATTCCATAAGACCATATCTTTTTTAGGAATTTCATTAAAGAGTTTAGGGCTTCATTAACAAGCCTATTCTCCAAAAATCCTGCAATCATAGAAATCCACGAGGCAATGTCTTTATCAAACATTTCTTTGAAGAGATCTAGGGCCTCATCAACCAGTCCATTTTGTGCCAATCCTGAAATCATTTCATTCCATGACACTGTTGTCATTTGAAGCATTTCCTTAAAGAGATTCCAGGCCTCATCAACAATCTCATTCTGTAAAAATCAATTTGTGCATTCCACGAAATATATGTTTGCTTAGACATTTCATAAAAGAGTTTCACGAACTCATCAACAAACCCATTATGTGCATCATCTGGTTAGTGCATTCCACGAAATATATGTTTCCCCACGCATTTCATAAAAGAGTTTTCAGTGTCTCATCAACAAGCCCATTATGTGCATCATTTGGGTGAAGCGCTTTTAATTGCTTCTAGACCTCCTCCATAGCGTTATGTGCAACAACAATCTCTCTGTTTTAACTGATTTCTTTGTTGAGCACAAACTGTCCAAAACAGAGCTTGAATCACCAAGGTTTGCAAGCTATAACGTATTATTGGATATTTCTCCTACAAGACAATAAGATCCCACAGAATCAATGTGTGATTGTATTGGCCAAGTATTCTTCTTCTATTGTACTGATTGCTTGCAGAAGAATTTCTGCAGACATTCCCCCTTGCTTCGAGGCAAATTCATCGAAAACTTGAAAAAAAAACATATACAGATCCCTTCATCCAGCAGATGCTACGACCCCAGTCATGGCACATGCAACCACATTTCACTACTCAGGGCTACAGAATTGGAATTCGTTGTTTCAATTAGGAACCAATTGTTGAACTCCTTGGCTTGACAGAGAGCCAAACCTGAGTCGAGTCTGGGGTTCGAATCCTATTGCATCAAACAATCCAAATAAAAATTTATACTATTTAATAGTGCGGAGATTATTAAAAATATTGGTTTATTTGCAATAACGGTGAGATTGAATTGTGTTGTCAAGAAGAATAAAAATGTTGGTGTTTTAAGATTCTCCGCGTTTTATTCTGCCCCCGGGTGCTCACAAATCACTGTAAAGTTTATTTGAACATTGATACTGTCATTCGTTCCTTGTTGGGTTTCCCCGCATTTTAATATTCTCCGCAGTTTATTCATCCCCCAAGTGCTCACAGCTCGCGATAAAGTTTATTTGAACATTTCACAATCCTTCTTTTTAAGAGAAACATTTCACTATAAATAAACAGTGGACACGACGGTCACCAAGCGCCGAAGCAATAAAGTTGCAAATAACTATAGTGTGATTAAAACACTTAACTTGTGAATAATCATAGAACTAAATAAACAGTGGATACAACGGTCACCAAGCGCCCAAGCAATAAAGTTGCAAATAACTATAGTGTGATTAAAATACTTGATGTGAAGGCGGACATTTTTATCTCAGTGATAAAAATAGAGGCTCGACTCCCATGTCGCCCATGTGCAGATGAATTTTGTGATATTCAACTAGAATGCAAGGTGAGCATTTTTTAATTAAGTTTTTTTTCTCTATGCCATATTTTCTATTAGACTAGGAATGAATAATATGGTGATATACTAAGTCGCCCATTGGGTTTGATTTGTTCTAGAGGAAAGTTATGTGAATACCTTCTGCATTCTACTGGTAATTATGTCATTGAAGAAAATAGAATTTCTAGAAAAAACATTGATCTATCCCTCAATCACTTTCCCTTTCTGTTTCATACTTTGAATGGAATTTCATTGAATAAGAAAATTTCTGAATTGCTGAGAGAAGATTGATTATTACACCCAGTGTACTTGAAAATTTAACCTCATATAATATCTTTGCATTGAATCTTTTGGCAATACTCTTACCGTGAGTTAGACTCCGAGTCTAAGCCCAAAGCGTGACTTTGTTACAGTTCCCAGATGCATTTTCAAAACTAATTATAACAAAAAATTAAATAATAAAAAATTAATGACTATAATCCTGACCTTCCACAAATATTAATAAACAAAGTACTAATCATTCATCTAATTTTGTGCTAATTATGTTCACCAACAATTTGCTTCTATTCATCTTCATATCCTCATAGATGCTTCCTCAAAAACATCAATGCATATATTGAACAATATTATGAAAATAAGGAACAATTTTCTTTTTGGTTGAATGTGTTCCCAATAATTTGCTCAGTGTCTAATAAATAATATACGTTAATTTAACTTGACATATATAACTCGATATATTAAAATTTTCGTCTGTATTTTTTTGTATATCGCAATTAAGAATTGCAAAGGTGAGTGATTGCTCATATGGAAGACAATTTATCCCCACAGCATAAAATTGAAATTGGATGTAGAGTAACACACTTCACTTCCATGGTTGTTTGAACAAGAGTAACTGAACAAATTATATCACCTTCATACGGAACCGTGAGAAGAGAATCTATTATGACAAAAAGGGGTGTTTGTATACAGTGATTTAAAATCTCACCCTGTGGGGAAGTTTTGGACTAACTCATTTATTTCATTGCATTTGTATTTACTGTGTAGCAGTTACATATTCTTTGTAATCAAACATCTACATATAAATGTAATAGGGTCTAGGGAGTAGGGATCTTATTTTTAGAAAACCTAATTATATTTCTAGTGGATTTCTATGTGATTTATTCAATCACGGGAATAGCCTGCGATAAGTGAGATGGAGAGTGCATTTACCAGTATTTGGCATTGCTCCTTCGAGAAAACAACAATTGCACTAGATTACCGCTGGCTGTAGTTATGGCTCTCGCTCTGGCTCTGGCTTTGTCTCTATTCTTTATTGGAGTATTGTTGGTGAATAGATCAAGAACAAATCTCTCTCACACAGATCAATTCAGGTAAGCAACTATGGGCCATGCATTATTAACTAGCACAACCACATTAGTAAAAACTAATGTGGTTGAAATACGCCGATAGGCGTATATAAAATAGATTTACAACCACATTTACCAATGTGGTTGATATACGCCGATAGGGCTATATCCACTACCCATCACATTAATTTATATATCAATAAATAAATATTATATATAATAAATTTATTATATTAACTTGAAAAATATATATTATATATTAATAAAAATATTAATATATTAAATATATTAATTATGATTAAAATCACAAAAATATTATATATATATATATATATATATATATTAATAATATTATAAAAATATTAATAATATATATTAAAAATATTTATTAATATATTAAAAATATTAACTATATACATACTATAAATTAACTTGAAATATATATAATATATATTAATATAAAAAAGATATTAATAATATATAATAAATTAATATATCATAGATGGTTATATTATTAATAAAACAAAAGAACTAATAATAATAAATAAATATTATATATAATAAATTTATTATATTCACTTGAAAAATATATATTATATATTAATAAGAATATTAATATATTAAATATATTAATTATGATTAAAATCACAAAAATATTTTATATATATTAATAATATTATAAAAATATTAATAATATATATTAAAAATATTTATTAATATATTAAAAATATTAACTATATACATAGTATAAATTAACTTGAAATATATATAATATATATTAATATAAAAAATATTAATAATATATAATAAATTAATATATCATAGATGGTTATATTATTAATAAAGCAAAAGAACTAATAATATATTAATAATATATATTATATCATAGTTGGTTATATTATTATTATTAGAATAATATAAATATTAGAATATTTATTTATAATGATTATTAGTAATATTATAATCTAATATTTATTAATAAATATTTGAATATTTATTTATAATGATTTTTAGTAATATTATAATATTATTAATATTACTAAATAAATATTATAATATTATAATATTATAATATTACAAATAATCATTATTAATAAATATTTGAATATTTATTTATAATGAATAATAGTAATATTATAATATTATTAATATATACAAAAATATTTTATATATATTTTTAATATTATAATAAGTATTAATATTATATATAAAAAATATTTATTAATATATTAATAATATTAACTATATACATACTATAAATTAACTTGAAATATATATAGTATATATTAATAATATTTATTAATATAAAAAAAAATAAAAAAAATATTTAATATTTTAATATTTATTTATATATTAATATCATAGATGGTTATATTATTAATAAACTAAAAAAACTAATAAACCCAAGGGTTTAATATTATAAACCAAAGCAAGTGGTGAACCCAAGGGAAAATCCTTACCCAAAAAATTATAAACCAAAGGAATTGGTGAACCCAAGGGAATTGATTTAAGCATTGAGACAATTGTTAGCACAATGCGACATCGGGCCAAGTATGACGATGGTTGGCCATGGGTGATTTTCATATTGATACAATGTTTGTCAGAATGTGACATTTGATCATGGATGACATTGATCGATTATTCATATTATAAACCAAAAAAACTAATAAACCCAAGGGTTTAATATTATAAACCAAAGGAAGTGGTGAACCCAAGAGAAAATCCTTACCCAAAAAATTATAAACCAAAGGAATTGATGAACCCAAGGGAATTGATTTAAACATTGAGACAATTGTTGTCACAATGCGACGTTGGGCCAAGTATGACCATGGTTGGCCATGGGTGATTTTCATATTGATACAATGTTTTTCAGAATGTGACATTTGATCAAGGATGACATTAATCGATTATTCATATTATAAACCGAAAAAAATAATAAACCCAAGGGTTTAATATTATAAACCAAAGCAAGTGGTGAACCCAAAGGAAAATCCTTACCCAAAAAATTATAAACCAAAGGAATTGATGAACCCAAGGGAATTGATTTAAACATTGAGACAATTGTTGTCGCAATGCGACGTTGGGCTAAGTATGACCATGGTTGGCCATGGGTGATTTTCATATTGATACAATGTTTGGTTTAATGTGACATTTGATCAAGGATGACATTAATCGATTATTCATATTATAAACCTAAAAAACTAATAAACACAAGGGTTGAATATTATAAACCAAAGCAAGTGGTGAACCCAAGGGAAATCCTTACCCAAAATTATAAACCAAAGGAATTGGTGAACCCAAGGAATTGATTTAAAACATTGAGTCAATTGTTGAAGTAATGCGACGTTGGGCTGAAGTATGACCATGGTTGGCCATGGGTGATTTTCATATTGATACAATGTTTGTCGAATGTGTCATTTGATCATGGATGACATTGATCGATTATTCATATTATAAACCAAAAAAACTAATAAACCCAAGTGTTTAATATTATAAACCAAAGCAAGTGGTGAACCCAAGGGAAAATCATTACCCAAAAAATTATAAACCAAAGGAATTGGTGAACCCAAGGGAATTGATTTAAACATTGAGACAATTGTTGGCGCAATGCGACGTTGGGCCAAGTATGACCATGGTTGGTCATGGGTGATTTTCATATTGATACAATGTTTGTCAGAATGTGACATTTGATCATGGATGACATTGATCGATTATTCATATTATAAACCAAAAAAACTAATAAACCCAAGGGTTTAATATTATAAACCAAAGGAAGTGGTGAACCCAAGGGAAAATGATTACCCAAAAAATTATAAACCAAAGGAATTGGTGAACCCAAGGAAATTGATTTAAACGTTGAGACATTTTTTGTCGCAATGCGACGTTGGGCCAAGTAAGACCATGGTTGGCCATGGGCGATTTTCATATTGAGACAATGTTTCTCAATGTTTCTCAATATGACATTTGATCATGGATGACATTGATCAATTATTCATATTATAAACCAAAAAAACTAAAAGACCCAAGGGTTTAATATTATAAACCAAAGCAAGTGGTGAACCCAAGGGAAAATCATTACCCCAAAAATTATAAACCAAAGGAATTGGCGAACCCAAGGGAATTGATTTAAACATTGAGACAATTGTTGTCACAATGCGACGTTGGGCCAAGTATGACCATGGTTGGCCATGGGTGATTTTCATATTGATACAATGTTTGTCAGAATGTGACATTTGATCATGGATGACATTGATCGATGATTCATATTATAAACAAAAAAAACTAATAAACCCAAGGGAATTGATTTAAACATAAAGACAATTGTTGTCGCAATGCGACGTTGGGCCAAGTATGACCATGGCTGGCCATGGGTGATTTTCATATTGATACAATGTTTGTGAGAATGTGACATTTGATCATGGATGACATTGATCGATTATTCATGTTATAAACCAAAAAAACTAAAAAACCCAAGGGTTCAATATTATAAACCAAAGCAAGTGGTGAACCCAAGGGAAAATCCTTACCCAAAAAATTATAAACCAAAGGAATTGGTGAACCCAAGGGAATTGATTTAAACATTGAGACAATTGTTGGTGCAATGCGACGTTGGGCCAAGTATGACCATGGTTGGCCATGGGTGATTTTCATATTGATACAATGTTTGTCGTAATGTGACATTTGATCATGGATGACATTGATCGATTATTCATATTATAAACCAAAGGAATTGGTGAACCCAAGGGACAACCATTACCCAACAAATTATAGACCAAAAGGGAATTGTGAACCCAAGGGAATAGATTTAAACATTGAGACAATGGTTGTCACAATGCAACGTTGGACCAACTATGACCATGGTTGGCCATGGGTGATTTTCATATTGATACAATGTTCGTCAGAATGTGACATTTGATCATGGATGACATTGATCGATTATTCATATTATAAACCAAAAAAACTAATAAACCCAAGGGTTTAATATGATAAACCAAAGGAATTGGTGAACACAAGGGACAACCATTACCCAACAAATTATAAACCAAAAGGAATTGGTGAACCCAAGGGAATAGATTTAAACATTGAGACAATGGTTGTCACAATGCAATGTTGGACCAACTATGACCATGGTTGGCGATGGATGATTTTCATATTGAGACAATGTTTCTCATAATGTGTCATTTGATCATGGATGACATTGATCGATTATTCATATTATAAACCAAAAAATCTAATAAACCCAAGGGTTTAATATTATAAACCAAAGCAAGTGGTGAACCCAAGGGAAAATCCTTTCCCAAAAAATTATAAACCAAAGGAATTGATGAACCCAAGGGAATTGATTTAAACATTGAGACAATTGTTGTCGCAATGCGACGTTGGGCCAAGTATGACCATGGTTGGCCGTGGGTGATTTTCGTATTCATACAATGTTTGTCAGAATGTGACATTTGATCAAGGATGACATTAATCGATTATTCATATTATAAACCGAAAAAACTAATAAACCCAAGGGTTTAATATTAGAAACCAAAGCAAGTGGTGAACCCAAGGGAAAATCCTTACCCAAAAAATTATAAACCTAAGGGAATTGATTTAAACATTGAGACAATTGTTGGTGCAATGCGACGTTGGCCAAGTATGACCATGGTTGGCCATGGGTGATTTTCATATTGATACAGTGTTTGTAGAATGTGACATTTGATCAAGGATGAAGTAATAATCGATTATTCATATTATAAACCAAAAAACTAATAAAACCAAGGGTTTAATATTATAAACCAAAGGAATTGGTGAACCCAAGGGACAACCATTACCCAACAAATTATAAACCAAAAGGAATTGGTGAACAGAAGGGAATAGATTTAAACGTTTAGACAATTGTTGGCGCAATGCGACGTTGGGACAAGTATGACCATGGTTGGCCATGGGTGATTTTGATATTGATACAATGTTTGTCAGAAAGTGACATTTGATCATGGATGACATTGATCGATTATTCATATTATAAATCAAAAAAACTAATAAACCCAAGGGTTTAATATTATAAACCAAAGCAAGTGGTGAACCCAAGGGAAAATCCTTACCCAAAAAATTATAAACCAAAGGAATTGGTGAACCCAAGGGAATTGATTTAAACATTGAGACAATTGTTGTCGCAATGCGACGTTGGGCCAAGTATGACCATGGTTGGCCATGGGTGATTTTCATATTGATACAATGTTTGTCAGAATGTGACATTTGATCATGGATGACATTGATCGATTATCCATATTATAAACCAAAAAAACTAATAAACCCAAGGGTTTAATATTATAAACCAAACGAAGTGGTGAACCCAAGGGAAAATCATTAGCCAAAAAATTATAAACCAAAGGAATTGGTGAACCCAAGGGAATTGATTTAAACATCGAGACAATTGTTGTCGCAATGCGACGTTGGGCCAAGTAAGACCATGGTTGGCCATGGGTAATTTTCATATTGAGACAATGTTTCTCAATGTTTCTCAATATGACATTTGATCATGGATGACATTGATCAATTATTCATATTATAAACCAAAAAAAATAAAAGACCCAAGGGTTTAATATTATAAACCAAAACAATTGGTGAACCCAAGGGAAAACCATTACCCAAAAAATTATAAACCAAAGGAATTGGTGAACCTAAGGGAATTGATTTAAACATTAAGACAATTGTTGTCACAATGCGACGTTCGACCAACTATGACCATGGTTGGCCATGGTTGATTTTCATATTGAGACAATGTTTGTGAGAATGTGACATTTGATCATGGATGACATTGATCGATTATTTATATTATAAACCAAAAGAAGTAATAACCCCAAGGGAATTGATTTAAACATAAAGACAATTGTTGTCGCAATGCGACGTTGGGCCAAGTATGACCATGGTCGGCCATGGGTGATTTTCATATTGATACAATGTTTGTGAGAATGTGACATTTGATCATGGATGACATTGATCGATTATTCATGTTATAAAACCAAAACTAAAACCCAAGGGTTCAATATTATAAACCAAAGCAAGTGGTGAACCCAAGGGAGAATCATTACCCAAAAAATTATAAACCAAAGGAATTGGTGAACCCAAGGGAATTGATTTAAACATTGAGACAATTGTTGTCGCAATGCGACTTGGGACCAGCATGACCATGGTTGGCCATGGGTGATTTTCATATTGATACAATGTTTGTCGAATGTGACATTTGATCATGGATGATAATGGATCGATTATTCATATTATAAACCAAAAAACTAATAAACCCAAGGGTTTAATATTATAAACCAAAGCAAGTGGTGAACCCAAGGGAAAATCATTACCCAAAAAATTATAAACCAAAAGGAATTGGTGAACCCAAGGGACTAGATTTAAACATTGAGACAATGGTTGCCACAATGCAACGTTGGACCAACTATGACCATGGTTGGCGATGGATGATTTTCATATTGAGACAATGTTTCTCATAATGTGTCATTTGATCATGGATGACATTGATCGATTATTCATATTATAAACCAAAAAATCTAATAAACCCAAGGGTTTAATATTATAAACCAAAGCAAGTGGTGAACCCAAGGGAAAATCCTTATCCAAAAAATTATAAACCAAAGGAATTGGTGAACCTAAGGGAATTGATTTAAACATTGAGACAATTGTTGTCGCAATGCGACGTTGGGCCAAGTATGACCATGGTTGGCCATGGATGATTTTCATATTGATACAATGTTTGTTAGAACGTGACATTTGATCATGGATGACATTGATCGATTATTCATATTATAAACCAAAAAAACTAATAAACCTAAGGGTTTAATATTATAAACCAAAGTAATTGGTGAACCCAAGGGACAACCATTACCCAAAAAATTATAAACCAAAGTAATTGGTGAACCCAAGCGAATTGATTTAAACATTGAGACAATCGTTGTCACAATCCGACATTGGACCAACTATGACCACGGTTGGCCATGGGTGATTTTCATATCGAGACAATATTTGTCAGAATGTGACATTTGACCATGGACGACATTGATCGATTATTCATATTATAAACCAAAAGAAGTAATAACCCAACGGTCCAATATTAGAAAACAAAGGAACTGGTGAATCCAAGGGAAAAATATTAATAACCCAAGGGACCAATAACGCGAAGGGAACAAAAATTTAGTCGAATATTAGTATGACAACCACATTATATTTATGAATACATTAATAAAGTGGAGGGACTATTAATAATATAAACAAAAATATATAATAAACCCAAGGCTTTAATATTATAAACCAAAGGAATTCATGAACTGAAGGTAACATTATTAAAAACATAAGTTATACCAATAGTCCATTCTCTTTATATTAAGTTGAGTGAGTGTTTTTCATAATGTGAAATTGGACATATTATAAACCAAAAAATCTAATAAACCCAAGGTTTAATATTATAAACCAAAGCAAGTGGTGAACCCAAGAGGTGTATACAAAAGAGATTTTTTCATTAAAATTGCCAAAAGTGATTTCAAAGTCACTAGGTGGACAGCAGAGGTCTTTCGTTAAAGTTCAGAGAAATGTATGTTAAGAAAAAATAGTTTGTACTAAAATGAGTCTTTTGCTGAAGCTCGTGAAAATGTATCTAACATGTAAGGATGCGATTTTTTTTTTTTATATACAGAAATTTTCTGAGTAGCAAGAGTTTAAAAAGTAATATGTGCTATATATTATTTGAAGACAAAATAGGAGGTATTGACAAAATTGCATCATGTGTAGCATAGTGGTTAGACGGTTTCCCACTAGGGGGAAATACTAGTCGTATAGACAAGGTGTTGCTCGACAACGACAGCACCATTTGACGTCCAGAGTAGGTACACGGTCAAGATAGTATGCTCGGAGTTCTCTATGTGCATCCCTTTCATGAATATGGATGAGGAGATTCATCCAATTTCTTATCCGTTGCAGTAGTTGTATTGTGGGGCGCAACCGGTAAAGAGGCAGAGTAGGTGGACGCAGGAATCGCTCTTGTACATTGAGAAGTGCAGCTTCTTGTTCATTGATTTCTTTGCAAAATTGTTGGAGCTGTGAGATATATCTACGATCCATTATGTTCCTGCAAGGAAATTGAAAGCATGTTGAAACCCTATTCAGTAATTGTTGAAACCCTATTCACTAATTTGAGTTGATTATAATAAAAAAAATAAACTAACTATAATAATATAGATAATTAATAACTTCTAACTTATTTATGATTAATCAATTAATTTATCCACTTCTAAGTTATTTAAATTATTTATGCATACCTTTCCAATGATAGTCATAATTTTTTAATTATGATACTCAGAATAAAAATTCCAGAAATTTACATTATCCCATAGTAAATCTACCTAAAAGAAGTAAATAATTAAACTGCATTGATATTGTTAAAGAAATTTCTTGCAACTCCTACTAGAGATGGTTTGATGGTAAACCATATAGAATCTCATAAATAAAGGAATACTAGTTGCATCCAACCTTGTTTGGAGGCACAAACATTCAAATTCCAAGCAAAGTTTCGACTATGTTACACATGTTCCAATCTAACTCTGCACATTAATTCTCTTTTACAATAAAGTATTCTAAACTCTTTTAATTATAATAAAATTGAATTCTCAATATATATATATATATATATATATATATATATATATATATATATATATATTTTTAAAAGATGGTAAAGAAATATTTATTCCCTTTTTGATATTTTTAGAAATAATAAAATTGTTATTAATTATTTTATAAATAATCAAATTATTAAAAAAACTTCAAATTTAGCAAACATATATAAATTTTATTATCTTAAAAAAAACTCAATGAAATTTTATATTTTAAAAGAATTCCATCAAATTATAATAATAACATATTTTTAAATTGTAATCATAATAATTGGGACAGATTAAAATAGCGTATTAGATAATTTGAAGTTAAGAATAAATTGAAGGCCGCATGTAATTGAGTTGAGAATCAATTACTTAGTTCAAGTTCAAGTTCAAATTAAAAATATTGGGTTGAAATGTTAAAATTGTATTCTCTAACTCAAGCATGTAATTGATGTTGCATTGAATATAATTATATTTGTATTTATATTTGAAGTATTTGTGTAAATTTGATTAATATATTTTCATATTTTTTAAATATTATGATTAATCATATTAATAAAATAACTTGTGAAACTAAATAAAACAACATTAAAATATAATATAATTTTTTTAAATATAATTAGTATATTTGAGAAGATTTTTGTTTAAGAAGACATTAGTTTATTTGGGAAGTGTTTTTAAGAATATATTAGTTTATTTCAGAAGTTTTTTTGAAAGAATGTATTAGGTTATTTGAGATTTTTTTTGAAGAATATATTAGTTTATTTGGGAAATATTTTAAATAAAGTTTTCAAATTATTATATATTTTGAAGTTTTTGATTGAAATTTGATTTAATTTGTACTATTTAAAATCAATTTTTAATATTTAAAATCAGTTTATAAATATATATATACACATAGCATAATAAAAAAATTAATTTATATTATTTAAAATATAATATATATATATATATATATAAAAAGGAAAATCATAAATGAAGTGGCACATTTGTTTTTTAATCCCATAAAAAAAAATATATATATATATATATATAAAGGAAAATCATAAATGAAGTGGCACATTTGTTTTTTAATCCCATAAAAAATCAGTTGTATCCCATTAATGTTGACATTTCCATAAAAGAAGTGGATGCATGTTTTTGCTGATATCAAATTTGTCGACAAATTTCTAAGATTTTAAAATCAAGTTAGAATTTTAGAATTTTTGTAAATTTATGTTATAGTTTAATATTTTTTTTGTTTTAAAGTTTTGATGAGATTGAATCGGTTTCCGTTACAAAAATACAATAGATAATCTGAACTTACGTAGAAATGTTTTCGATCGAAATGAATATTTTTATTTACTTCCACAAAAGATGATGAGATCGAACTCATGTGTATCAATAAAATTGGTACACATTCAACACTCTTTTGTTTAGAGACTAATTATGTAAACTATTGAAATGCTAAAGTCAAAGCTGGCCGCTGGCCAAGCCCAATTGATGTAAGACACTAACCTGATCTCTATACCCCAACATGGTACTTCTTGGACATCCCAATATGGTACTTCTTGGACAGATGTACAAACACTACGATTACCCCGTTTAAAGAAATCCAATTAAAAGGGAGAATTACGGTGATTTCAAGCTAAGTTGAACGAATAGGAGAGATGTCTGGTAGTGGTGCAACAAATTGTTCATAATAAATGTAATAATAATAATACTGATTTTTTAATATTAACTTGTTACTTTCTTTTCATATTATATTTAATTTAAATTCTTAATAATTTAAAAAATAACAATAATATTTTAGATAAAAGCTTAAAATTCTAAACGAATAAACATACTTTCAAAAAGAATTTAATAAAAAAAAAACTTCTATTAATTTCTCACGCGTTCATTATATCTTAATATATTCAGCCCTATTTTCAGCGTATGTCCAACGAAATTTAATCTTTTGCTCTCAAACAATTGTGCGTAATTTTTTTAATAGCTAAGAAGATTTTGATAATCAAATCTGGAAGTAACATAACCATTTTAAATCTTTATTTTAAAGTATGTTAGAAATTTTTAAATCTGAAAGAGCCTCGGCTTCTGTTTTGGTTGCGTTTCCATGATTTCGTTTTTAGTTTTCATGAGTTTCTTTGTGTTTACTGCTGCTCTCACATTGGGTGTTGAGCAGCAGGAACCCATAGCTAAACACGACAGCAATTCCAACGCAATTCTTTATAACCCTATTCTCCGCTACTAGCTAAGGAACCGACAGGAGTACCAAAAATATTTTAAAGAGTTGTAAATCCTGTCGATAAACCTAGGAGCGGTATTTACCTGTGGATACATAGGGAAACAAAATCTTAATTGTAGTAACAGAAAAAAATAGTGCAGAGGCGAATTTGTACCTGTCAAACTGAGAGAAGTTGGGTGATTGCGCCCTGAACCCTGTCGGAGCCGCGCTGGAGTGTCACCCTTGAGCCAGACGTTCTTGCTGTTCGCAACCTGCGCCCCACAATACTCTGCAACAAAAATCATCCACAGCAGCATGAACGCGACCCTTTCACATATTGCATTAAGTAACGCACAGGAGGATAAGGCCAACTGCATGGCGAAGTGGGCAACTCAATAGTCATGACAGTGGATCAGGTCTATTTTTACACTCTCTTTAACGCTCTGCATGGTTAACACGTTTAATGGTGGCGCATGGTTAACACTGGTTTCCATCCCGGGCGGGCGAACGTTTAATTGAGTACATGAACAGTCAAATAGGTGGCGCGCATGGTTAACAGTGGTTTCCATCCCGGGCGCATGGTTAACACGTTTAGTGATGGCGGGCAAACGTTTAATTGAGTACATGAACAATCAAATAGGTGGCGGTCAGCAAATGGCACAGTAAATTTTTAATGAAGATTTGTAAAAAATTAATTTAAGTACGGTTTAAACACAGGATTTAGATATGCAAGGAAGTTAGTGGGGTAGATTTCATCCATAGATTGAGTGGCGACGACCAGAATATACCGGCACCATTCAATCTAGACCATCAGATCGAAAAAATTAATTAGCCTAATCACAAAACATGCTCCTTCCGACAGGGGGTTACGCCTATCGGCGTAAATATTGAAAGAAATAAAAGTCCCAATTCTCTTGAATATTGCAAATTTACAGTGTATGCATCCAGACTTCTATGCAACTGTATTTTATTTTTTATTTAAATCTGTGCAAACTCATTTCTGTTGTGAGAAAAGCTTAAAACCCCAGATTCTTTTTAAAAAGTTTTAAGATGATATCAAGATAAAATGAAGAATAAATCCTATCATTCAGAAATTGTGTTTATATGTTTTTCGGATTTATTTTATGTTTAGTAAGTATGCATTGTAAAAAACAGATTTTGCAATATAACAGAAATATGCATGAAAGTGAATCAAAATGGATTTCCTTTTTGTAGAGAAGATGTTTCCACAACAATATTTTCCCGAGAAAATCTCAAGCCTGAGAAATGTGAATTAGTCTCTCTTATTTCTTCATGTCTTCAATGTGCCACCATTGAGGAAATAAGCATTATGTTCTACATTTGTTGTTGAATGAAATAAACATAATGCTTGTTGAATAAAATAACATCACAGAACAAAAGTTTTATTTTAAATTAAAATGCATAAACATTAAAACAAACATAAATATATTTTTTATAGTTTTCAATTAGGGTGTGTGTTATAGTTATCTCTAAAGGTTGATATGCTATTTTAGAAAAGGCAAAACATATGACATACATATCTACAAATGTCTTTCTCATACAATTCTTCCAAATTAACAAACCTATTGACATGTTTTTGCACCTTTTAGAACAATTGCTAATTTATTATTAGTGATTATTTTATGTAAAATTTGTTTTCCATATTTATTTTATAATTTAAAAAATTAGTAAATAAATTTAATATAAAAAACTATTTTAAATAATTAACTTATATTTTAATATATTGTAATAATTAACTTACATTTATATATATTATAATCAACCTACACACCAACCACATTAAAATATATATATAGAAAAGAATCATTCAACATGTTTTCTTTTCTTTTGGTGGAAATAATGCGTACATTTTCATTTCTCTGCATGATATCAAAATAAAATTAAGTACTCCTTAATATAAAGAAAGGATAACGTATCAATAACACACGGACGGTTAAAATAGACTTATTATAGGTAGCAGTAAATTGTTATGATTTTTTTATGACCTTTTATTATGATGCTGTGTTCTCTTAGTTTGTCCTTGATGTTTCTTTTTCATTCAAAATTTATAATTACTTTTTGTTGTTTTGATGGAGATGGTGGTTTTTAGGTAATTGGATAATTTGTCAAATGTTTATTTTCAAACTAAAGAGAAGTAAGATAAGTATAAATATGTTAACTTACAAGATTTAAAAATAGAGTAGGAATGATAATAATTATTTCGCTAAGTCATTTAAATTAAACTCAATTCACTTTTATATAAAGTCTTAAAATAGAGTAGGGAAGATAACAACCATTTAGCTAAATCACTTTAACTAAATTCAATTCACTTTTTTATGATTATATATATATATATATATAGACAAATAGTTTTTTTCACTTAATTCACTAAAATCTAGTAATACAATTTTAAGATTTTTTGTTTTTTGAAATATATTTTTGAATGCATAATTTATTGGACACTTGAATTATGCAGATTAAACAATTTAAGCTCAAGTTTTTAAAAAACCTATCTGGAATTTTGATTAAAATTAATCAGAAAAAATGTCGTGAAAAAAGTCATTTCTTCTATAAATTAGACTACGCGCATATCTATCTATCTATATATATATATATATATATATATAGAAAATGCATATTATATTTAATACTATATATATTAGAATTAATACCATAGAGAAAATCTCATAATATAATTTGAACATATTTAAATTTTAAAATATTAACATTTAAACTTTGTAAATTAAACAACTTTAAATTATGATTCTAAAAATTCTCTATAAAATTTTAGCAAAATTGACTTAGAAAATAAGCCAACAACCTATTATTATGCTTACATTCATATTTATCTATATTACAAAATCTTTTAAAATATTCATTTCATAAAGAATAAATCTTTACTAACTTTAAAAAAAAACATCTTTTCAATAACTCACTTCCATAAAACAATGAATCTCTTTGTATCTCATAAATATAGTTATTATAATTTACTTTGACATTTATTTACCATATTCAAATATATTAATTATATTACTTCTTAATTGTCATTCTCACATTGAGATACATTATATTTTTTTTAATTACTTAATGTATATAAAATATCGTGCAATAACTTAATGATTAAGTTAATATCTTTTTATTCTATGCATTGAATATTATTATATTGTCAATGCAAAAAGGAATTATCTAATCATTAAGTACAATATAGTGTTTAATATTTGCTAATTACCTATTTATTTTTTAGATGGTTGGGTGGTCATTATCTTACCTATATTTTCTATTTGTTTATTTACTTTTTAAATAGTAGGGGTGTTATTATCTTACTTTAAATAGTGTAGGAATTTTTGTAGGACATGGGTTCTCCAACTTTATTTTTTATTTGGATCATTTTAATGCAAAATGTAGACTTATCAGGTTTTTTTTATATAGAGAATTTATTAATTAAATTAGGTAATTAAGTATTATCTTTCAAATTATAAATTTGTTTTGATAGTAAATTTTTTTTTTTGGAATTTGGTAAAAAAAATCAAAAAATTAAATTGTTGGATTATTTGAATCATTTTTTTTTTAATGGTGGAAATGAATAACTTGGACATTTCTCTCTCTCAAAATTCATCTTCATCTCATAAGTCCATCCCACCACACTATGTCCATCCCACCACGCTATGAAAGTCCACTTGATCTTCACACCTCACCACGGCATCTGCTCACATCCGAACCATTAGAGGTGTCTCCTTCTATGCCACCACTTGAACAGGCTTCTCCAACTTCTCCAATTGAGCCGATTCCACCACTTTATCCAGAATCACCTAAAAATATTATACTGATTCCTCCACTTTGTCCAGAATCACCTAAAAATATTGTTGACAGCGACTTAGAGGCAATTCTACACAATCCTTTGCTAGATTTAGCAGCACTCACAGTATATGGAAAACCATCTACTTCTTCTGGTCCACACATTTCTCCAAAATCGGCTAAAAATATTACTGTTCGAAAAACCTCCAAAAATGGGTCCAGACATTTTAGGGGTCGAATGAAAACAAAGTCGTTGTTTCAGGGTGAATTGATTGACCTACATGATGTGCAAATTGTGTCATCAGCTGATCTTCGGGGCCTTAGAGCGGGCAACCCCAGTACATCTCGAATATGATGACTATCATATCCTTAAATATCAGAGGGGTAGGCGGATCCTCAAAAAAACTCTGCCTGAACAAAATTTTCTCAGATTTTCTGCCATCGATGATTCTTCTCCATGAGACTTTATGTAGTAGGAACGTTGCAATAGATGTAATTCTTAAGATCAGGCCAAACTTGAACGCTGTGGGGGTGGACGCGGAATACAGGGCAGGGGGACTAATAGCAGTATGGGATCCTTCCATTTTTAGCCTTAGAGCTTACAAGTTTTTTGAAGGTATTCTACTCTATGGAAATATCATAGGGTTGGGGGGGGGGAACTCATATTGTTAATCAATATGCTCCATATAGAAATCGAGCCTCCTTCTGGATCGAATGGATCAATCCGATATATTGAATATCAAATATATAATGATTATTGGGGACTATAATGCTTCTCTCTCGGTGGATGAGTCCTGGGGTGACAGGGCACGGAGGGATCCTTTGGTTGATAAGATTGGAAAAATATTCTTGGATTCGGGTTTCATCTACATCAAGCCATCTCCTCTTGTCCCTACATGGACGAATAGACGCAGTGGCCACAATTTCATCGGCAAGCGTCTTGACCGAATTATGATGAAGGTTCCTCTCAATACAATGCTGGGAAATGTCAAAACAACGGTTTTCCCTTCATGCCCATCTAATCATATGAATATCTCATTAACGTGGAAACGGGAGGAAAGGACGAGTGGAATCCCCTTTAAATTCAACAGAATTTGGTTACAAGATCCAGCATTCAATAAACTGGTGATCGAATTTTGGAATCAGGAGAATAATGTCTCCGGTCTTGATGGATGGAGAAAATTCGCAGATAAGCTGCACAGACTAAAATCTATTGTAAAGACTTGGCAGAAGGATAAGAAATCCAGTCTTGATAAAGAGCTCAGGGACATTGAAAATAAAATTCAACAAATATTTAAATAAATGAAAGATTCGGCACCTGATTCTTTAACATTTTCCACTCTCAAAATGATGGAGACAAGAAAGATTGAAATACTAAGGATACAAGAAACAACATGGAAATTAAAAAGCGAGTGCAATGGCTGAAAGAGGATGACCTTAATCCTAAGTTTTTTCACAATTGTGCCAACGGACGCAGGAACAAAAACTCTATCTAGAATATTAAGGCGGCTGATGGCTCGATGAAGTATACAAATTCTGAAATACAAATAGAGGCTCTCAAATATTTCTCTGACTTTTATAAAGCTGATAATGAGATTGACTCGCTAAATCAAACATGGGTTTTACAGCACTTACCACTTATGTTTGACCAGGCAGCAAATGAAATCTTGGAAGTAGAGATAACCAAGAAAGAGATTGAATCAGCTCTAAAGGATTTCGCCCAGGACAAAAGTCCTAGCCCAGATGGCTGGCCGACCGAATTTTACTCACACTTCTATGATTTAATGGTGGATGAGATCCTCACGGTGGCCGAACAGATTAGAGTAATGGGTCTTGTTCCTACTGATATGAATTCAACTTTTCTAACTATCATTGCAAAATCGTCTTCCCCTGAACAGTTCTCAGACTATAGGCCTATTGCACTTTGTAATGTAATATACAAGCTAAATTCTAAAATAATCGCAAACAGAATCCGAGCATCCTTATCGTTTAGGATCTCAAAAGAGCAATTTGGATTTCTGGGTGGAAGGTCCATACATGACACAATTGCAATTGCTTAGGAGGCTCTTCATTCGTTTCACGCAAACAAATCTGAGGCAATCATCATGAAGATTGATATTAAGAAGGCATTCGACTCTACTGACTGGTCTTTTATTCGACTTATTCTCCTCAAGATCGGTTTCTCAATGAGGTCTCTCAAGTGGGTTATGGTCTGTATCACCTCTGTGCAATATGCAGTCTTCATAAATGGTATTCCGACTGCATTCTTTGGAGCTGAAAGGGGTCTGAGGCAGGGATGCTCATTATCCCCCCTCATTTTTATTCTAATCATGGACTGCTTCAACAATGTTATGAGGATGGCAAAGGAACGAAGCTACTTTAAAGGTCTACCTTTCTCCCCTTCGGTAACTGTCACGCACTCACTATTTGCTGATGATTTATTAGTATTCGGTATGCTTAACAGAAATCAGTGGTTTTATTTGCACTATATCCTCATCCGATTTCGGCATGCCTCTGGGCTTTGCATCAACAATGACAAATCCCTTCTTATATACAATGAGGGTGACATGGAGGAAATAAAATTCATAGCAGCTTTTATGGGAACAAACAATCGCCATATTTCTAAGGGACTCACCTACCTAGAATTTAGATTGAAGGCATACTCTTATACTACTGCTGACTGGATCTGGCTTGTCGAAAAGTTTAGCAACAAGATAAACAAGTGGCAAAACAGATCACTTTCGATGGGAGGTAGATACATATTGATAATGGTTGTTCTGTCACAATATGTTGTCTACTGGTCGCACTTTTATTTCCTCTCGGCATACACAGTAAACAAAATCAATTCTATGATTGCAAACTTCCTATGGGGTTCATCTCCAGATCACACCAACATACATCTTTGCAAATAGAGCAAAATATCGGGCCCGAAAAGAAATGGAGGCTGGGGATTACTAAACATTAGATCTTTCGCCAATGCTTTATTGATAAAATCCCTTTGGCGCGCTCTTAATTGTGATGGAAAATGGTCGAGCATCATCAGACTTAAATACATACAGTGTGACCCATTAAAGCTTCTTTATTCGGGTGGATCTATCAAGGCGCGTCAGGCATCTACAATTTGGATCAGTTTTTGCAAGATCATGCCTTTGCTGAGTCAAAGACTTGCGTGGAAATTTGGGAATGGGTGTAATATTTTCATTGGGATTAACAAGATATTTTCATCCTCTAAACAATATCAGATAGATGAACACTTATTACACAGATTACAGCAGACGGGCATATTTACTTTATCGGACCTTATCCTCTGTTGGTCCCTTGATGCTCCCATTTGGAAATCTGCTGACAGGCTGGGCATATATGGAATTGATCTACCGGCATGGAACGAGTATAAAAAATTTCTACAAGGATTGGGACTATCGTATAACAGAAATGGTGATCAACTGACTTGGAACGGAAGAACATCTGGATCGGGCTTAATTGTGAAGGACATTTATGAAAGTCTCATTCAGCCAAATCCTTCTGCTGCGCCGTCTCCCTTCTACTTTGCCTGACACCTAAATATTCCAAACAAGATTGTATTATTTATCTAGCTATTATGGAAAAATAAAATATTGACTTGGGATGTTTTATGTAGGCGGGGATTTATGGGTCCTGGAAGATGCCCCTTCTATCGATTGCAGGAAGAAACCTCATCACATCTCTTTTTTACTTGCCCTTTTAGCCTTTTGATTTGGATGCATTTCTCAGGTGTTATTCGCAATTCATCTTGGCAGCCTTCTGATTGTATACAATCTATTACATCATGGGCTGGAGTCGCATATCCATTAAACACTACACCTTTCTATGTTATATGGGAAATCTGGATTGCCAGAAATCGATTTATTTTTGAAGATTCCCCTCCTCACTCTGCCTTGATCATTAAGGATATCTCGACTTGGATCAATATAAATTCATGCATCGTCTCTAATATAAAAGATCTTTCTAGATGAATTAGACATCATCAAATCTTTCTCCTGGCATTATTTTTCGATGGTGCATGCAACAATGGAATATGCGGCTGTGGGGCTTGGATTCGTCTTCACAACAACGACCACTATCAAATCTATTGGAACGAAGGCTCTGGCTCAAACAACAAGGCTAAAATTATGGCACTCTAGGGAGGACTGTACATTGCATATAATCTGAAACTCTCAGACATCTATATATACAGAGACTCGAAGATTACAATAGATGGGATCAATGGTCGCTGTAATTTGCAAATACATCGTTGTTTTGGTTGGATTCAGATAATTAGAAACATTCTACAGAAACTTCAGTCATATAGTATCGAACACATCTATAGAGATTCAAATACTAGAGCTGATAAGCTATCGAAGAAAGCACTGGACAGTCCTTCTGGAGAGTTTCATATTCATCTCTACAGGGGTTCCCTTTGCCTCGACACTCGGATACTCCCTATTCCTTAACAGTCGACAGATGATGGGGACCTACTTCTGAAAGCGAGCTTGTTTTCTAATTTGTTTCTTCGATGTTGGGTGCAAGCGAACCTTCTTCTGCAAGCAAGGCTGCTGGTGGCTTCTTGGCATTGACTCTGTTCTTGGCATTGCTTCATCAGATAGGATTCATTCTGAATCTCGTTTTTTCTTCATTTAGGCGTCTCAGAGATCAGTCTCAGAGATCACTCTGAATATGAGTTTCAACTGTTTCTTGCATTGTGAGGCATTGAATTCCTGTAAAACCTGAGGCCATTATGGGATTTTCTATTCATGGACTGCTCTGGTAAATGCTTAGAGGATTGGGTTTCCAATTGTTGTATTCTTCGGGACTAAATTGGGTGTAATGTCTTATGATGTAATCACTCATATTTGATTGAATATGAACTATAATACTACAACATTTTTTTCTTACTAAAAAAATACATTCAAAATCTTGAAATTTAACCACTGCAACTAAATTTAAAAAAAATTATGCCAAATTTTATCATAATCTGACCAAAATTTCTATTATTTTTAAGACTAATTTATAGGTATTTTTTTTTAAGACTACGACAGCAAATTCCACCCTGGTCTTGATGTTTCGATGAACCAGATTGAATAATGACTCTTATTTCGTCGGTACCTGTGCATGCTGTACATTTTCCATGACGGTTATTGGAATTCAAATCTGGTAAGTTTCTTGAACCTCACAACAAGAATGAGGTGAGAGTCTCCCTAATGTCTCTTTCCCGGAAACTCATATTCACTGAACTTGATTCGTCAATGGAATGAGGGAACTTGGAAGTTATATAGTTGATAAAGGAGTAGTTTTTAGTGTGAAATTTTGGAGTTTTTGGTTTTTGGTGTTGGTAAAAAAAACTTGAGATAAAATCTTGATTTCTGTCATTTAAATTAGTTTTTTTTATTGTAAATATAGATTCAGCACTCTAAAAAAAATTTAAGATATTTAGATTGTGCAAGTTACTCGTCATATTTTTGTTTTCAATAAATTCTTGCCAAATTTTAAGGAAATTAGACCAGAAAAAGTCCACCAAAAAAACTTTCAAAAAATAACACTAAAAACAACTCAGTCACATTGAGCTCTCTTGGGTGATGAATGGGTTCAACTCTTGAATTGACTTTGAATATGACTTCATTGCTCAGAACAGAATTTTGGGGAACAATCCTGTCCTTGTGAACACTCTCGGTTATCCACTGTCCAGAGGCTATGGCGATTCCAACAAATACTAGGGATTCTGGATGCTTTCCCATGATCCTTATCAGGCTGTTCTGCATAACTATTGTTCAGGCCTTGGTCACTGATTTTCATGGACAGTTGTGCCCCTGGGCACTCAACACTGAAGCCCTTCCAGCTATCACTGGCGGCAGTCTGTATAAGAGCGGCAGTAAATTTGAGAGCAATCTGAAAACGCTCCTCAACAATCTTGTTCAACATACGCCCCAAAGCGGGTTCAACACTAGTGTGTATGGCCAAAGCCCCAACCGAATATCTGGCCTGCTCCAATGCAGGGGAGATACTACAGTGGACCAATGCTACAATTGTTCGAAATTGGTAACTTCTGAGATCAAAAATTTCTGTGGGAATGGCCCTGGCTGCAGAGTCTTTTTGGATTTGTGCTATTTGCGTTATGAAAACTTTAGTTTCATTGGACAAATGGGAGATAATGGATGCTACATTAACAATGCCACAAATATTTATGTGTCTATCCCCATTGTCAATAAGCTCTGGTCCAAATTAGCAGTTGAATGAATCGATGTGCGTTCAATAGAACTGTAGATTCCTTGTCTCGGAATGATATTTATGCTCTGACCCAGTGCACCAGAGATATATCTACTGACGATTGCAAAACATGTTTGTCACAGACCATCAATAATAGTTTGTCAAATTATCCAGGAAGTCAAAGCCTTCAGGGTTTAATGGCAAGTTGCATTGTTCGTTATGAAACATATCCTTTCTTTAATTCAACTGCTGTTCCACTGGCCCCTGCTGAAGCTCCGGCTCATGCTCCACAGAAAGTAACAGCACTTCCACTAGCTCCCGCTAAATCACCGGCTCATACATCACCGAAGATGATCAATCCGTCGAGTAAAAATAAAATACCCATAATTTTAGGTGCCGTGGGCGGGTTCCTTCTCATTTTGTTCGTATGCCTCTTTGCAGCCATATTTGGAAGGCGCCACGAAGGTACTGCAAATGATGATATGATAACTAAACATTTTTATGGGCAATGGTTTCAGGTGATAGTTTTGTGATTTGAGTGTTATTGGATTGCAGATAGGAAATTTGATTGCAGATTTTGGAATAATTTCGAAATGGAATAGTTTTGTGATTTGAGTGTTACTGGATTGTAGATATGAAATTTGATTGTAGATTTTAGAGTATTTTCCAAATTTGATAGATAGTTTTTTTTAATTGAAACAAAACAAATTTTCCATTGATGTAAATGAAAAATTTACACATATTCTGGTACTAATGACAGCATAAACTCAGTCCTACATCCCTTGACAAAAATACCCACCCATAAGGCCATACCCACAAACTACCACCTAATTAGCATTGCTGCCAGCCATCAATACGAAAACAAAATAAAAAAACCCATACGCAGCATAGCCAAACAGACACATGGATCAAAACCCAAATAAAAAACCCATGGACAGCATAGCCAAACAGACACATGAATCAAAACCCAGCAAGGCATACTAGTACCGAAACTTCCAGACAGTGCAGAAAATACAGACCAAATACAAGGGAACCCTTCAAATATTCAGATAGCCTTCCCGCAGTAGTGTGCCAAAAGCGAAACCCTGAAAAAGGATGCAATCCAATGAGGCGCTGCACTCTTCTTTTGATAATCTGTTTGCCTCAACATTTCGTTCCCTGTATATGTGGGAGACAGAGATCCTCCGGAAAGTGGAAAGCAAGGACCCAGTTAATAATGATATTGGAATTACCAAATATATTACTCTTTTTGATTTCCAACCAATTGACACAAAAGAGGATACTCCAGAGTGTTAACAACTCTACTCTACTCTGCCTTTCTATTTGTGCCCTGGCCATAGGATACTCCAGAGTGCTAACAACTCTGCTCTACTCTGCCCTACTATTTGTGCCCTGGCCACTGTATCATTTGAAAGTATAGTATTCATTTGGACTCAAATAGATCAGCGTTTTCCTTCCACATATCTCCTCTGATGCAGCTCAATTGACTTTACTCCTGTGTATCAGATTTTGAAAATATTCTAAAATCTACAATTTAAAGAAAAAAGATAAATGCCATACCGGTTATTTCTAAATTCATTAAATTGATTTTACATCTTCACTGGAAAATACCCATCTAAACCTGGGTTCTGATCATTAGGTGTTGTTGGGTATACGACCAAAGTCCCACATTGACTAGAAGTGGGGAGGATCATGGGTATATAAGGATGGACAAATATCTCCATTGGTATGAGGCCTTTTGGGGTAAAGCCCATAAGAAAAGCCATGAGGGCTTGGGCCCGAAGTGGACAATATCATACCATTGTGGAGATATGTGGTGTCCAGAATCCTTACAAGTGGTATCAGAGCCATGCCCCGAAGTTAGCGAAGTGGATGAATCCTCGAATGCCGAACGAAGGTGGTGGGCCCCGGTAATATCACGATGGGATCCATGGATGAGCTCGGTTAGACAGGCGGTATGCTCCAGGATTCTTCATGGACGTGTCCTGGTCCCAACACGGTGAAGAGGAGTTGACCTGGGATAGAGCAAGCTCTCGAGGCAGGTGGTGCTCCATGTAAGGCGTGTGCTTCCAACGCATTGGAGCGGATAATCCTGGTTGGTAGAGAGTGGACGGATGGATAATCGTTTGAGGGGAGGCTCGATGGTCCTTTGTTCGAGGGGAGGATTTTTGGGTATACGACCAAAGTCCCACATTGACTAGAAGTGGGGAGGATCATGGGTATATAAGGATGGACAAATATCTCCATTGGTATGAGGCCTTTTGGGGTAAAGCCCATAAGCAAAGCAATGAGGGCTTAGGCCCGAAGTGGACAATATCATACCATTGTGGAGATATGTGGTGTCCAGAATCCTTATAGGTGTGAGTTTATTTTGAGAGCAAAGTATCCAACTTGGGTTCTGATCATTAGGATTTTGAGAGCAAATATTTCACAGGAATTCTGGAAGAGATCTATCCATATAAAGAGAATATCATTCAATTTTTGCTCAAATATTTTCTGATGTAGCTGTGCGTTTGCAAAATTTTCACAGGAATTTTGGAAGAGATCTATCTTTTTTCTCAAATATTTTCTGATGTAGCTCGGCATTTTCAAAATTTTCACAGGAATTTTGGAAGAGATCTATCTTTTTTCTCAAATATTTTCTGATGTAGCTTGGCATTTGCAAAATTTTCACAGAAATTTTGGAAGAGATCTATCCATATAACGAGAACATCAATAATTTTTTTTTAAATATTTTCTGATGTTGTTATAGCATCATTTCTCACCTTCATATGATTCATGATTGCTTTTATGGCTTTGGGCACCCATTCTTACAGACTTGGACAAATTCACTTAAAAACAGTGTAAAAATCTCCATACGCGATTATGCCCATACTTTTCCGCGTGTATACGCGAGTCCAGCTGCACTTTTCCGCGTATGCCATTAAAATTATGAAAAAATATATAAAAATTCCCTATTTTCGGGCTGGGTTGATGGTTACTCAGGTAGTTCAACCACCCCAGCACGTGGCCAACTGTTTCCAACTGTTGAAACTACTTGGAGGGAGTATAAAAACCCCTCATGTGCATGGCATTAGGGAGAGAGAGAATTATTGATATTATACTCTGTTGGTATTCCCTATCCAAGTCTAATTCCCCGTGCCTCCTGCACTTTCCCAGTTCATTACAGGAAACCCTTGTTTCCTTGAGATGCTCATCTCCCTATATGTCATCTCGTATGCACCAGTTTTGAAGTAATCTTAGCGAGGCAAGGGCGGGACGGATCCGGACGACGGTCTGCTCGAAGATCGTGGAAGGATTCAGATGATCTCTCCACTCGTTATTTTTGTACATGCTATTTATAATACAGAAGTACCATCTTGTTCCCGAAATATACATGTTAGTGTCTGCTTACATATATGAGAAAATTGTTATTTAAGCATTCATTATGGTTTATCTGATGTTTTATATGGATTTCACTAACATTTAGAGTAGATATATGCTGTACAACCGGTTCTTCGTGCTTGTTTCTTCTTGTCTTTCAGGTTAAGAAGGAAGGACGGTTGCTGGGGGTTTGGACCCCGCGGGATCTGCTTCAACCGTAGGACCTACGGGTAACTTCCTCGATCTACTCTATTTAGTTTTCATGAACATGTATGGTTGTGTGAGTCCTTCTTAAGTAGCATGCCCCTGCTCTGTGGAGGTTGTAACCCAACGAACCTCTAGGGTGATTTTCCCCAAAACAGAACTGGCGACTCCGCTGGGGATCACATTCTTGTGACTCCCCTGTTGGGTGGTTTCAGCTGTTTGATAGGTTGCCGACAGTTTTAACTTTCATTTGCAGTCCAGTTTACTTTTTCTCAGTCAGTCTAAAGTCCTGGTTTCTTATCCAGGCTTGTCCTTTTTGTTTTTTTCATTATTTACCTTTGTATAAGCGCTTTTTCTGCACACAGTCGCGTATACACGCAAGTTTGTCTAAAGGGACCCGCGTATACGCGAGTTTCCTTTAGCACAGTCGCGTATGCACGCATGTTGCTAAACTGTGAAGTAGCGTATACCTAGGCAGATTTTGAATTTTTGGATTTCTTGACTTTTTAGTCCTTTCTGGCTGTGGAGACCTGTTCCTATAGTGTCTTTGTAGTCTCTAGATTGTGAAGAAGGTGGTCTTTGGTCTTTTCTCTCTTTCGTTTGATTGAAAACTAGTCTTTTTGGCAAAGTGTTGTTTCTGGTGCTGGCACTTCTGGCTTGAGTACTAAGATAGCTTTCTGAGCATTCTTGGTTGTTCTGCTTTATCAGAACAGAGAGCTCCTGCTCATTTACTCTTTCCTATCTTTGTGTTTTGCTTGGCACTACGATTTTTTCTCATTTCTTGATTGGTTTTCTTGAGTTTAGTAGGCTAGGTCTTGTTACAAC
Organism: Pinus albicaulis; assembly: GCA_034641835.2. NCBI lineage: Eukaryota > Viridiplantae > Streptophyta > Pinopsida > Pinales > Pinaceae > Pinus > Pinus albicaulis. The sequence continues at coordinate 342,286,554 of CM076581.1, read as the reverse complement.
TTTTGAAGAGTTTTTCTTGCTTCTTCGAAGTTTTTGTTTGCGGCAAGTTTATACTATTCTTCTAGGCTGAGTGGCTGAGTTTTCTTGACTTCTTTTGCTCTTATTGATCTTGCTACTAGTTAGCTTTATAAGGTTTGGAGCATTGTTGAAGTTTGTGTTTGAAATTCAGTCTTGTTTGGTTTGGATTTTGATAGTTTCGCTTGGTCTTTTCGAGCTCTTTCTTTATAAAACTAAAAAGCTCAAAAAACATTTGCTTTGCTTTTTGTTTTTGCATTTCAAAGGCTCAAAAAACATTTTGTCTTGTTATTTGCTTTTGTTTTTGCATTTTCGTTTTCGTTTTGCTATATCTTTTGAAGCTTTTGTGAGGTTTCTTGCTTTTGGTTTTTGGCTTGATAATTGGAAGGGAGTTGTCATTCATTTCTTCTTCTTGTTTTTTAAGCGTTTTGGTGTCTTCATATTAAGAGTTCTTGATTTCGGGAACTAGCTTTCTGGACAACCAAGAAGAGTTAAAACTGAAGGACTTTTTGGGAAATTTCACTCTGCTTTAGGAGATTTGCATCTTAGGATTTGCATGCTTGTAGTGATTTGCATTAGGTGCATTTAAACATTTAGTAAATTTCATAGTTTTTGTGAGTGTGAGTTTGCTATTTGAAAAGAAAAAATACAATTTTTAATCTCGTAGAACCCGTGTAGAGATTGCTTTTCATCGAAAGACCATAACTGCATTTGCATGTAGTTAAGTTTTTATTAATTTCTTTCTGCGTCAAAAACATCATAATTTTCATCTCCATATCCTTGTGACTTAACATAACAACCCATTAAAATAAGCGATATAATTTAAAATCAACTAGCAAGTTTTCTAAGTGTCATACTCCAACTAGCTAGGTTGTAGGGCCTTGGATTAGGTGAGTGGAGATTTAAATCTCCAAGGCCGCTCAAATAAAACATAGAAGTTGATTAATTGAGCGAAATCCAACTCCGTTAGGTGGACCGGGAAAGCTCTCCTCCAGAGAGTCAAGCACGAGGGGAAGTGAAGGCTGGGAAGAGGGATACCCCCCCTCCGATTAGCTGAATCTGACCTCAAGACCGTTCCGCCCAGCTTCTGACACGGATTGGTGCCCATAGTTGCCACTCCTAGGTTCCACACAGGTGACTGCGGGGGGGAATACCCGTGGTACCTGAGGCAGATGTCGCATCACTTTCAGCAGTACTTCTGGGGGGTGCCCTTGCGAAGCTTGGGTGCTTGAGCCGGCAAAGGTTGTCGTTAGGAGGTCGGCGTAACTGTTTCTAATACCTTCGCTAGTTGTTCTGGGCCCTAATCATCCCAGACTGCTTTCGGGAGGTCCTATACTTCGCTTTCCTGTATTTTGGTGTCCGGTCCTCATCACCCGGAGTGGAAATACTTGGAGGCTGTTTGCTTGACTGTATCTCAGGGATTTTTATTTTAGTGAGTGCTCTTTGCTCCTAGCTTGCCTAGCTTTTCACTTTTTTGAGTCTAATTTAAAATCTATAAAAGTGGCTGATCAAGCGCCTTGTCGATCGAGGAGAATCCGGGGGTTATCTCCCGAGAGTCCAGAGCCTTCTTCGAGAAGGCGTAGGAGTGTTTTAGCAGGTGGTTACCACCTTGTGGTGTCTGACGCGGTGGAGAGAGATCCTCCACAAAGGTCTGAAGGTTTCATAGCTGATTCTGGTGTCGGTTCCGAGAGGAGCGTTCCGCTCACCTCGCGAGTTTTGTTTCCTCAGGAAGAAGATTTTCAAATTGAAGACGTACCTGAGCCTCCTACGACAGGTCCATCTCCTCTTCCTCCTGACTATCCGTTCGTTGTTCAGTACATCGGACCTGAGTCTAAGAGACTGGAAGATCTTCCATATCATTCATATCTTTCGATGGCCACGACTGGGAACGCGCCTTCTGCCGTGAGTGCTGCAGGCATTCAGACCCGTGCTTCTGTTGAAGGAGGGGGCACTATTGCTTTATCTTTGATTGCTTCTAGTGCTATTGTGTTTGGCTCTGGTTTCACCCAAGCACATGCTTCTCATTCTGGTCCCTTCTGTTCAGGGATGCCCTCTAGTGGGAATCCCTCTTTTTCCTTTTCCGCTGCTGCAGCTGGATCTACACCCATGTCTTCTATGGCTAGTGGATCAGCTTCTTTTCAGGGTTTCCCCTTTGGAACTGGGCACATTCCTAGTTCCAATCCTTCTTTAGGGTCCTTTCCGTTTACGTCCCAGACCCAGAGTTTCAACCCTTGGTCTGGGGGGAAAAGTTCGACTACTTTTACAGGGTGGAATCCTGTGTTTACTACAGCGGGGGCAGGGAATCAGTTTTATGCAGGTCATCAAGGGAATACTTCTTTCCCTTCGTCGAGTGCTTACCAGACCTTTTCTCCTCTTTCTAATGCCTGGAACCCCTATCAGGGGCTCTCCTCTTCATTTCATACTTCAGCGGGGGGAACTGGTCTGGGCTTTGGTAACTCTGCATTGGGAGGAGGTTCTTCTCCTTTTTCTACGAGTCCTTTCTGGCAACCTGGTGCCTTATCAAATCCAGGCTATTCTTTTCAGAATGTTGGCAATCCATCCCATCAAGGATGGAATCCTCAGGCTCCGCCTCGCTTACCTTTTCTGGCAACATTAAACTTGCCAGATCTGTCGAAGTTGACTAATGATCCGATTCGTTATAGTTCGCGGTGGCCTCTGGTCCCGACCAAACTTCCTTCAGATATTCCAAAGTTTGAAGGTAAGAATGGAGAGGATCCGGCTGACCACATCACCACTTTCCACTTATGGTGTTCTTCGAACTCCCTGATCGATTATTCGATTAGGTTGAGATTATTTCAACGCACCCTAACTGGAAACGCTGCCAAATGGTATATCGAGCTAACTGGGGGTAGTTTTGCTACATTTGGAGAACTGGCTGTCACATTTCTAAACCATTTTCAGTTGCCTGTCCGATATGAGGCTAGGACGGAACTCCTGGCTAATTTTAAGCAGGATGAGGCAACCCACATTTCTGATCACATTCAGGAATGGAGGAGAAGGAAGAGGCTTATTAAAGCTCATATTCCAGGAGAATTCCTTCTCGAATGGTTTCTGAAATCTCTGCAGTCAGACATTTCAAAAGATGTATCCCTATCTGGGGTATTTTCTGAGGAGCAGGCCATTTTTAGGGCCCAGCAGTTGGAACTGATCTATTCTCATTCTGGGGTCCTTTATAAATATTTTCCCAATGCTCCTCGCTCCGAATTAGATTTATCGAAAACTAAGCCCGGTCCGCATGGTGATGGGCTTGTCGGATCGATCAATAGTGGTGCAGCCAGCCTGCTTACTCAATTGCAGCAGTTGTCTTTGCAAGCTGCTCCTTCTAGTCAGGCTGTGCCTGCCGAGTCATCGCCTTCTCAGTCTTTGTCCATAAATGTTGTCCAAGCTTCTGATCCCAAAGGAAATCAACAATCCGATGGGAAGAAGAAGGGACGAAATAATAAGAAGAAGGGCAAGAACGGGAAGGGTAATGCAAATAAAACCAACGAGCGTGTTGGTGAGGGTCAAAAGGAGAAGAAGAAAGTGAAGTTTCCATGCAAGCTGTGCGCTGGAGACCATCTCACACACATTTGCCCTAAAATTTAGGATGCGCAGCGCTTGTTAGCCCAGCAGGGTTCTTCTAGTTCCCAAGCTGTGTTAACAAACCCTTTTCCCCAAGGGCAGCAATTAGTTGTTGGCGCAAACCAAAATCCTGGGGCTTCTTCTGGGAGCACCCAGGAAGGGGAAATTCCATCGAACATTTTTATGATGAGTGCTCACGCGGATATCGCTATGAGGTCCCGTGATTATGGTGGAGAAGAGTCTTCGAAAGCTAAGGAAGTTCCTGATGCTACTGAGCCGCTTCACATTACGAATCCTACTGTTGAGTCTATGCCTCAGATGCCCAAAGCATCTTCTAAGCGATCAACGATTAATCCAAATGCTAGGGCTGCCCAGAACTACTCGATTGTGGAAGATCTGGCACAGAGTCCTTGTGCTATGTCAGCTTTAGAGGTACTCCAGTCTTGTCCGGCTCAGCGCAGTGCTTTTCTCACTGCCATTGGGGCTATTGATCCAAAAAATTCTCTTTTGATTACTTTTGATATGACTAATTTTAAGAAGAGACTTCCTCATCACATGGCTTTTCACATTAAATCGTCGTATCGGAAGTGCAATATCTTTCGAACGGTTGTTGATGAGGGTGCTTCTACATGCGTGATGTCTCTCGCATGTTGGAAGACACTTGGATCTCCCAAAGCTGTTCCATCTAGCACTGTTCTTACTACGTTCGATGGTCATTCTCACAGACCCCATGGTATTGTCCCGGCTTTGCCCATCTGTGTTGGGGGAAAAACCGTCAATATAGAGGTTCAGGTAGTAGATGCAGCCTTGGACTACAACCTTCTGTTGGGGAGGAACTGGATTTATGAGATGGATGCAATTGCATCCTCATTATTTCGGATTGTATGTTTCCCCCACGAAGGGAGGATCGTTACAGTGGATCAACTGGACTGTCCTCCTGTAGACCTGAATGCGTCTTCTGACTCATCTGTTCCGAAGTTGGATAATACTAAGGCGCCTGTTGAGAATTTAGGAGTTGGAATGTATTCTTCCTTGATGGGTACTTTCGATCTTCCTCCTCCTACAGTCCATATTAATGCTATTTCATCCTCCAAGGCTCCCCTTCGAAGAGAGTTCTTCAGAACTCATTATTTTTCGGACCCTTGGACCTTATCTTCCCCTACTGCCACATTAGCGGAAGGTCAAGTGGGTGGAATGGCATTTCCTATTTCTACAGCTGAGATTGTGTATCAGTCTATTGTTGACTCTGCAGAAACCATCCCAGCTCCTCTTTCACCGGAAGAATTGGATGGTGATGTGGCTCCGGCTTGGACGCTTAGTTCTTCTTCGGCCCAGGATTGCCTTGATACCACTCTTCCATCTGAAGAGGCCATCCTGGAAGCCATGACAGGTATAGATAGACCGTGGGATTATTTGCATCATCGGTCTTACTTCCTACTTGACTTGAGCGAAGTTGAAACAAGTTTTCCAAGTCCTCCGTCTCCTGGTCCTGTTCACCCAGTCTTGAACCCTTTGGCACCAACACGGGTTTATGCCGAAGGGAACATGGCTGTGATCTCTCCTACTATCCCGGTGAACATTTCCAGGGATCCCAATATTATCGAGAATGTCTTCATTGGAGCTGAATGTTCCCGTGAAGAGGTTCAAATTTACACCGAGCTCTTTAAAGAGTATAGGGATGTATTCACTTGGTCTTATGAGGAAATTCCTGGAATAGACCCATCTATTGTCCAGCATGAGATCAAGACGTATGAAAACGCTAAGCCGGTGAGGCAAAAACTTCGTCCGGTCAATCCTAGGAAGGCAGCAGCTATCAAAGCTGAAGTTGAAAAGCTGCTTAAGGCGGGATTCATTTTCCCTGTTCCTCTGACTAAATGGGTTTCAAACCCCGTTCCTGTAGATAAAAAGCAAGGAACGATTCGAGTGTGCATCGATTTCAGAGACCTAAATAAAGCGTGTCCTAAAGATAATTACCCCACACCATTTATCGATCAGATCATTGACGAGTGTGCCGATAATGAGATTTTCTCCTTCATGGACGGTTTCTCCGGATATAATCAAATTACTATCCGTCCTGAAGATCAACATAAGACTGCCTTTATTTGTCCCTGGGGTACGTTTGCATACAAGAAGATGCCTTTTGGTCTTAAAAATGTTGGGGCTACCTTTCAACGGGCCATGTCTTACGCCTTCCACGACATCAAGAAGATTATCGAGGCATACTTAGATGATCTAGCTGCTCATTCTCGAAAGAGGATGGATCATCCTGGTCACCTCCGGCAAATATTTGAAAGATGTCGTTTTTATAAGATTATTCGATTGAATCCGAACAAGTGCGTTTTCACGGTTACATCCGGTCGGCTATTGGGATTCATTGTGTCTAGGGAAGGGATAAGGGTAGATCCCTTCAAGGTTGAGGCAATACTTCGGTTGCCTCCCCCGTCCTCAATTCGTCAGCTTCAAAGTCTTCAAGGTAAGTCTAATTTTCTTCGGAGATTTATCGTCAATTATGCTGAAGTTACAAAGGGATTTATGAGACTGTTGAAGAAAGGAGTTCCTTTTCTTTGGGACGACTACGCTCAACGCTCATTCGATGCCTTGAAGAAAGCATTAACCTCTGCTCCTTTATTGAGTCCACCTGATTATGGCAGAGATTTCCTTTTGTATCTGGCAGCAGCAGAATCTACCATCGGTATGGTTCTGGTTCAGGAGGATGATGCTCTTGTAGAGCATGTTATTTACTACCTTAGTCGAGGACTGGTAGGACCTGAACTCCGATACACTCCGATAGAAAAGTTAGCCTTAGTAGCAGTTCATGTTGTGCAGCGACTCCGGCATTACATTATTCTTCGCAAAACTTATGTTTTGGTAACTGCCAATCCATTTCAATTTGTCCTCAGCAGGCGAGTGATTGGGGGCAAATACAATAGATGGATTGTGATTTTACAGGAATTTGATCTTGAGTTCATGTCTGCCAAATCCAAGAAATCATTAGTTTTCGCGGAATTGATCTCCGAGTTGCCCTGTGGAGAAGAGATGATCTATGATGAGTCATTTCCGGACGAACACTTGTTTCTTATCTCTCCACAGGATCCTTGGTACGGGGATATCATTGTGTATCTCCAGACTACGAAGTTTCCCTCTACTTTTTCGAAACATGAGCGTCATAAACTGCGTCACTTGGCCAAGAATTATTTGATTATTGGTGATGCTTTGTACCGTCGAGGGGTTGATTCAATCCTAAGACGCTGCTTAACTCTCGAAGAAGCTGAGGCTGTGCTCAATGATTCTCACAGTGGAGCTTGTGGGGGTCATTTATCTGGGCTTGCTACAACCCAAAAGATTTTGCGTGCTGGATACTTTTGGCCCTCGATTTTCAAAGATTGTATTGAATCGGTCAAAAAGTGTCATCCGTGTCAGGTTTATACTCGAAAAATGTGTGCTCATCCAGCTTCGTTTTTTCTAGTCGTTACTGTCGGTCCCTTTACAAAGTGGGGTATTCATTATACTACTTGTAACCCGCCTTCGGCTAAAGGTCACAAGTACATTATTGTAGCAGTAGACTACTTTACGAAGTGGGTCGAGGCTATGCCTACTTTTGGGAATGATGGTGAGACTGCAACTCTTTTCCTTTTCAACCAGGTTATCGCTCGTTTTGGTATTCCTAGAGAGATTGTCACTGATCATGGTAGTCATTTTCAGAATAGTATGATGGTTGAGTTGGCTCTCAAATTGGGTTTCCGGCAGGAGCATTCATCTCCGTATTCTCCTCAAGCCAATGGGCAAGTGGAAGCCGTGAATAAATCCTTGAAGACAATTCTTCAAAGGACAATTGATAAAGCTAGATCCAACTGGCATATTATGCTATATCCTGCACTTTGGGCATACAGGACGTTAGTGAAAACTGCAACTGGCTTTACTCCGTTTCAGCTAGTGCACGGGGTAGAATCCGTATTTCCTATTGAATGCGAGATTCCTTCTCTTAAATTAGCTGTTGAACTTCTTCCTGACACTTCTAGTCTGGCAGAACGACTTCTTCATCTGAAACATCTCGATGAGCAGCGTCGAGATGCCGCCACAATGAATGAAGCGCATAAAAACCGAGTAAAAGTTCAGTACGATAAGGCGGTCAAGCCTAGGGTCTTTTCGGAAGGTGACCTTGTTTTGGTCTATGCCCAAGAAAAAGATGCCCTGGGGGCAGGGAAGTTTAAGTCTATGTGGTATGGCCCCTATATCGTTAAAAAAGTCCTTAAGAAAGGAGCTTATACCTTGGTTGATTTCGAAGGGAACGAGTTGCCGGAGCCCTGAAATGGGCTCTATTTGAAGAAGTATTATGCCTAGGCTTCGGCCTGGCATGTTGCTTTTGTATATAGTAGTTTTTGCTTTGTACATATCTGGTTGATTTTCGATCTTTGATGAGTTGGTGATGTTTTTGATCTGCTTTGGCAGGTTGTGTCGGATGTCATGAGTCACTTTGGTTTCGCCGATGGTGCTAGTAGACACACCAGGAACTTAGCTTCTACGGCTTGGGTGCTTCATTATCCTTCCAGTCAGCTGTTAGTATCAAGAGGGGTCTGCATTGGTCCTGCTTCCAATAATATAGCAGAATACACTGCAGTTGTTTATCTACTCTCGGAGGCAATATCTTTGGGTGTTTATTCGTTGGTAGTTTTCTTGGACTCTCAGCTGGTGGTGTCGCAGTTGAACAATACTTATCGGGTACGAGATCCATTTTTATTATGATTGTTCTTGAGGGTACGTTTGTTACAAAGGTCATTTCAATTTTTAACTTTCATTCATATTCCTCGAGCTGACAATTGGTTTGCTGACTCATTAGCTAATCAAGCATTAGATTGGCATATTAATCATTCCATACAATAAATTTTTTCATCATACATTTTGATACATTTATCACATCACATAAAATATCGCTGTATATATATCATCAGAGTGTTCAAAAACTTTACAAAATTTGGATCCATAAGGTCATAAAAAACTTGGGCTTATGCCCCCATCATGTTCAGTCTCAGAAAAGAATATACAGTCATCTAAGACATATTATTTGTCTACTCTTGAGGTCCCTGCCCAGAAGTCGTGTTCCTATAGAACGTGACTGCGGTGGCAACTCGGCGGAATAATCTAACCCAGTCTCGGGGCACTCCTACCACCTGTCTCTGGATGGCTTCCGGCAGGTCCTCCACAGCAGCCATAGGTATTTGGCGGGTTAGTCCCTCCAAGTTCCTCTGCACGGCCTGGAGAGTCCTATCTGAATCCACAGTATCTGCTTCGCCCCTGCGGCGCTTGTGGCGCGGGAGACCCTCAGGTCGAACTGGTCCAACATCTGAATCATGATCATTTTAAATTTTCAGTCATTATGAATCCAATCAAAAACATGTTTGTTTTTAATTTTTTCATACATATTTGAAAAAAATCCAAAAAATATATATAAGTAAAATTTTTTTGCAAACTTACCGACTGTGCCCCATGCTGTGCCTGGTGGAAGAACTAGATCTGGATCTCCACGAAAGTCCATCCCGGCATAGGGATAGTCGTCCACCGCGATGATTTGTTCTCCCCACCAACGGAAGAACTCATCGTCCCATGTGGTCCAGGGTACTTCACTACCCCCCAATCTCTTCATCATGTCCGCCCAACGGGCAATTCTTGGGTCCCGCGGGCTACTGATGGTAGAGATAACTCCGGGTCTCAATGCTGGTATCTTTTCAAAGAAGAATGTTGTCAAAATTGTACCGTAGCCAAAGTGTTTGGTCTTTGCTTGGCGGATTGAGGTCAACCGTTGTTTCATGTTCAGTAAAAGGGATGTGCACCAATCATACACATGAGTCAAACATTCTACTGCTATGCTCATTTGCGTCCTGGACGCCTGATGTAGGGAGGCAGATCCTGCCACTCTGCCGATGGTGAAAAGGAGGATTTTCATGTACAAATCCCGTAAATCTTTAATTGCAATCTGAGTTCCAACCTTTTTGGAACCCTCTACGTAATACACGTGGACATAGTCTTCCACGGTTAACCCTCCCAGGGGCTTCCCGTGCAAGTCTACTGGTTCTCCCCTCCGGGAGAGTCCAGTAATAAAGTATATGTCTTCCACTTCAATGCGTATTGGCATCTGATCTATCACGAAACAATCTTGGTCTGGTTCCCAGTAATTGACGAGCATTTCTAGCAACCGAGGATTGCTTTTCATATTTGGCATTTTGAAGAATTTGAACAATCCGCAATTCCGAAGGATATTTTGCACTGCTCGATCTTGCATGACCTCTTGGTCAATTGCGCTATGCTCACGTTCTCTCCATGAGATTGTCATCCTGTCAAATTTCATTAAATCATGCATTAGCCACGCTTTTTAAGTTTCGGACCTGCGCATACGCGACTTTTTCTTTGCACAGTCGCGTGTATACGCGACTTACCTGTTATGAACCCGCGTATGCGCAAGTCCGCATTTTTTAGCAAGGGTTTTAATGGTAAAATTCACTTAATTTTAATTTCCAAACAGACAAAATGATTTGCAAGGATGATTGAGGAGCTTACCTGAAAATTCGGCGCGATTCGACGGTCGGTTGTTCCTGATTTGACGAAAGAAGTTTTTTGCTCCAAAGCACTTTTTTCCAAATCAGCAATGCAATAATGAACCAAATATGAGGTAATTTGTCTATTTATGGCTAAAAAGTTGAAAATTTTCGCAAAAATTTGTTATGCTTAATTTTTCGATCTATCTTAAGCTGCATAACTCGGATGCTTGGAAGTGCCTAGTTTGGTATGTTTTCAGGTACATTTTGATGATTTTGAGATTTTTCCCGGTTTTTGATCCATGATTACCGACTCGTCACGGCAGGTATATGATCTTCACTGGCATATAGGTTAGGGAAATCACTCTCCGTTGCATCTTGCATACTAGCCTCCATACTGATCACTTGCCTTAGGGCCGATCCCATCAGGTCATGAGTATTACACCCATTTCACTCGCCGATTATTTAATCATGACTTGGTGGTAGAGCCTTCTTTTACATGGGCTTCCTAGTTAGTTCCTCGCTATCACTTGTTGCCCATGTTTCGTTTTATGTAGGCTCGGGAGTCCTCTTTAGTCCCACCATGTCTTATGTGTTGAAGCTTCATTCTTCTTCTTCATCACTATCATTTTTCTGGCTTTTACCCTAGAGGCTCCCCGGTGTCGTTAAGTTGTATTACTGCATTGCATATTGGCTACTTGTTTATCCTGGCCTTTAGCCGGCTTCATTTGGACTCGATGTTTAAGCCAACTTTTGACCTTGACTTTCTGTACAAGTTAACCATTGCATGCACTTAGCTATCACGACTTTACACCTTTTTACCCATGGATGGAACGTTCCTCTGAGTATCGCTTACCAGTTTTTTCCACCTTGCATTGAGCATAGGATTGTTCCAATCCCAGGAACTAGTGTATCTGATTTTTTGATACTCGTTCTATCCATTGTACCATAGCATTCTTTTATTCTTTTTTAGGCTTATTATATGAAAAAGACAAAAAAATCAAATATAACAAAAAGAGCGGGAATGGGATGTATCTTCGTTGTTTTGATGGTAGTACAGAGTCAGTTTGTCGCCCTTGAACAAAGCACATTTACTTATATATATCTCCTACATTTGGGATGGTTTTAGTTTTGACCTAGGTTCAGCCTTTACCATGTTTCACTTGTCAGTTCTCCCTCGGTTGGTTATCTCTTCCAATCATATGGAGAGTTTGTTTTGCCTCCTGCAAGACAGACTTATACAGTGTCACTTTTTACTGCCATGGTCATCACAGAGTCGTGCTTTTGTTCAAGGGAAGTCTAGCCTGAGTCGGCCATTCTGCGGTGTCTCTTGACTCATTATTCAGTCGGCCTTCCTGGCCTTGTCAGTATCATGTTCTATCACATCAGATGTTTTGATCTTCTGCTCGTGCTGGTTTGAGAAGGTCCTCATTGACTTCTTGCCGGCGGGTTTGTCTCTTATCGACTACGACACATTGCTCTGAGAGCAAGCCTAGAGCCGCACCTTGGGCCTATTTCCATCATTGATAGGTGACCTCGTGCTCGGCATTTGATCATCATCATGGGTCTTTGACTGAGTGGTTTCCCCTGTGTTCGACGTCAGCACACATTATCACACTTGGGATTCGTGCAGTACCTGGATTTCCATTTGACCCTATCGGTGGATTTCTCGCCTCTGTGTCAGCTTTCATTATTGGTTGGTTCGGAGGGTTTCTTCCGTGCGCTAGCTTCATCTTGTGCACGTCGGAAACGTACTTCGGTTTTGGTTCCATCACTCTACTTCGTCCGATTCCTTCCAAATCTTGGCCTGCGGGTTACACTCGCGCTGGACTGATGTGGGATGCCTTAATTCCTTCCTTCCAGCAGATCTTTTCCCATCGACTCTGACTCATTGCTCTGGGAATAAGGTCTAGAGTCTTTTTGTCAGTACCTTAGGGTTTGCAGTCATTAGTGGCAGACTCTTCGCTATCGACAGTGGGGATTCATCATTGCCTCCTGATTGGTAGATTCTTTCAAGTGTTCGACTTCAACTCATTCATTCGCACTTCTTAGATTGTACTGGGGCACCTTGACACTCATTTTCATTATCGGTGGGTTGTCTCGCATTGGTTAACGGTATACATCATTGACCGGTAATCCAACGATTTCTCACATGGTCGACTTCAGCTCATTTATTCCCATTGTGTAGAATTGTGCCATAGTGATCGGTGAAGACCTCGGGTTGCATCAGCATTTCTCGATTCACTTTTGACAGTTCATTCAGTTTCTGCCAGTGATGTCGTCCACCCTTATATGTTGCAGTTCAGTACAGCAGCATCTTATATGTTGGCTCCCGAGTTGCGTGATTGTACCGTTTGTTCCACCTCTTATGATTCGGTACTTGGAGATTCAGTTACTTATATGATCAGACATCCAGTTGCACCATCTTTGATCAGCTTTTTATATGTGATACTTGGACATTGATTCAGACTTGTATTTCCGGGCCATGCTCAGATGATTCATTGTGTACTTTCAGTTCAGCTATACTTGTATACATGTTGGATCTATTCAGTACTTTATATATGATGTATTTTTGACTGAGCATGGGTATGCCCGCCTCAGCTTGAGTTGACTCTCTGTTTTCTTTCATTGGTTTTTGGCAGGCTGAAATCTGGTGAAGTCCTCTCTTGTCCTTGCGAAGTTCTTTCTATGTGCATAATACATTTCGACCATCATGTACCCCTTCTGACCTCATATATTAGGGGGCATATGTTATAGCATCATTTCTCACCTTCATATGATTCATGATTGCTTTTATGGCTTTGGGCACCCATTCCTACAGACTTGGACAAATTCACTTAAAAACAGTGTAAAAATCTCCATACGCGATTATGCCCATACTTTTCCGCGTGTATACGCGAGTCCAACTGCACTTTTCCGCGTATGCCATTAAAATTATGAAAAAATATATAAAAATTTCCTATTTTCAGGCTGGGTTGATGGTTACTCAGGTAGTTCAACCACCCCAGTACGTGGCCAACTGTTTCCAACTGTTGAAACTACTTGGAGGGAGTATAAAAACCCCTCATGTGCATGGCCTTAGGGAGAGAGAGAATTATTGATATTATACTCTGTTGGTATTCCCTATCCAAGTCTGATTCCCCGTGCCTCCTGCACTTTCCTAGTTCATTACAGGAAACCCTTGTTTCCTTGAGATGCTCATCTCCCTATATGTCATCTCGTATGCACCAGTTTGGAAGGAATCTTAGCGAGGCAAGGGCGGGACGGATCCGGACGACGGTCTGCTCAAAGATCGTGGAAGGATTCAGGTGATCTCTCCACTCGTTATTTCTGTACATGCTATTTATAATACAGAAGTACCATCTTGTTCCCGAAATATACGTGTTAGTGTCTGCTTACATATATGAGAAAATTGTTATTTAAGCATTCATTGTGGTTTATCTGATGTTTTATATGGATTTCACTAACATTTAGAGTAGATATATGCTGTACAACCAGTTCTTCGTGCTTGTTTCTTCTTGTCTTTCAGGTTAAGAAGGAACGACGGTTGCTGGGGGTTTGGACCCCTCGGGATTTGCTTCAACCGTAGGACCTACGGGTAACTTCCTCGATCTACTCTATTTAGTTTTTCTTGAACATGCATGGTTGTGTGAGTCCTTCTTAAGTAGCATGCCCCTGCTCTGTGGAGGTTGTAACCCAACGAACCTCTAGGGTGATTTTCCCCGAAACAGATGTTGCTGTGCATTTTCATTGTATAGGTCACCGGCAAATCCAGGAAGACTCACTAATCATTCAGGATCAACCAACAGTGAAATTTAAGATGAAAACGTTACTAGCTACTACGAAAAACTTTCATCATGATAACAAGCTTGGCGAGAGAGGTTTTGGCCCTGTATACAAGGTAACATAAGTTAATTAGAAATATTTTGTTACTTAATATAAGAATCAGTGGGTTTCTTTCACCCAACCCTTGACTGTTAGGTGCAGATTGCTAGCTTGAGAACAAATATAAACTCAGTGTAGATTCCTGAATATTTTACAGACTTCTTTTTGATTTATCAGATTTCCAAAATAGTTTGAAATGCACAATTGAGATAATGATCACAAATACATAATAGAAAAAAAATTAAGTTTAAATACTTCACAAAGTCGGTTACACTGATCTTTTGTCTAAATATCTCAGGGAATTACTCAAGATGGAAAAGAAATAGCTGTGAAAAAGTTATCTTTAACATCTAGACAGGGGAGGAAAGAATTTTTGAATGAAGTTAAGCTTGTGGCCAAAATTCGGCATCGCAATGTTGTGAACATTCTCGACTGTTGTGCAGAGGGGTCAGAAAGGTTGCTTGTCTATGAGTACTTACCAAATAGGAGCCTTGATAAAATTCTACTTGGTGGGTAACTTCCATTTCCATTTTATTATGTTATACAGACAAAAAAGAGCCTAATGCTTCAATCTAGTTGCTTTGGTCATGAAATTGATTAGTGATCTAAATGCATGGATACAGACCCAAACAAACCCCTTGATTGGCCGAAATGTTATAACATCATACTGGGTAGCTCGCGGACTTCTTTATCTTCACCAGGATTCTCACCTGCGGATTATTCATCGAGATATTAAAGCAAGCAATATTTTGTTGGATGAGAAACTGAATCCCAAAATAGCAGATTTTGGTTTAGCCAGACTTTTTCCCGATGATGTGACTCACATCAGCACTATGTTACTAGAAACTAGAAACTGGAATTGAAACGAGAAACGAGAAATGGTGTTTGGAGGTTTCGCATATAAGAAACAAAGAGAGAGAAAAAAATATCATTAAATGTTAATGATATAAAACAAAGCATTAATTATAAACATCAATGTTTCACCTTGTGAAATTGTAAACAAGCATTCATAAATAGTGATTTAGTTATAAAAAAGGAGTGATAATTTGGTAGATCAAAAAATTTATGGGCATAGACTTTGAAGAGCAAGGGAATGTTTATGGGCATAGTCACATTCCAAAGATGTTTTTGAACAGCAAACCTAATAATAAACCAGAAGAGAACATCCAAGAGAAAGCTATACCCTGGAGAAGCTAGGGGCGGACGCGGGTTTTAGACAAAGAATTGAAACTATCACTGTTTTATATGTAAACAAAGAACTGAAACTACAACAAAGCGTCCAGTTTTGTAATTGCCGTTCACGATTAACCGGGTCACAGATTTGATAATTTAATATGTAGGTCATTTCAAATCCACTTACGCAGATACAGATTCATAGAAATTTAAACAAATTCTTCACAAAGTTTACCTCACAACCAATCAAATTTTTAGGAATCACTAGTCCGATGGACTCACGTCAAAAATGAGATTGATGTTGACGGCTGAAATCGCTGAAGGGCCAAGGCTGAGATCGCTGAGATTGAGATGGCGCTGAAGCTAACTCGCTGGTGCATGAAGCTGCTCAATTGGCTCTAATCTACGCTTTCCCTATATCTCGTGAATGGTAAAAGACTCTCCTCTGCCTCTTAAATAATTGGAAAACATTGCTGCCCGCAATAACCACTGGAGTTTCTTTCACATGCCCACAGTTTATAGATGATCAACTAGAGTTTCAGAACTAGAGCGTTAGAGTTCTTATTGATTTAAAATTGATTAAAAAACCTGTGGAACAGAATATGCATAGTTTATAGATCATCACTCAAGTTTCAGAGCTGGAGAGTTCGAGTTTTTATGGATTTACAATTTATAAAAAAATAGCTCTGTAGTTTTGGAATAGATTACTTGAGTTTTGGAACTGTAGTTAAGGAAAAAAAAACCAGTTTCACAGCTCGTTAAGGCCAGTCCAGAGGAAACTGTGGAGAAACGGTGGTAAGAAACAATCAGTTTCGCAGCTCGTTTCGCAAGAAACCGGTTTCTGGGCGCTGAGAACGGAAATGATCGTACAGGACGGCGTTTCCCCGTCCGTTGCGTTTCTAGCACTGTTTTTTCCCAGAACGCCTAGTAACGTTCCGTTTCTGGTAACCAAATTACGAACAGAAATGTTTTTGTGTATGTTTATTTGATCTTAAGAAGACAGACAACAGAAAGGCGTTCTCTGCGCACGATCCTAGAAGCTAATTTTTAATTTCTAGGTGTTTTCAAAAAATATGATCATAAGAGTGTTTGAATAAAATTTTTTAATGGTGAAAATGAATTCAGCATCATCAAAACTTTTCTCTTCAAAATCCTTTTGCATTCGAAATCCCAAAATTTAACAAATATAACTTCAATTTTGCAAATTTCCAGTCCTTTCTGCCCAAAATGTAGCCTCTTTAAACTCTTCTACATAGAAATAACCCCAACCCTATATAAATCTCCTTAAAATTACATTACAACTATCCTTATGTAAATTACAGATTAAGCTCAGGTTCATGTTGTACCTTCTAGGATCTTAAGACTGCGGTTTCCTTTGCAGATGTCTTTAGCTTTTTTATTATTCAATTCTTAAATTTGTTCCTCTTTGTATATTTGACATTATTGACAGTGTAATGTGAATTTGCAGTGGGTATATGGCACCAAAATATGCTCTGCACGGACAATTATCTGTAAAAGTTGATGTCTATAGCTTTGGCGTCGTTCTCCTGGAACTTGTGACTGGAAGAAAGAACACGGATTATAATTCGTCATCTGAAATGCAGACTCTTTTAGGATGGGTGAGATACTCTCATAATTTTTTCATTTAAACCGAGTTAATTATTTTGACATCCATAATACAGTTAGCCCAAGTATAAAATAAAGGGTTTCACTGATCTATGTAGAGATGAATTCCTCGTATACTGACTTCTGTACTAATTCTCCATAAAACTATAAGTTCAGGCCGATCTTCTGTATCTCTTCATCATGTTTGTAATTTATGAAAATGCAGGCATGGGCATCATATCAACAAGGAAATATTGAAACATGCGATCATTGAAACATGCGATAAGGAGCAAGCTTTGAGATGCATTCATGTTGGTCTTTTGTGTACACAGGCCGACCCTTCACTTCGGCCATCAATGCCTGCAATCATCTTGATGCTTTCACCTCAATTTGTGGGCTTACCCAATCCCACAAAACCTGCTTTTGTGATTTCTGTTAACCAAAACATCAATTCTGGTGCTGAATTGTCACCTATTCCTCTGCCTCAAGTTCTATCTAACGCTAATGTCTCCATTACCGACATTGTACCCAGGTAATGCCTCCATATGCTTGCTCCTTCGGCTTCAGCTATGTGAGTCTTGGCCCCACTCAATACTCCTTTTCCAGTTGGTGTCGCTTTATTGGCCCCACTCAATGTTTTTCACTACTTAAATTACTGATGTATTTTTCTCACAAGTAAAGGCTGGACTTATTATTCCCTGCATACCCACGCAGGACTTAGTAATTGATTTGACTGTTCACATTTAGCATTGACAAATATTGTTAATCTAGCATGGACAATGTAAGTTTTTTTTTTTAAAAATAGTTACATGTGCGAGTTACATTTAATAATTATATTGATCAATGTAATTTATAATATTTAATTTTGAAAAACAAATATTTATTTTTTAATATTATTAAAAATATAGTTTTTAAAATTTTGATTAGATCATAATTTGAAAGTTTTATTGCAGATCTTATTGCATTCTTTGCACAATACAATGCAATGTGGATAACTGTATTAAATTTTCCTGCTGTAATTTCTGGAAGTAGTTACAATATTTATGCCAGTTACAATTACAATAGTGGAAATTAACTCATAAATAAGATATTTACCATAAGTCACTACTTACCATAATTTAAGCAAGTATTTACATAAAAAAACAGATAGAAACAAGATGCAAATACTTCAACAAATAAGAGTAAAAATGTAAATGTGCAATCTTATTAGTGGTAATATCCACCAAAATTTATGTAAGTTCCTTAAAAGAGATTTTTATTTTTTATTTTTTTAAATTTGCGATTTGTTCTGAAAACATAATGCACTGCCCTACCACACTTTTCTATTAAAATTAAAATGTAATTTATTTAATATCTTATTTTAGAATTTCATTGACATTTTTTATGACTTCACAATGAAAAGTTAAAAATAAAAAAATAAAAAATTGGCATCACCTCCACGTCAAAGCACTGATATCAAACTTCTGTCCAAATTTAATTATAAAAGTATTGGCCTTGCCTTCTAAATGTTTCCTTAAACTAAATATATAATGTAAACCTATATTATAATTAGCAATTGATATCAAACTTATTGTCCAAATTTAATTATAAAAGTATTAGATCTTTCTTTCTAAATGCTCCTTTAAACTAAATATGTAATTTAATGGTATATTATAAACTAGAAATTGCACCATATGTTGCAAAAGAAACATTGTAAAGCAGTAATATAGGAAAGAGTAGTATAGAGGAAATGCTCTCACATGAATCATGCATGTAGGAAAGAGTAGTATAGAGGAAATGTTGTCACATGAGTCATGTATGATAGTTACAACTACACAAAGTGAGTAACAGGATTGGGGCTACTCAGTGACATAATTTGGTTACAACTACATATGTTAATATCATTTTTAGATAAGTATCAGTTCTTTGTTCCTAAGATGAAATATCATAATTCAAGAAGTTTAGAAAATGAGTTGTTTGATTATCATAACCCTTTCTTCTCTAAGAACCATAAGTATCTAAGTACCAAAAAACAGATTTTCAACGGGAAAAAAGAGATTGCATCAAGACCACAAAGATTAACAACTCATCTATGGTATAACTTAGGTATTTAATGATATAACTTACAAAATCTCTTGATAAATACATAAATAATTTCATCATTTTTCCTCTTGAGTAATCTACATTTTTCATTTTTTAAAATTTTCAACCCAAAAAAACTAATTACATCATTTAAATAATCCAAAATAAACCTCAATGTGTAATTATAATCGTTACCTCATACCATTGAAATAAAAGAACATTAATTTACCTCATAGCATTAAAAAGACAATAACATCCTCAATGGCTACTCAAAATAAATGACCATTAATTTATGTGACAGCAATAAAAATACTCGAACATTAATGGGTTACTATGAGAATATATAAACACCTTAAAGCACTCAATAACCCTTTCAATTTAAAAAATATATTATCACATTTATCAAAGGAATATGTGTTACATGATTGGGCTATTCAGTTACATAATTTGCTTACAACTACATATGTTAATATCATTTTTAGATAAGGATCAATTTTTTTGCACAATGTTTTTTTGGTTTATGTATTCCTAGGCACGATGGTAAAGGTGACCCATAAGGTGACGTACTTGGTTGAAGTACTCTCTACTCAAACAATGGTCTTAAGATGAAATATCATAATTCAAGAAGTTTAGAAAATGAGGTGTTTGATTAGTATAACCATGTCTTCTCTAAGAACCATAAGTATCGAAGTACCAAAAAAACATATTTTCAATAGGAAAAAATAGATCAGATCAAAACCACAAAGAATAACAACTTATCACCCAATATATACTTTAAAAATATAAATACTTTAAGAAAATATATCACAAATACATATAAATATTTAGAATACCATGAGAATATGTGCTCATAGCAAGCTGGGAAAGCATTGGTCCTAAATTCTTCATATATCATCAAAATTACAATTAGTTTTTATATTTTCGTTTAATCAATATATATTTCAACAATACAAAAAATAATAATATCATACTTAACTATCATTATGAATTCCCGGATGCGGGTGCCGATGAAGAGGTTTAAGGTGATGGGATGGGAGGGTAGCATGAGGGGAAGCCACATGCCTACCTACCTCGAAGCTGTCATTTGGCTCATAAATTGGATTTTTCAGAGTTTAATGCAATTAAATCCTGGTGCTCATTACAACCTCGCCTCCGTTCCTCGATACCATTTCGCACGCAGCGACATGGCTTTGTCTTCTGTTCAAATTTATGAAGGTTTATTGCAAAGGACTCACTGCTGCATGGTATATTGGGTTGAAAGAATGGAGCGAGGCTATGGTTCAAGCAGAACTCCCCTACCTGTAAAGCTGTGTTGCACCCCGGATGCTGGGCTTTCTTCTACGCGCACTGTGACTGGCAAGAGAAGCAGTCTCTATTGTTGTTTGGAGTTGGGAGATAGCCTCCACTACTCTCTAGCAGGCTCTTGCATGCTTGCTACGGTTACTCTGCCTCCTCAAACGCCCCTATCTTCTGTCCATCCTTCGCCTCCTCACACAGCTGTCTCGTCTGCAGATATGCCACGTCTCAGACATGGAATGCGTTGCAGGAGAGGTTCTACTAGAAGCCAGATTCGACGTTCCCCCACCACCTCCAGCACCTCCTCTGCGTCTTCATCTCACTCCGACAGCCTTTCTAGTGCACATATAGGTCGCCTTCTCCGCTCAAGACGCCGCTTTCGTTCCCCCAATCCTCCAATTCCTCTTGCTCATCCCCAAACTGTGCATTTTTCATTTAACAACTCTCTTAATCGTCCCAGAGTAACAGCCTCCATCACGGTCGTCTTTCAGGAAGAACCTCAGGAACTGACTCCCTGCTCTGGCCAGGCGGAATGCAGCAATGCAGGGGCTCAGTCTTTGGGGCAGAATGTTGGCAAGAAGCTCAAAGATAGCATGGACTTGCAGGATATGGAGGGCAAGGCCACTTAGGACAACGCGAGCAAGGGCTTTGGCTGGACAACCTAGTGTGCAGCAGGACGTGGTGAAAAACGACATTGGGCAAGCAAGTGCAGAGCAGACCAACCCTCCATCGCCAAGGAAGGTGATAACATCCATTGATGATCTCTGGTGCAGCTTGGCCCCGCAGGGACAGCCGAAGGTGAACAATGCGCATGAAGGACAAGCGAGAGAGATGTTGAAGGCTGGAGGTCAAGCGAGCGAGATGCAGACTGCTGGAGGTCAAATGAGAGAGGCGCAGAATGCTGAGGGTCAAGAGAGCGTGGTGCAGGTTCCTTCTACAATCGGGAAGGTGATCCATTCTATTGCGGACCTGTACAAGGACGATGGGGAACCGGATGAATTCTAGTGTAGGGTCGTTGAAGAAGCTCCTGATGAGTAGCACCAACCTCTCTATCTGTTTTTCGTGCACTGTCCCGGCCCTTACTTCAGGGCTTGCTCCTGTTTGTCCTGATGTTTATGTTTCAGTTTTTGTCAGCTATGATATCCAAAATCAGAACTCCATGTCTCCCCTACGTGGGATTTTTCTTGAAAACTACTCAACACTGGTTTCCCTCCTGAAGGGCAGTGTTCATCACTGGTTTTTTGTTCAAAATGCCACTACACTAGGCAAGGATCTGGCTTTGGCCTACTGTAAATAATTTTCTCTGTTAATAGATTACTTTTACTTAGAAAAAAAAACTATCATTATGAATTATTTGTAAGCCTAATCATTTATTGTACATTGGTTGAGAGGCTTCGTAGGATAGAGACTCTTGTGCTCATAGCAAGTTGGGAGAGCATTGGTCCTAAATTCTTCATATATCATCTTGTAGTGAAAACCTTTAGGATGCCTCCACTCAATGTAACTTAAACATTTAAAGTCAAATTTTAAAGTAAAAGAGGAATCAGACTAAGGAAGACATACCCACATCATAATATAACTACTTATTTTGAAACCAAACTTTGTAATTTAAATTATTAAATATGTATAATTATAATTATATATTTGCAATAAGGTTTTGAGAATTTTAATATAATTATTAATAATAAATAGGGTTTAATTTTCACTAAATATAATAAAATAATAAAATATTTTTAATAGTAATCTTAAATTAAAGGTTGTGATTTATCTCAAAAATATTAACTTTCAGTAATATAACCAAAATAATAAGTACTTAGTATAAATATATTTATATAATAATGTTTAAATATTTTATGTTGTGGTGGATTTTTTTTTCCAATCAATTTTGTTGGAATTGTATATTTAAATTGTTAAATATGTGTTAATTTTAATAACTTATTTTGAAATAAGGTTTTGAGAATCTAAATTAAATTATCAACAATTATTAGATAGATGATAGAGATTTAACTTTTATGAAATATTCTAAGATATTAAAAAATAAAATAAAATAAAATAAATAAATAATAATAATATTTTATTAATAAAGTAAACCCAATTACATCAAATCGTACATATATATTATGTCATTCAACCATACTATATACATCATATTCTAAAAAATATAAGAGAGTTACAAAAATTTAAGGATATGCTCACTATTGCTCACTAAAAAAGTGATATAGTTTCAGAAATAATACAACATAAAAAGGAAAAACTAACAAAATGGCATGGTATACAACAACAGAAAACATAAAGGAGTATATGAAAAGTGTGATGTGAATGAAACCATCGGAATGACAATCCTATCTTCCACTATCCTCTCGCCATCTATGACATCGGTGATAAGTGTGATGTGAATGAAACCATCGGAATCCCTAGTGCCCAGTTTGGAGAGTAAGTTTGCAATAGTATTGGACTCTTTATAAATATGATCGATAGTAGTGTTATCATATGTTTTCAAATTTTTTCAAAGTTTTGAAAATTAATTTTTATTAAATGCCCAGTTTGGAGAGTGAGTTTGCAATAGTATTGGACTCTTTATAAATATGATCGATAGTAGTGTTATCATATGTTTTCAAATTTTTTTAAAGTTTTGAAAATTAATTTTTATTAAATTGTGATTTTTAGATATTTAATTTATTATATATATATATTGAAAATAATAAAATGATTGAAAAATTATAACTTAAACATGATTCGAACCAATTCATCGAAAAATTTTACTAATTTTAATGACTTAAATATTTTATAAATTAAAAAAATATATATAATATTTTGTAGGCCGTAATTTTAAAGATATAAAATTTATTTATAATAATAATGAAAAAATAATTAGCAATTTAAAATTGAGGATGTATGTTGAAGAGTTATTGTTACTTTCTTGCAAATCCTAATTAAATTTTAACGTGGCATATAGTCATCATTTCAATGACAATTTTAGGCATTCTAATACGAGAAATGTAAACCCTAATACTATATATTTTTAGATTTGGATCTCTTCTTCACAAATACAAGAAATTTTGATACGTTTATATTCAAATCCACTCCTCCGTCTCCACATCCCACTCCACTTAGTTATGAAGGTGTTCATAACTACGCAACCTGCTAACATACCAGAGTCTCACATATTATTACGTAATCTATTCTAACATTCATTAGAGGCAAATGGGTTTACCTTGTCTGGAATTTGATACCTATAATGAAATTCCAACCTTCAATGCTAAGAAAAAAGTTATCCATTTAATTATGGGTTCCTTATAGCTCGTCATTATATGAAGTGGGACTTTCCTAAAATTTCTGACATGACTATGTTGAAGTGTTGAGACTGGTTAACCAAACCTCATCATATACCACTAACTCATCGTCTTCATTACAATGCCAAGTCCTCTGTGTGTGTTGCATTGTATACTATAAGTTAATCGTGTCCAAAGCTCACTTCACGGAACATAGACAATTCATATTGTGGCTCCTTGTAACTACGAATGAATCGTTTACCCAATCGATAGATCATTATTTTATCCAATAAAAAAATGAAATATGAGTGACTTAGAAGGCGAGAACGGTGGCTATTGTACATACTCTAAAGCAAGCCCTTCACGGTTTCATCCATCTCCAATGATAATGTAAATTGGTGCACAAGGATTAGTTTTGTTATTGTACACACGAGTCTGCAACATTATGAGGTTATGGAAAAAATCAGAGGAAAAGAGTGAAAACTTTCATTCCCAGCAAACAAAAAAAATTTGTCATAAAAATGGATGAAATGTAGTTCAATTTTACTAGATCTTATTTTGGAATGAGGCTAAAATCTTAGTAAATTTGGCTAATAAAAACTAAAAAAAATATTTCATATTACTTTTATTCATCATATTATATAGAATATTCACAAAATCTGCAATCTAAATAACAATAACCCTAAAATACTTACAAAGTGTTCATAAGCATGCACATGCCCCGCAAAAACAAGATCTACATTCGCAGCATAAAGAAAAGGATTCATGGCTACTCTCATCTTCTCTCCCTCACCTTCATGAGCAATATTTGTATTATACCAGGGAGCATATAACATCACAAAAATCAATGGTGTTCTCACTCTATCTACCTTTCCAATGTCACGCTATTTTCAACAAATTTTAATCCTGGGTAAGATGATTTGATTCCACATAACAAAGTCAGTTTTCTTAAATTAATAATTGAAACAGTCCATTGATAGAATTATCATAATTAAAACTACCTGCAACCAATTGTACTGGTCTGAATCCTTCCCATATTTCGCGTAGGAACCAATCATGATAACGTGCACTCCTGCAACTTCAAAAGAGTAATACAAGTTTAAAGTCCAACCGCTTTCTTTATATGGCATTTGCCACCTAGCATTGTAGGATTTAAAGGCATGTTCCATCAAAAGAATATTTTTTTCAATCTCATGGTTGTTGAAATATTTAACCCAACTGAGCAGCAGGGGGACAGAATTTTATTTCTAATTGAAATTCAAAGGACAGTGAACATAAATTTTTTGTTTTTTGTTTGGCACACAATCGTGCATTCAACCCTGTCTTTAAAACCCTGCAAAAATAAGTTTTTGGTTCATGGTCGTAGCCTGTGTTTGTTGTGTAAAACCATGGTTTGACCACGCAACCCCTCCGCTTCATAAACATGCACCTACCCGCTTTAAAAACCCAATCCACAAACCATCGCCCTTACCTCCATTTCGTCTGAATTCAAAAGACCCCACGTCATTTGTGTGGGCCATACCACACCACATCACTAACCCACAACTAATCATGTGCCGATCGCAAGCCTTGAGCCTACGTCACCACAGTCCTTACCCGTGCGATGGACCGGTCCCCACCACTGTCAATGCAAAAAGTCATCGACCAATAGCGTGTGTATCGCACAATATTGTGCATACGTCACACCATCCAAAAATGGATGCGATAAGAATATAAAACGATTTGAATTAAATTTTGAATTCCGCAAGCGTGTCCATCGTCAACCAATTGGAGCGCTATCGCGCATATCTGATGCATAGTCAGCAGCATCCCAAATGGATGCGATAAATCCTATTAAACCATTTTGCATAAAAAGGTTTGAAGTCCACGAAATGCGTTTTGTAAAGTTTAGACTTTAGGTTTAAATGATTTTATGTTTTTATTAAAACATTGCGACAAGTTTTATGTTAAAACTGCGATTTATAAATATTATATATAAGTTTTTATAATATATATACTATAAACATTATATGTTTATAATATATATAAAGACAGTAAAGTGCATTGCATGGTGTGTGTATTGTAAGCACAGAAAAATCCCGAAGGCAGAGAAGAGCATTGTGTGCATTTTTAACTGTGTGAAAAAGCCTGAAGGCAAAAAGAAGACAGAGAGTATAGAAACGTAGAAGGAGCACTGTGTTTTGTAGCAGTCAATAGAAACAAATTTTCATTGTAATCCAGAACATCTGCAGTTCTGAAGAAGACCATCATTTTGTAACAGATTTTTATGTTTAATGAAATAGAAAGTTTTCTCCATCTCTGTCTACATTTTTATTAAATCTCTGTGTTAGCAGAGGAATTATATTTTTCCTCTCAGTTGTTTTGGAATACTAAGAAATTCCAACATGGTATCAGAGCTAGTCCAGGCTCTTTACATTTGCTAAAGAAGCTGAAGGAAGAAGGAGTTGTTGAAGTTTTCTCCAGTAGTGTGAAGGCTCAGCAAACAAGGTATTTACCAAAACAGAGTTTGTTTTTTGTTTGCTTTAAAAGAGTGCAGAGAAGTCTTTAAAAGACAAAGTTTATCTCTCAGCAGTGAGAAGGTTTATTAAAGAAACACTGTCAAGTTTTTAAAGGCATAGTTCAGTAAGCTAGTTATGGCAGGAGCCAGCATAAGCATGAGTATGGGAAATACTCAACTCCCACAGTTCAATGGAAAGAACTACGACTATTGGGCAATCCCAATGAGAGCCTCGTTTGCCTCTCAAGATTTATGGGAGCTGGTTGAAGATGGTTTAGAAGAACCAACAAATGAGCAAGCATTTAATGTCTTAACATATGCAGAGAAGGATTTGCTGAAGAGTAATAGGAAGAAGGACTCAAAATCCCTCTTCTATCTCTATCAGGCAGTGCATGAAAGCATATTTCCAAGGATTTCAGCAGCCAATAGGTCAAAGGATGCATGGGATACCCTCCAGATAGCCTACCAAGGTATGGAGAAGGTAAAGACAGCAAAGCTTCAATTAATGAGAAGAGATTTTGAATTCATTTGCATGAAAGAGTCTAATACAATAGACTCATTCTTCACATTGTTGATTGGGTTGGTCACCCAAATTGGATTTCATGGAGAGACAATAGAAAAGAGAATAATAGTGGGGAAAGTATTGAGGAGCTTACCCTCAAGATTTGATGTGATAGTAACAACCATTGAAGAGAGAAAGGATCTCTCAAAGTTTACTGTTGATGAGCTTCATGCATCATTGATGACACATGAACAAAGATTGGGTAAAATAGCAAACTCATCTTTGGAGCATGCCTTCAAGACCCAAATGTCCTTTGGAAGAGAAAGATGTCAAGGCAGATCAAACTACAGAGGAAAAGGAAGAGGCAGAAGCCAAAATAGAGGAAGGAAAAACCTTGTAAATACAAGTGGAAGGGGCAGGAATCAAAATCAGAACCAAGGCCAAGGCAGCAGCCAACAAGGTGGAAAAAATCAAGCACATGGACAAAGGTATGATAAATCCCAAGTCCAATTTCATTACTGTAGAAAGTATGGCCATTATGCCAATGAATGTAGGAAGAAACAGAGTGACATGGGTAATAGACCCAGTGCTAATTTTACAAAGGAAAATATCAATCAAGAGAATTTTTTTTTAGCATGTAATATGGCTGAAAAAAAAAACGAAGATATATGGTTTCTAGATTCAGGATGTAGCAACAATATGACTAGAAACATTTATATGTTTTCCATGATTGATGAAAATGTAAAGTCTCAAGTCACATTGGGGACAGATAGTAAGGACTTTGTCATGGGAAAAGGCAGAGTAAGTGTTCTAACAAATAAAAGAGAAAGGAGATCAATATTAGAGGTATATTATGTGTCTGGTATGAAGTGTAACCTTTTGAGCTTTGGACAGCTCATTCAAAAAGGCTACAATGTATTCTTTGAGGATGATGTATGTACCATCATGGACATACCACCAAGCAAACAGAGTATTTCACAAGTGAAGATGACAAGAAACAGAATTTCCTCTCAAAATGAGAGCAGATTTGAAGAAAGGAGTTGCAATGGCAGTAGTGACACAAGAGACATTCCAAAGAGAAGCAAAAGACGAAAATTGGTTATGGCACTTGAGATTTGGACATCTCAACTTTAGAGGTCTGAATTTGTTTCATAGGAAAGGAATGGTAAAGGGATTACCATTGATTGAAAAACCGGATATCCTTTGTGAAGGTTGCATATTGGTTAATTTGGTCATGAAATTGATTATATGTTATACAGACAAAAAGGAGCCTAATGCTTCAATCTTGTTAATTTGGTCATGAAATTGAATAGTGATTTGAATGCATGGATACAGACCCAAACAAACCCCTTGATTGGCCGAAACGTTATAACATCATACTGGGAGTAGCTCGCGGACTTCTTTATCTTCACCAAGATTCTCACCTGCGGATTATTCATCGAGATATTAAAGCAAGCAATATTTTGTTGGACGAGAGACTGAATCCCAAAATAGCAGATTTTGGCTTAGCTAGACTTTTTCCCGATGATGCGACTCACATCAGCATAGGAGGAGTTGCAGGAACTTAGTAAGATCTCAAGAGAATCACAACTCATGCACTATTAAAAGCTATTAACAATTACGAATGGAAATGTTTTTGTGTATGTTTATTTGATCTTAAGAAGACAGACAACAGAAAGGCGTTCTTTGTGCACAATTTATCCCTGAAAGCTAATTTTTAGGTGTTTTCAAAAAATCTGATCATAAGAGTGTTTGAATTTTTATTTTTTAATGGTGAAAAGGAATTCAACATCATCAAAACCTTGCCCTTAAAAATCCTTTGCATTCAAAATCCCAAAATTTGACAAATATAACTTCAATTTCGCAAATTTCCAGTCCTTTCTTCCCAAAATGTAGCCTCTTTAAACTCTTTTACATAGAAATAACCCCAACCCTATATAAATCTCCTTAAAATTACATTACAACTATCCTTATGTAAATTGCAGATTAAGCTCAGGTTCATGTTCTACCTTCTATGATCTTAAGGCTGCAGTTTCCTTTGCAGATATCTTTAGCTTTTTTATTATTCAATTCTTAAATTTTTTCCTCTTTGTATCTTTGACATTGTTGACATTGCAATGTGAATTTACAGCGGGTATATGGCACTAGAATATACTCTGCACGGACAAATTTGTAGAAGTTGATGTCTATAGCTTTGGCATCGTTCTCCTGGAACTTGTGATTGGAAGAAGGAACACGGATTATAATTCGTCATCCGAAATGCAGACGCTTTTAGGATGGGTGAGATACTCTCCTAATTGTTTTCATTTAAACCATGTTAATTAGTTTGACATCCATAATACAGTTAACCCAAGTATAAAATAAAGGGTTTCACTGACCTATGCAGATATGAATTCCTCGTATACTGACTTTTGTACTAATTCTTCATAAAACTAAGTTTAGGCCGATCTTCTGTATTTTCATGCCTGTAATTTATGAAAATGCAGGCATGGGCATCATATCAAGAAGGAAATATTGAACAAATGGTTGACCCAGCGATCATTGAAACATGCGATAAGAAGCAAGCTTTGAGATGCATTCATGTTGGTCTTTTGTGTACACAGGCCGATTCTTCACTTCGGCCATCAATGCCTGCAATCACCTTGATGCTTTCACCTCAATTTGTGGCCTCACCCGATTCCACAAAACCTACTTTTGTGATTTATGTTAACCAAAACATCAATTCTGGTGCTGAATTGTCACCTGTTCCTCTGCCTCACGTTCTATCTAACGTTGATGCCTCCATTATGGACATCATACCCAGGTAATGCCTCCAACTGCTTGCTCCTTCGGCTTCGGCTTCAGCTATGTGAGTCTTGGCTGCAGTTCCTTGAATATTCCTTTTCCTATTGGTGTCGCTTTATTGCCCCTCTCTCGATGTTTTTCACTACTTAATTTTTGCTATACTTACTTATGTATTTTTCTAACAAGTAAAGGCCGAACTTATACATATTTTTTAGGTTATAGAGAATTTAATGTTCGTGGGCAGTATATGCTGTCCACCAGCATTAAATTCTCCTGGGAAATAATAGGTGTCATTATTCCCTGCATACCCACTCAGGATTTAGTAATTGATTTGAGTTTTCACTATCACTAGTTTAGCATTGATCAATATTGTTAATCGAGCATTGACAATGTAAGTTTTTTTTTGTCTTTTTTTTTTTAATTAAAGGGAAGATAGTTACATGTGTGAGTTACATTTATATTTAATAATTATATTAATTAATGTAATTTATAATATTTAATTTTGAAAAACAAATATTTGTTTTTTAATATTATTGAAATATTTTGTTTTTAAATATTTGATTAGATTATAATTTGAAAGTCTTATTGCAGATCTTATTGCAGATCTTATTGCACTCTTTGCACATTACAATGCAATGTGGATAATTGTATCAAATTTTCATGTTGCAATTTCTGAAAGCAGTTACAATAATTATACCATGATTTTTAGATATTTGTGCATTTGTTAAACCAACTAAAATTACAATCATGGAAACTAACTCATAAATAACATATTTACCATAAGTTACTAATAAGCAAGTACTTACATAAAAAATTGAGAGGAACAAGATGAAAATACTTTAACAAGTAGGAGTAAAAATGTAAATGTGCAATCCACCAAAATTTATTAAATTCCTTAATAGAGAATTATTTTTTCTATTTCATATATTAATTTGCAATTTGTTTTGAAAACATAATTTCCACTTTAATAACCACTACACTGCTTGCAACACTTCTTTCTATTGAAATTAGAATGTAATTTATTTAATATCTTATTTTAGAATTTCATTGACATTTTTATGACTTTAGAAAAGTTTAAAATGAAAAAAAAAATGTGTCAGACTTTAGAAATGGGCATTGGAACCATGATAATATAAAAAGTCCCCGTGGTGACTTCAATTATGAGTTATCTTCTAAAGTAGACAATCTTGAATTCACACATCCACCTCATCACCATTTAACCAAGACCCCATGGACAAAATTTTATTATAAATTGATTTTAAAACATATATATATATATATATATATATATATATATATATATATATATATATATATATATATATATATATATATATATATATATATATATATTCTACTATTTTAATAGACTTATTTTTCAAAACCAAATAAAACTTAATTTTATGATAAATTGATTTAAAAACCAATAAAAGTTCAAAATATCTCAAAATTTAGAGATTAGAAATTTATTTTTTTTCATTTAGGATGGGATTTAGAAAACTTTGAAGGACAACACACTTCCTAGCTAAATCCATGATTGTTGCAGTGCCACTTGTCAATTTTTATTTGGATAGAGGAGGACGAAAATACACATATATTATTGGTCAAATTTGTCCAACCAAACCCATCATATTAACACCTTCAGTGTAATTAGTTAATAAAATAAAACTTTATTAAGTTTCAGAATGATAGAATTTAAATTAATATTTTATTATTTTATTATTTCCTTTTCATTTATATTTTATATTTTATGGTTCAAATATCTCATTACTAAATTTTAATTGGAATTATGTGTATATCATTCATAAATTTGAATTTTGTACTATATTATTTATTGTTTAGTATTTACATTGCACAATGATGAAATTGCATAGGATAAATTGTTATTACTGGGATTTTTATGATCATCGTTATTATTTTTTATCTTTTTAGACATGATGACCCTTATGTTAGGTACTCGATGTCCACTCCCAAGTTCTGTGGTCCCAAAACCTTGGTGGAACATCGGAAAATAAAGTTTCTATATCTGATTGACACATCATTGAAAATCCAACTATGTTGAAGGATGTAAGGAATTGGTTGTAATATTGGGAGGGGCATATAGCAAGGTGCCTAGGAATTTGCAAGTGTTGTTATTTTAAGATACTCCCACCTTAGAAAAAAATTCAAGTGCTAGGAGCTAGTAAGCTTAGCACTAGGATTGATGTGAACTTTTGAATGATAAAAGTCATGTATCTTGACCATATGACACTAGCTATTGATAAAAACAAGATCTAGTAGGGTGAAAATATTAGACCTTGTTCTCTAATCCTCCACCTAGTTGATAGATCTAGCATGGTTAGAACCAAAAAGGAATGCTATATCTACAAGGTTTAAATGAGCTCTAGGTAAAACAACATAGTGATTTGTAACCCTCCTAAACAACAACATAAAAAAAAAAGAGATAGAATCAATTAAAAATTGAGCAACATGAAGTGGTGATTAGGCTATGGTTTTTGTAGTAGATAAGGTTTCATACTAAAATATGACAGGACATGCTCTTGCATTGTAGATCTCTCCCATTGGTGAATTGAGGAAGATTCAGTAGATTTTTCAAATGACCCACTACAGGAGAAATAGATATAGTCTACCCTAATGGATATGCATGACATTATGGATCTCATTTCTTCAATGGCCATTGATTCAAGAGTTGTCCCCATTAGAAACATTAATTTGGATTTCCCTATTTAGTTGGCATAGCCTTAACAACCCAGCCTAACTTTTATGTCCCGTGTGAGGAGGCTCCAGTGAGTACATTCAGGGGATCTGTTAGGCAAGGGAAGTACCTCCCTACATATGGATCTAGTGGCATAGTTAATTTTTTCGTAGAGGATTAAACCTCATGCTTTTAATATGAAGGACACAACTCCCCAAAATATGATGGCAAGCTCTACTAGGTATTTTTTCAATGAAGTAAGCTCAAATTTCCTCTAAAGCGAAGGGTTAACTAGAATGGGTTTAACAATTAAGCTAATGAGTGGAATTCTCTCCACTTATTTGAGAGCCTTTCAATAGGAAAGTGTGGAACTAGGAAGACTAGGGAACCCTCATAAATGTAGGAAGTGAATTAAGTGAAAAGTGGAATTTATCAATATACTACTTAGAGGTAGTATGAAACTTGATGAGATAATGGAGTTAGAAGAATCAATAATTGTTCGTAGGTTATCAAGTAGAATAATGGGAGCATCTACACTTAAAACATAGATTGAGGAAAATTTTGGTGAACTTCTGGGATATATGTTACATTGTATTTTCCTCATGAAAGGTCGACTTGTATGGATGTTGATGGCTACAGAGGATATAAAAAATATTCTTAGAAACTAATGGAAATGGGGTTATCAAGCCTTATTTCTCAAAACATGGTGCCTCAACTTTAATGCTCACTTGGCCCAAATTGATTTCACTGTCATATGGGTAAAGCTGTTATTGCTTTCTTTGATCCTTTGGTATAAGGAATCCATTAAGGATATTGATAATTCATTGTGTTTTGTTTTATGAGGTAAGCAAGTCATTTTATGATTATGGATACATGGGATGGATGGGGTTTTGGTGGTCCTAGACCTATCTAAGGGATGATCATACTCCATTATCAATCAAAAGCACTTGGTAATGTTTTATCATGCCATCAACTATGAAGGGATCCTCTTTAAGTATGGGCATTACCATGAATATGGTAACCTGATAAAATAGTGTCTAGTCTAGTTTAATCTTAAAGTATAGGTTTAGAAAACCCCTCCAATTTCACAATATTCAAATCTTCCTCAGCTAGAAGAAAACCAATCAGAAATACCTTGGAGGACTCCTTAGGAGGATATCTTGGCACCAAAAAACTAAACATCCAATCCATTCAATCATAGTAGGATCAGTCCTTTGGTTTCACACCTTAGTAAAATTTGTATTAATATCAAATAATAATATCTCATCTCCTCACACTCCAGTTGAAAATTCTTATGATCAATTATTTATTAGGACTTGGGAAGTAGGTCTAGAACCTAATTTAGGGATTTGTCATGAGGAATTCGTCTCTATTTTATCAAGTATTTCAAAACCTTTGAATTCCCCTCAATTCCTTTATATGAAATAAGAGCTACCCTCTTCACAGACTCCATTCCTCCAAGTCTCCCTCTCCCCCCTGGGAGAAAATTCTTTACTTGGGATTTGATGGAAATTCCCTCTCAATCGATTTCACAAAACACATGTTTAGACCTCATACCAAATACATGATCTCTTCAAAGGGGAATCAAAGAAAAGGTTAGGACACATTAAAGAAAACCATACGAAACCTAGATAGAGACATAAAATCCCACATATTAATTATGTATGAACAAGAAAATTTCAAAGTCAAAACTCGTCGTCAATAATATTTGATTGAGAACATTTGAGCATTAACCTGAAAAGATGGTTCAAAATTATATTTTTAACTCTAAATTATAGAGGGTTGGGTAATCCCTCTAAGAAATTGACCACAAAGAGGTTGATTGATTTGCATAACCCCTTTATCATCTTCATACAGGAACTAAAGGATATATGGGTAGAGACTGATCTGGTGATGGTTAGTGATGTCTGACCGTGAGGTGGAATCACTGGTTGAGGGTTGAGGTGGCTTGGCCTCTAGAATCCTGGCTTGGTTTTGTTTGGTTTAATCCATGATATCTCACATTCATACTTAGAATATGGAATGGGGGTGACTGTCTGAAAGAAATATTTGGTTCATCATAGTCTATGGTCAGGTGGTATTTGGAAGTCCCGATCTTGGTTTCATTTTACACATGTTAATAAGAGCTCTTTCCCTCTTGTATTTGATGGGTAAAAATAGTTGTTCATATGTGGTTTTAATGGTTGTTATATCCTTCTTATTTTTGTTGGTTATATGCAAGTTATGAGTATGTTTTATGACAGACTTGATGTATGGCCTTAACAACCCAACCTAACTTTTATGTCCTGCGTGGGGAGGCTCCAGTGAGTACATTCAGGGGATCTGTTAGACAATGGAAGTACCTACCTACATATGGATCTAGTGGCATAGTTAATGTTTTCGTAGAGGATTAAACCTCATGCTTTTAATATGAAGGACATAACTCCCCAAAATATGATGGCAAGCTCTACTAGGTATTTTTTCAATGAAGTAAGTTCAAATTTCCTCGAAAGCGAAGGGTTAACTAGAATGGGTTTAACAATTAAGCTAATGAGTGGAATTCTCTCCACTTATTTCAATCGTAAAGCGTGGAACTAGGAAGACTAGGGAACCCTCATAATTGTAGGAAGTGAATTAAGTGAAAAGTGGAATTTATCAATATACTACTTAGAGGTAGTATGAAACTTGATGAGATAATGAAGTTAGAAGAATCAATAATTGTTGGTAGGTTATCAAGTAGAATAATGGGAGCATCTATACTTAAAACATAGATTAAGGAAAATTTTGGTGAACTTCTGGGATATATGTTACATTGTATTTTCCTCATGAAAGGTCGGCTTGTATGGATGTTCATGGCTACAAAGGATATAAAAAATATTCTTAGAAACCAATGGAAATGGGGTTATCAAGCCTTATTGCTCAAAACATGGTGCCTCAACTTTAATGCTCACTTGGCCCAAATTGATTTCACTCCCATATGGGTAAAGCTATTATTGCTTTCTCTGATCCTTTGGTATAAGGAATCCATTAAGGATAATGATAATTCATTGTGTTTTTTTTATGAGGTAAACAAGTCATTTTATGATTATGGATACATGGGATGGATAGGGTTTAGGTGGTATTAGGCCTATCTAAGGGATGAGCATACTCCATTATCAATCGAAAGGGCTTGGTAATGTTTTATCATGCCATCAACTATGAAGGGATCCTCTTTAAGTATGGGCATTACCATGAATATGGTAACCTGATAAAATAGTGTCTAGTCTAGTTTAATCTTAAAGTATAGGTTTAGAAAACCCCTCCAATTTCACAATATTCAAATCTTCCTTAGCTAGAAGAAAACCAATCAAATAATTAATAATTCCTTAGAGGATATTCTTAAATTTCAAAATCAAACATCCAATCCATTCAATCATAGATCATTCTCTTGGGTTTCACACCTAGAGCCCTTATTAAGAATGAGTTTATCACAATAAAGTTTCATCTCCTCACACTCCACGGAAAATTTTATGATCAATTATTATTTATTAGGACCTGAAGTAGGTCTACAACTTGACCTCTTAGGGATTTGTCATGAGAAATTGGGTTTATTTATCAAGTATTTCAAAACTTTTTGAATTCCCCCAATTCATTTATATGAAAGCCAAGAGCTACCTTTCATGACTTCCATTCCTTCCAACTTCCCCCCCCCCGAGAAAATTCTAAAAATTCTTACTTGGATTCATGGAAACTTCAATCGATTTCAAAAAACACATGTTTAGACCTCATACCAAAATACATGATCTCTTCAAAGGGGAATCAAAGAGAAGGTTAGGACACATTAAAGAAAACCATACTAAAACTAGATAGAGAGATAAAACCCCACATATTAATTATGTATGAACAAGACAATTTCAAAGTCAAAACTGGTCATCAATAACATTTGATTGAGAACATTTGAGCAGTAACCTGAAAATATGGTTCAAAATTATATTTTTAACTCTGAACCATAGAGGGTTGGGTAATCCCTCTAAGAAATTGACCACAAAGAGGTTGATTGATTTGCATAACCCCTTTATCATCTTCATACAAGAACTAAAGGATATGTGGGTAGAGACCGATCTGGTGATGGTTAGTGATGTCTAAACATGAGATGGAATCACTAGTTGAGGGTTGAGGTGGCTTGGCCTCTGGAATCCTGGTTTGGTTTTGTTTGGTTTAATCCATGATATCTCACATTCATACTTAGAATATGGAATGGGGGTGACTGTCTGAAAGAAATATTTGGTTCATCATAGTCTACGGTCAGGTGGTATTTGGAAGTCCCGGGCTTGGTTTCATTTTACACATGTTAATAAGAGCTCTTTTCCTCTTGTATTTGATGGGTAAAAATAGTTGTTCATATGTGGTTTTAATGGTTTTTATATCCTTCTTATTCTTGTTGGTTATATGCGGGTTATGAGTATGTTTTATGATAGACTTGATGTATGGCTCTCATCATGTTTCGATTAAAAAATGAATGAAAAATGAATATATGACTTAATATATGATATTGCATCTATCGTAATAAGGCATCAATTCTTCTTAACGATTCTCAAATAAGTATGATACCCCTATGCTCGGATCTTTTATTATGACCTGCAGATTTCATATTTGTGACATGTTTGAAGAAATGCACGTCATGGATAGTAGGGTTCAAATAAAGTGCTTATACCAATGATTTCATTATTAGCCTTATTCCATTGTTGTTTATCATTTAGGGAATTTTCATGAAGTTTTGGGCAGTGGCTTGACACCAATCCCTGAAAAGGTGGCTCATAATCCAGGGTCGTTGGCATAGAACTGATTAGAAAAGTCCACAGTCGTTGGCATGCCTTGTTGTGGGAGTCAATAGAAGGCCTCAGTCACATAAATGGATTCTCATGGGAGCATTTGAGGGTCCATATCAGTAAATTTTCAAGTTGTGTCAAGGGTTGATTCAGGAGTTGTCCCCATTAGAAACATTAATTTGGGTTTCCCTAGTTAGTTGGCATAGCCTTAACGACCCAACCTAACTTCTATGTCTCGCATGGGGAGGCTCCAGTGAGTACATTCAGGGGATCTGTTAGACAAGGGAAGTACCTCCCTACATATGGATCTAGTGGCATAGTTAATGTTCTCATAGAGGATTAAACCTCATGCTTTTAATATGAAGGACATAACTCCGCAAAATATGATGGCAATCTCTACTAGGTACTTTTTCAATGAAGTAAGTTCAAATTTCCTCGAAAGCGAAGGGTTAACTAGAATGGGTTTAACAATTAAGATACTTAGTGGAATTCTCTCCACTTATTTGAAATCCTTTCAATTGGAAAGTGTGGAACTAGGAAGACTAGGGAACCCTCATAAATGTAGGAAGTGAATTAAGCGAAAAGTGGAATTTATCAATATACTACTTAGAGGTAGTATGAAACTTGATGAGATAATGGAGTTAGAAGAATCAATCATTTTTGGTAGGTTATCAAGTAGAATAATGGGAGCATCTATACTTAAAACATAGATTAAGGAAAATTTTGGTGAACTTCTGGGATATATGTTACATTATATTTTCCTCATGAAAGGTCAGCTTGTATGGATGTTCATGGCTACCAAGGATATAAAAAATATTCTTAGAAACCAATGGAAATGGGGTTATAAAGCCTTATTTCTCAAAACATGGTGCCTCAACTTTAATGCTCACTTGGCCCAAATTGATTTCACTCCCATATGGGTAAAGCTATTATTGCTTTCTCTGATACTTTGGTATAAGGAATCCATTAAGGATATTGATAATTCATTGTGTTTTTTTTATGAGGTAAACAAGTCATTTTATGATTATGGATACATGGGATGGATAGGGTTTAGGTGGTCCTAGACCGATCTAAGGGATGAGCATACTCCATTATCAATCGAAAGGGCTTGGTAATTGTTTATCATGCCATCAACTATGAAGGGATCCTCTTTAAGTATGGGCATTACCATGAATATGGTAACCTGATAAAATAGTGTCTAGTCTAGTTTAATCTTAAAGTATAGGTTTAGAAAACCCCTCCAATTTCACAATATTCAAATCTTCCTTAGCTAGAAGAAAACCAATTAGAAATACCTTGAAGGACTCCTTAGGAGGATATCTTGGCACCAAAAGACTAAACATCCAATCCATTCAATCATAGTAGGATCAGTCCTTTGGTTTCACACCTTAGTAAAATTTGCATTAATATCAAATAATAAAGTTTCATCTCCTCACACTCCAGTTGAAAATTCTTATGATCAATTATTTATTAGGACCTTGGAAGTAGGTCTAGAACCTAATTTAGGGATTTTTCATGAGGAATTCGTCTCTAGTTTATCAAGTATTTCAAAACTTTGAATTCCCCCCAATTCATTTATATGAAATAAGAGCTACCCTCTTCACAGACTCCATTCCTCCAACTCTCCCTCTCCCCCCCTGGGAGAAAATTCTTTACCTGGGATTCAATGGAAATTCCCCCTCAATCGATTTCAAAAAACACATGTTTAGACCTCATACCAAAATACATGATCTCTTCAAAGGGGAATCAAAGAGAAGGTTAGGACACATTAAAGAAAACCATACTAAACCTAGATAGAGAGATAAAATCCCACATATTAATTATGTATGAACAATAAAATTTCAATGTCAAAATTGGTCATCAATAATATCTGATTGAGAACATTTCAGCATTAACCTGAAAAGATGGTTCAAAATTATATTTTTAACTCTGAACTATGAGGGTTGGGTAATCCCTCTAAGAAATTTACCACAAAGAGGTTGATTGATTTTCATAACCCCTTTATCATCTTCATACAAGAACTAAAGGATATATGGGTAGAGACCGATCTGGTGATGGTTAGTAATGTCTGACCATGAGGTGGAATCACTGGTTGTGGGTTGAGGTGGCTTGGCCTCTGGAATCCTGATTTGGTTTAATCCATGATATCTCACATTCATATTTAGAATATGAAATGGGGGTGACTGTCTGAAAGAAATATTTGGTTCATCATAGTCTATGGTCAGGTGGTATTTGGAAGTCCCAGGCTTGGTTTCATTTTACACATGTTAATAAGAGCTCTTTCCCTCTTGTATTTGATGGGTAAAAATAGTTGTTCATATGTGGTTTTAATGGTTTTTATATCCTTCTTATTTTTGTTGGTTATATGTGGGTTATGAGTATGTTTTATGACATAATTGATGTATGGCTCTCATCATGTTTTGATTAGAAAATGAATGAAAAATGAATATATGACTTAATACATGATATTGCATATTGTAATAAGGCATCAATTCTTCTTAACGATTCTCAAATAAGTATGATACCCCTATGCTCGGATCTTTTATTATTACCCGCAAATTGCATATTTGTGACATGTTTGAAGAAATGCACGTCATGGATAGTAGGGGTCAAATAAAGTGCTTATACCAATGATTGCATTAGTAGCCTTATTCCATTGTTGTTTATCATTTCAGGAAGTTTCATGAAGTTTTGGGCAATGGCCTGACACCAATCCCTGAAAAGGTGGCTCATAATCTAGGGTCGTTGGCATAGAACTGATTAGAAAATTCCACAGTCATTGGCACACCTTGTTGTGGGAGTGAATGGAAGGCCTCAGTCACATAAATGGCTTGTCATGGGAGCGTTTGAGGGTCCATATCAGTAAATTTTCAAGTTGTCTCAAGGGTTGGTCACCTAGAAGGTTTGGTTGGCTCCTAAAGGTTCTGTAGCATGTGTGGAAGGTGAATTTGGTTTGGTTTTGTCAGTTCCACTTCCTTAACTATACATAGGGAGTTGAATCACATCATAGTAGCGTCGCGTCACATGTTTACGCTAACAGACCAATTAACTTGGGTAAATGTGGGAGGATGAGGTTACAATATTCTAGATGGAGGGAAAAAATGCCTTGACAATAATCTTGTATCGAAAAGCCGCAAAGAAATGTGAAGATCCTTCATTGGTAAAAGTCTTTAAGTCACATAATTATTTCCATAATAAGAATTGGGCCTCAGAAATAGATTCTTTCCTGTATGAAACCAATGAATCCCTGAGCCAAAAAAAAAATGCAAAAAACTACCCTCTCGTCTGATATATTAGTGTCTCCATTGGGGCTGAAGAATCTCATAGCTATGTCACAAGAGATTTGCATTGTAGTGCATACATTGGAGGTGAGATCGAGTGCCTTTTTATAGTTTTGGAGGAGTTCATAACAGCCAGTCTGAGTTGATATTTTGGAAGGAGACCAATATTTTAAAATTTGAATTCTTAAAATTTTGTAGCCTAAGTAATGAGGTCATTTGCCTTTAGAGATAAGGAAATGATTTTTATATGAAGTCAAAAACCTCTTTATTGCTTTTGAAATAAAAAATCATCTTTGGGACCCTTCATAAAATATTTTAAGCATGGGATTTTGATGTAAAACCTATTTTTATGATTGGTATAATGTGTTGGCCATTTATGGAGTGCCACATCACCATTCTTTGGGGTTTTGACCCACAAATTTGGTCTTTCATCATCAAACGGACATAACTCACAAACCGTGAGGGTTGTCCGGGCATGCCACATACCACTGGAATTGGCTTAATGAAATACAACAAGGATTATCTAGACTCGAAACACCATGATTTTCCATGTCATTTTGGTCAAAAAATGTGGGGCATCTTCTAATACTACTTGGGTTGACATCAATGACAACCACATTTCAATAGTTTAGAAGGAGTTAGCTCAAAGTTGTGGTGATGAAGAAAGAGCAGTGTCTACAAGATTCCAGAGTGGGTGTAAGTGCTAATGAAGACTAGCTAAACAAAGATCAGCATTATTATTATTATTTGTGATTTTAGTATTTTGACATGCAAGAATTAAGTGAGAGACTTGGAGATAATGCTTCCATGTTGAGTTTAGAGTTGGTTTGGGATTTCATTGAGAGAATTTCTCAACCTCCGTATCTATGTTTGGAATTAATTGGATCTGAGA
Source organism: Pinus albicaulis (assembly GCA_034641835.2). Classification (NCBI taxonomy): domain Eukaryota; kingdom Viridiplantae; phylum Streptophyta; class Pinopsida; order Pinales; family Pinaceae; genus Pinus; species Pinus albicaulis. Next base: position 342,245,697 of record CM076581.1, on the reverse strand, counting down.
CCAAGTATATAAATGTGTGTTAATTGACTGGAGAAGTGTTATAAATAATATTATTTTGTGTATTTGTACTATGTCTTAAATTCAATTTCTATTTGTAACTAAAGCTAATAGAAAAATAATTATGATTATGGGAACGTGAAAATAAGTAACTTACGCTCTAGTTTAATTTCTGCTTACTCCTTTTTTCAATTTGGAAACGCTAAATTCAATTTTTTTGTGTAACTAAAGCTAATAAAAAAATAATGATGATTATGGGAACGTGAAAATAAGTAACTTAGGCATTAATTTCTGTAGGAATTTACAAGGTAAGTTCCGTAGATCAAGAACCAAAGGTCACCGCTCACAAACATATCACAAATTAGTACACTAGTATAATCACGTGGTTAAAACCCTCAAATAGGGAAACAGTCCACGCCTTGAGCCAATGCGGCCACTTCAGGGAATTTATTAATATAAAAGAAAAGTTACATATGTTTCTCTCATAAACGGTTATCAGAAAAATGACCCTCCATGCTCTTTAAATAGAGATCATGGACCAATCGGGTGTTAAACCATGGATCAAGTGTCATTAATACCGAGGTGAGAGATAACCATCGGATCACTACAAATCGTGATCATCGGATTATAAGTTACAAATGTGCATGGTAAAGAAACACACTTTACCTAACTCTACACTAGACTAAGTTATTCTTAACTATTTCCTATGTGTCGAAATATCCTAACATCCCCCCTTAAGAACAACTTGGGATAGGATTGAAGGATTTACAAAGGTGACACAAAAGGAGCCTATTTCCTATGTGTCAAAATATCCTAACATCCCCCCTTAAGAACAAATTGGGATAGGATTAAAGGATTTACAAAAGTGACACAATAGGAGAAGGAAGGAGGCATTAGAGCCTATCTCTCCTTAATGAGAACTTTCTTGAACTCCAAGCATAGATCAAAGTTTGGTAAAATTCGCTTCTGTGAGAGCCTTTGTAAATATATCGGCTACTTGATCATTGGTTTGACAATACTTCACTTCAAAAACAAAATCATGAATGAGCTTTCTGATGAAGTGTATGTGGACTTCAATGTGTTTCATACGCTAATGGATCTTTACATAGATGAATGGCACTCTGATTATCACACCAAAGTGTAGTTGGATGTTGTGGATGAAGACCAAATTCAGACAAGATCTGACGAAGCCACATGGATTCCTTGTTGGCTTCAACTACACCACGATACTCTACTTCTGCTGAAGAAAGAGAGATGGCATAGAAGATCACATGCATACTTGGACTGAGAGAGGGTAATGCCTTCCTTGGATTGCAAGACTTCAAGACCAAGGAAATAATGCAAGTGTCCTAAGTCTGTCATTTCAAACTTCTTTTTGAGGCTAGAATTCACATGGTTTATATGGTTTGGATCACTACTAGTAAGGATAAGATCATCAACATAAAGAACAAGGATGGTGAAGGAATTACCCACTTTCGTGCATGTTGTCAGCGAATGACACCTAGAAAAGCCATTATCTAAGAGAAATCTATCCATTTTGGCATACCAAGCCCGAGGAGCTTGTTTGAGACCATAGAGAGACTTCCTAAGGCGACAAACAAGGCTGGAGTCTTTTTGGATAAAGCCAGGGGGTTGTTCCATGTAGATTTCTTCATGCAAATTCCATGTAAGATGGCGGATTTAACATCCATCTGATGGAGTTCCCATTTAAAGGAGGTAGCAAGGGAAAGAACAAGGCAGATATAATTCATTTTGGCAACAGGGGAGAAGGTTTCAATATAGTCAATGCCTTCAACTTGTCAAAAACATTTAGCAACAAGACGAGCTTTATGTCTATCCACTTTTCCATCTGGTCCAAATTTTGTTTTGTAAACCCATCTACATCTGAAAAGTTTTCTTCCTTTTGGAAGAGGAACAAGATCCCAAGTATTCTTTTCCAATAAGGAACGATACTCTTCATTCATAGTTTCATCCCAATATAGATGACCTGAGGCTTCTTCAAAGGTTTCTGGAACTTGAGCCAATAAGAAAGAAGCTCTTTCGAACTGAGAACGTGTACATCGTCGATCGACAAGGTCATCTGCAAGAGAACCTGCTGCATCTCGAGTAGAGCGGACCCATATTGGAAGCAGTGGAGTATAAGGAACAATTTCACGAGTTGGAGGAGGATTTTCATCCTCGCTGTCATCATCTGAACTAGAAGGAATGCTATTAAAAATATAAAAGAGAGAGAGAGAGGTGGCACATATGCCAAATTAGGCTCACAGGCCAAAGGTGGCACACCCGCCGAACTAGGCTCACAGGCCGATATATTTTCATCACACTTTACATCTCTTCTAATGATTATATTTTTTGATTTTGGTTGAAGAAGTCTATTCCTTTGACATCTTCAGAATATCCAACAAAAATACATTTTTCACTCTTAGGTTCTAAGGCTTTATGTTTTGCATCTAGAATATGGGCCCAAGCATCACTTTCAAAAACACGAAAGTGACTTACATTTGGTTTGATTGAGCTCCAAGCTTCTTCTGGAGTTATATTATTTAAAACCTTAGTAGGAGTGCGATTTACTATGTGATTTGCACAGTTAATGGCTTCTGCCCAAAAATTGAGACCAAGTCCTTTAGATTGAAGCATACAATTAGCCATTTCTTTTAAGGTGTGATTCTTCCTTTCAGCTACACCATTTTGTTGTGGAGTATATGGAACAATATGTTGCAATTGAATGCCATGCTCAATGCAGAAGTTGATAAATTTTTTGTTAACATATTCTCCTCCATTGTCTGATCTTAACTTAAGAATTTGATGTCCAAATTGTTTCTCAACAAAGGCCTTAAAGGCCAAGAACATGTTAAAAACTTCACTCTTGAGTTTTAAGAAATATACTCAAGTGCGTCTGGAAAAATCATCAATGAAAGTTAAGAAGTACTTGCAACCAGAGAAAGAAACAACAGGAAGTGGACCACATAAATCACTGTGCACAAGCTGCAAAGGCGCTGAAGTGTGCCAAGAGGCACGTTTGTCAAAACTATCCCGATGATGTTTTCCGAGTACACATCCGGAGCAAACACCATCTCGACAAGATACCATAGGAAGGCTCGTCACCATATTTTCCTTACATAGAGTTTGAAGAGAGCGATAGTTTAAGTGACCAAATCGCTCATGCCAAAGTTTGCTCACATCATCATTATGAGCAACAAAAACAGAGGGAAGACATGATGACCGAAAGTTGTCAAACTTATACAACCTTGTGGAATCATCAGCAATGCCAGTAGCTAAAATATGTTTAGGATCTTTGAGGTCCTTGATTACAACATCATGAGGTGAGAATTCTACTATTTTCCCTTCACCTGAATGAGTTATCTGATAAACAAATAGAAGGTTGCATGATAAGGTAGGAACACATAGTACATCATTAAACTGACCATTATCTAGATGAATGGTTCCAGATCCTACAATACTAAGAGATCTATCATCATCAACATAAATATGTTTGGTGTTACAATCATTTAAAGAAGAAAACATGAATTTCTTTTTAGCCATGTGGTAAGAAGCTTCAGAATCAATGAGCCACTCATGAGAAAGAGAAGAAGAAGATACATTTAATTCATAACCAGATCTTGATGCTTGAAAACTACAAGCAGAAAGTGCCATGCCTAAAGATGAAGGTGAAGAGTGCTCCAAATTGATGTTATGCTTCTTCATTGTTGCTTCTAAGGCTTCCATCTTCTTAAAACATTTGGACTCTATATGGCCATCCCGGTTGCAAAAGTTGCAATGTCTATCTGCCTTCTTCCCTTTGTTTTGATTTGCCTTATTATTTTGGTGATTTGATTTTTTAGTTTGCAACTGAAATTGCTTAGGGCCCTTGTTTGGTTTAGGACAATATTTTTTAGGATACTGCTTCTTGGGATTCTTTTGATATGATTGTTGTTGGGCTGCTAAGGCTTTCTTAGAAGTGTTTCCAGCAGTGATAAGACCAATGTGTAAAATTTTTTCTTGTTCTCTTATCAAAGAACCAGAAAAGGCATCAAAAGATGGATTCTTGTAGGTGGTTCTTGAAGAAATTATGGCTTCTCTGGTGGAATGGAAGGCGGAAACAAATATAGAGTATGCAGGACCAAGCTTAGCAAGAATGCAAAATATGAGGCTACCATCTTCCTTTTTGACCTTAAACCCTTCTAAAAGAAATCTAAGGGTCTTGAATTTGGACAAAAAGTCTTCAATAGAGGAGAAATTATTAGGGTCCAAAGTAAGCAACTCATTTTCAAGCTGGTGGGCCCTGATTTGATTTTGAATTCCAAAAATAGTATTTAGCTTTTCTAGGGCTTTATCAGGGGTGTTAATGTCAAGGATGTGAAATCGAAGATCTTGAGCAATGGGCATTCCTATCAACCCTCGTGCTTGATCTTGTTTATTTTCCCATTTAGGAACTTTATCATTGGAAGGTTTAGTTTCTTGACCCGTGGCTATTATATAAATCCCTTTACTTCTAAGTATATCTACCATGTGAGGTAGCCATTGGAAATAATTGGTGCTGTTAATAATAACCGGGCATGCTCTTTCCATTTTTTTAAAAAGAAATGAAGCTGAGAAAAGCTTAAAATAACTGCTCTAATGGAATCTCAAAAAATTAAGCCATTTCAAAAAAACGGCTCAAAAAACTGCTTCCGGATGAAGAAGTTATGCATTTTGAAAAATCTAAGTTGTAGATGCCGAATAGTTACGGGAACGGGATGAAGTGCGGCTTTTTTTTTAAAAAATCTCCCCCTTTGAATAATTTTTTTTTACAAAAGAAGCTTGAGAAGAAGACTTGAACTGAAGACCTCTATTCTCATAAAATAACCCCTCACCAAGTGAGATAGTAAAAGGATCACGTTATTGTATGAAAGGAGGAAGGGTTTTTTTTTTTTTTTTACTCTTTAGCATGCGTGCCTTTTCCTGCACAAAAAACACAAAAAACCGAGCAAAAAAAATGAAATGCAAAGCCTTACGGTAGAATGTTAGATTTTCGGTTAGCCTTACCGACAACTATCACTTTCTTTACTATTTCTAATTTCCCGAGATTGCACAAAGACGTGGGGAAAGAGCATATGTAGCAAAAAAAATCCCTTTTTCCTGTTTCTGATTTGCCGAGATCGCACGGAGCGCACAAAAAAGAGCATACACAGAGAAGAGGGTATAGATGCGACAAATAAATAAAACCTTAATACTGAAAATAAACAGAAAAAAACCAAAATAAGTAAAACTATTAACAAATATAATTGAAAAATAGATGCTTTATACCTCCAGATCTAAACTGACATAACTTGGGCAGCCGGAAACCTTTTCGCATGAAACAAAAGGTGTTCCTCACTGTAATAGGCGCTCCAGACACAACCGAGCAGTTCTCCAAGCCCAAAAATGTACAGAAATAGTATATCTACAAAATGACATTCGCATGCAGTTAAACCGGCTTCGGATTTTGATCAACAACGGACGCGACCCTCAAAAAAACTCTGATACCATGTAGAAATTTACAGGGCAAGTTCCGTAGATCAAGAACCAAAGGTCACCGCTCACAAACAGATCACAAATCAGTACACCAGTATAATCACGTGGTTAAAACCCTCAAAGAGGGAAACAATCCACTCCCTGAGCCAACGCGACCACTTCAGGGAATTGATTAATATAAAAGAAAAGTTACATTTGTTTCTCTCATAAATAGTTACCAAACAAATGACCCTCCATGCTCTTTAAATAGAGATCATGGATCAATTGGGTGTTAAGCCACGGATCAAGTGTCGTTAATACCAAAGTGAGAGATAAACGTCAGATCACTACAAATCGTGACTGTCGGATTATAAGTTACAAACGTACATGATAAAGAAACACACTTTACCTAACTCTACACTAGACTAAGTTATTCTTAACTATTTCCTATGTGTCGAAATATCCTAACACTTTCATTTCTTCTTACTCCTTTGTTCAATTTAGAAACACGTGAAGAAATGGAGAAGTTTGGTTCATGAATTCTAGGCTTGGTGGGTTATATTGTGTAAAAAGTATTTTGTACCATTTCAAAATTACATTGAAATATAATATGAATTAAGGCTTGAAGACATTACATTAAAATTTATCATATTACTTACAAGAATTGAATATGGGTAGAGAAAATCCAATCATTTTTCCAAACTACCTAAAATAAAATCAATTAACATATATAATAAATATTCTTTACAATAAACACCTTAAATATAATATTTTTTAATTAGCTTTTATATTTAAATCTTTTTAATTAAATTATAAATTTATTCTATTAAATTTAAAAAAAAATATATAATTAAACCATTTATATTACTAAAAACATTATGGAAATATTTTATATATTACTAAAAACATTATAGAAATATTTTATATTTTTTAAAGTTGAAAAAATATTCAATATAAAAAGTTTGAATACATGAATAAAATCATGACACATCTTATAAATTAAAAAAATAAAACATAATTTCCTTAAGCTATATTGGTAACGATGTCATGTTCACATGTATTTAGAATTTTTTTCAAGTTTCATGTTTTAATTTTTTTTTATCAATAAGAGAAATGAATCGATAGGATAATTGTTATTATTGTTAGTTTTTAATTTATTTTATTTTTATATAATTTGATGTCAAAATGTTTATTTTTTCTTAAATAAATATATTATTGATCAAATCATGTGTAAATTGACTATTTTGTTTCAATTTTATTTTATTTTATTTTTTATATAATTTGATGTTAAAATGTTTACATCTCTTCTTAAATAAAAATACCATTAACAAAATTATGTGTTGTAAAAATTTGGAAAATTGATTATTTTCTCTAATTTTATTTTAATTATTATTTTATTTTTTAAAAAGGAAGTATTTTTAACTTCCATGAGGTTAAAAATAGCTTATGGGATAGATTGCTTTTCCATCTGGTTCTTGTATTCAGCCCTTTTCTGTGAAGTTTTACAATAACCACTCACAAACTCTTAACTGAATAGATTATCCCAAGAACTGCATGTCCAAATCGGTGCATAACTTTCTCTAATGTCTTTGAAGACCTGGTATTCTAAAATGAAATATTTTTCTATTTCCACTTTTTGGAAAAATAGATAAACTCTTCTTTGAAATTAGTTAACCTAAAAATTTAGTCTACCATTTTTACTAATTCGTTGCACCCACACAACTATTATTATTACACAAAAGGTGTTCTCTTTGCTGGGTTTCGCTGGGAGAAGATTCGCCCTTCATTCCAACTAAAATTTGACACGTACACTGCTCAGAAGATTCGCCCAGCGTCTGGGATCAGAATGGCGTTTCCTGGCCGAGAATTTTTCCCGGCGACGATGGCAGGAGCTGTTCATGACGTACCCACACCAAAGAATCAGGTCGGGATAGGGTTTTTAACCCTGATTTATAACCAAACCTGAGATACAGATGTGCCCAAAACATCTGACTTTTTTTAGTAGAAATTCTAGCGGAGCCAGAAATTACACAGACGAGCAGGGGAAGATTGTTCGACAGATTAAGAGGAATAATGATTACTATGTCATTTTGGGGTTGTTACACCGAAGGTGTTCTCTTTGCTGGGTTTAGCTGGGAGAAGATTCGCCCTTCATTCCAACTAAAATTTGACACGTACACTGCTCAGAAGATTCGCCCGGCGTCTGGGATCAGAACGGCGTTTCCTGGCCGAGAATTTTTCCCAGCGACGATGGCAGGAGCTGTTCATGACGTACCACACCAAAGAATCAGGTCGGGATAGGGTTTTTAACCCTGTTTTATAACCAAACCTGAGATACAAATGTGCCCAAAACATCTGACTTTTTTAGCAAAAATTCTAGCGGAGCCAGAAATTACACAGACGAGCAGGGGAAGATTGTTCGACAGATTAAGAGGAATAATGATTACTATGTCATTTTGGGGTTGGAGAAGAATTGCTCCATGGAGGATATTAGGCCTACATGAAGTTTTCCTCTCAGGGTTCACCCGGATAAAAACAAAGCCACCGATGCCGAGGAGGCCTTCAAGGTCGTTTCCAAGCCCTTCCAGTGCCTGAGCAATGAGGAAACGAGGCTCAATTATTACGTTACAGGTCCTGAAGAGGATTTCGAGTTAGCCCAACAGCAACATGTGAGGAGACGCAGGGCACACCAGGGTTTCTATGATGATGGATTCGATTTGGATGAGATTTTCATGTCTTTTTTTTTTGGATCTCCACAGATTGGTTTTTTCGCCAGGGCCCATGTCATAAGAACCAGGGCTGCTACGACGACAGCTAGGGCGAACAGCAGTGGCCACACTCATGAGGCCGTAGGCAGCTTCAATTTGGTCACTCTTGCAGATTTTACCCATCTTTATTCTGTTTTTGGTTACTTATTTTCCTTTGCAGTCATTCTACCTGTCCTTCAATTCTGAAGCAATGGGCGTTCAAAACACATCCGGGGAACTAAGAGCTCAGTTGCAGACAATGGATCTAGAATTTTCCATGCAGGGTCTAATGGATTTTATTCAGAAGCTAGGTTAGTTAGTTACTTGTATTGGGGAAACAGAATAGACTGCCCACGGAAGCATTGTGAAGGGATCTAAGACATGACGATGCCTTTGGTGGAGAACAATGTGAGCGTCCAAGGGGCGAGTTACGAGAATCGAACCCCTGATCTGCCCCGGGCTGAAAAGAATGGTGGATTTAATGGCGACATGTAGGGGCTTGTAGATTTTCTCTTTAAACTAAATCCTTTAGCCGAGGAATTCATTCGTCAGCCTCGCAGGTCGCCTTCTTTTATTTTTGATGGCAATGGCAGCTTCGCTAATAACAACAGGAGGGTAACATTTGTATATATTTTTCTCGTTTGATATGCTGGAAATTTTCAAATTTTTTTTTTTTGGGTAATATCACATTGCAATTTCTGCTTCATCGGTGATGTTCAATGTAAAATAAAAACAAATGTGATTTCCAACTAAAAAAATTAGTTGTAACTTGTAAGTGGTGAAAAAATGTGTTTGGGGAAACAAGTGTTCCAGCCAAATAGGAAGCATCCAAGAGACAGACAAATGTTTCCTCTTCTCTCTTAAAGCAATCCATCAAGTCCCAGGTCAGAAATCTCTGTCATGTAAGAAGAGATCACATACAGACCGTAATACAAGTGGTAGTTCAAATGGGCCAAGCGCTGGAACATTGATCCCAAGTTGCATTAGCTGATCATAATTTCTGTTTGAGTTAAACATTCCCATGGATGTTAAAAAGACCATTAATCCATTCCCAAGGATTCCATTCTCACTGTAGTCTGCCTACCCGGATCGCATGTCTCAAAAAAACAGAGATGAGACAAGGTGCCAGACTTGATAACACGTTGATCATAGTTGCGTTAATTGTTCGTAATTTCTCTATATCCCAATGGACCATGGTTCATTTGTGAGGCCGTTAGTTCATTTGAGAAGACAAGAGTATTAAGCCACCAACCGGGGTTCCATTCTCGCACCTGGTCAACCCCGCCAAAATGATATGTCCCGGAAATAAAAGGTATGAGACTAGGTGCAATTACAAGGCGATTTTAGCGATATAGTTAACCCTCAGACCTGGGTCTAAATCCGAAGAAATTCCTTTTAGCCAGCCCTTCAATCTCGCTTATGATAAAAGCAGCTAGTTTTATGTAAAATCCATGATTTCCCTATTTAAAAGGTCTTCTTTTGAAGGTTGTGGTTAACTCTTTGACCACAGCTTTCAAATGTGATGAAATGCAATGTCATCGAAATTAAACTAATGCGAGGTTTTATTTGAGACAACTTAAACAGATATCTCATTCTAAACAATTTCTGACGTTTTATTTGAGACTAACTTAAACAAATATCCCATTCTAAACAATTTTTGTTTGTATTTGAACAGTAAAGATCTTTGTGGGCACCCATGGCAGGCACTGCCCCTCAACTTTCCACAAACCCTGGCACCTGATTGGAATAAGTTTTTGCAGAGACTCGAGCTGCTGCCATATCAACCATTGAAAATTCATATGCATACGTCTTAAGCCCTGGGAAGAAAAAAATAAATACGAAAACCCAGAAAGTGAAATACAACAACCAAGAAAAAAATCATACAATCATTTTTACCAGAATCCCAGAAAAAGGAGGTTATTAAATGTAATTGTATAAAATAAAAATTTCAAACAAAAGAAATAGTTCAGTGGCCCGCAAACACACAGGAGAGAAACCGTCAGCTGAATAAATAAGCACAACTTTAATTTCACATTTAGGGTGCTTCTCATTGTATTTCCTAGGTGACTTCGATGCTATTTATATGCCTTGCAAGTCAGGGGTTGCTGTAAATTTCTAGAAGTAAAATTTTTAGAAAAGAAATTTACATTCACAGGTATTGTGAAACAATAATGGCTTATAAAGTGCAACATGTATCAAAAGCTTCAACGTTCTCTAAGTTGGCTATGGCGAGGTATGGTCTGTCATTTTGGGACTAATATCACTTAAACATGCCATCATGCTTCATGTGTTCCCTTGTTGTCTATGTGAAGTGTGTGTAATCTGTAATTTTACTGAAAATCAAAATGGCATACCCCTTGTTGAGGATTTTCTTCCGTCTTAATATGACTATCTCATACAATTGAAAACTTCAATCGCAACTCTCAAATTAACAAAAGGAGACAACAGAGAATTGCAGAGAGAGCACAACGGTACTACACACATATTTATTGAAAGGAGAAATGTATATTTATACAAGTCAGAAACAGTTACGCATAAAATGAATCTGGAAACTAATCACTAACTAATCTAGAACTACTTCTAAACTAACCGAATGATTAATTCTTTAACACTCCCTCTTAATCTTGAGGGTTACATTATTTTATTCCTAAATTTTGACATTGAAATTCATTCTATATTTCCGAAGTCAGAGAGAAGTCTCTTGACTTTCAACTTGACTTTCAACTAGATTTGGTTTTCTTCTTCTTTTCTTCCAAATTCTATAGCCTCTAAATTGTTTCATCATGTTCGTCTCATTGTATTGTTCAAATCTCAAACTTTTCATTTGCTGGTGCAGGTCTTTTACTATTCCAGGTTGTTTAAGCATGTCCTGGACATCTTCAAGAAATGTGGGTTGCTGCCACATATTGTCTTCTGTATTATGGTTTTCATGATTAATCTGCTGCAACATAATATTAGAATAATGTCTTATTTCTTCAAAACTCCAATGCATGAAAATTTCATTGACATGTACATCATGCATGTCACCTTCAACATTCATTTCTACATCTTTTGTGTAGATCTCATCCAGACATGGTGTTGCAAGCCATGTTTCAATAAACTTTAACTCTTCTTCATAATCATTTTGTGTACCTGCACATTGGAAATCAATATCAGAATCCAAAATATTTCCATAATGACATTGGTTCCGGTCTTTTTGCTCTGCAATGAGAGCTTTCTCCCGTTGTGCTTCTTTCTCTATTTCTGCCTCTATCTCTGTTTCCTTATGCTCTGCAGTGAGAGCTTTCTGTTGTTGCGCTTCATTCTCTACTTCTGCATCTTTCTCTGTTTCTGTTTTTTCTTTGCAGACTTCTTTCTTTGCTTCTGTATTTGTCTCTTTTCCACTAACCTGTAATGCTGCAAACAGGTTGTCTTCCACTAACTGCAGTGGGGTTATCTCACCAAATAACATCATGTCAATATCATATTTTTGTTGCATCATCTGCAACCAATCATCATTAGTCAAAAATTCATTATCAAAGTTAACATCAACCATCAAATTTTCATTAGCAAGTTGCATTGCTGGATTTACCATCTCATCATCAGCAAGTTGTGTTGCTGGAATCAACAAGTCATCATCAGCAAACTGTGTTGCTGGTTTCATCAAACTTTCGTCAGCAAGCTCTGTTGCTGGAATCACCAAATCTTCATCAACAATCCATGTTGCTGGTATCAACAAATCTTCATCCACTTGTAACTGTGTACAGTGGGGTTCACAAACATCTTCGTGCTCTCTCTCTGCTGCTTCTGCACTTTCTTCGCATTCTTCATCCACCCGTGACTGAGCACAGTGGGATTCAACAAACTCTTCATCTCGTTTTGGATCTGCTGCTACAGATCCACCTTCATCTTCAACTTCACCAAAACATCTCTCAAGGGTATCCCAAGCCTCCTTGGCTGTCTTGGCATCTGAAATCAAGGGAAGTATATTTTTATCGACTGATTCTTTTATGCATTTTAATGCATAAGTGTCTTTTTTCCTATTTATTTCGAGATCTAAAAAGATTTCGAACATCTTCTATTTATGCTTTAGCCTCTTGGATTTTCCCATGACCTTTTTGCTTGACTTCCACAAACAAACGAGTCTACATATGCATCAAATACCTTGCTTCCAAAAACTTCCAAAATTTATGTAGTAAGACAATACTTTAACAAGGCTTGCATCAAATACCTTACTTCCAAAAACTTCCAAAATTTATGTAGTAAGACAATACTTTAACAAGGCTTTCACATTTTCACTTTCTCACGCTTTCACTTTCTCACAACTTAAGTTTTTTTTTTAAATTCCTTTTCTTAACAAAATCTCATATCCTTTCAAAACTTAAAAATACCTTTTAAAATTGCAGCCCTCTTTTAAATCTCATTTTTAAAATAAATCCCTCTTTTAAAAAACTTCAACTTCATTCTTGCTCTTTTAAATAAACTTTCAACTTCATTCATGCTCTTTTGAATAAACCTTTTTCTTTTTTTAAAAACCTTTAAAATTAATTCTTTAATAAAAAAAGTGCTCTTTTTTTTTTTTCTCAAATCATATGGGGCATTAAAAACACCTTACATGGCCATATATAAGCCATATGAATTTCATATGACAATAAAAAAAAAGGATTAAATAAATCGAGACTTTCTTTTTCCCTGAATCACTTTAATGCAATTGCTCCATATTCCTTCATGCTTTTAACATTACTTTTAAATGCCTTTTTTTCATTAACCTATAAGCCTTTTTCAAAACAACTTGATGTTTAAAATGATTTCATACCTTCACCTCTCTTAATTTTATTTGTGTTGAACATAAAATTTTCAACAGCACGACCGCTCAGTGCTGCTTTCCCCAAGACTAAAACTATGCATGTTTCCTTTTACTCCAGCGTGCAGAGGGTTTTTCACTCCAGCATGCAGAGGTGGCAGACAAGCTCTTTCTCTCCGGCAGAGGTAGTAGGGCTATGCGGATTGGGGCTCTTCCTCGGCTCTTTCTATCCGGTGGCTTTGCCGTCTTCTTTCACAGCCTAACTATGGCTCGGCTATGTACAACGAGCGGCTCAATTTCCGAACGTAGTCTCTATACTGCTACTCCATCAACAGCAAACAATCATGCATTCTCTATAAGTGTTGGCCATATACAACGCGTTTCAGTGCATGTTCTTTAAAACCTTCATCGGAGGTCTTTCATATGGAACAAAAAAAATTTGGCGGCAAGGGCAAAGCTTCTTATCCAACCACAACAGGAAAATAAAATATGGAACAGAGGGCCAGCAGCAACAGTAAAAGAAACCGGCGGCCCTTTACCCTTCAATGGTTTTCTTCAACCGGTCAAACGCCTCCTCACTTGACGTAGTTAATTGCAGTCACTGGTGGTAACAACAGTCTGATGTTTCGAACTTCCACAATCTGCAGACAAATTTTCTCCCTCTCAAACTTGAATCCGACTTGACCAGCGACGTTCTCTCAAGTAACTATACCAACAAAACGATTTGCCCAACTAATCTCTGCTTCTCGAACAAACTCCAAACTAAATCTTGTCTCTGAGTCGGTCTTCTTTGGCTGACAATTCTTTCTCCTTAGCAGACTGCGTTTTCCCACTTCAAACACAAAGCAAACTTGAAAGTTTTCTAATCAGACTCCTCTTGTGCCCTGATCTCTGTCTCTGCTACTCAAACGATGAAACAACAAACAGGAAAAAAAGATTCACAAAGAAGATCGACAAGATCAACTCTCAGCTCTGATACCATGTCAAATTAACAAAAGGAGACAGCAGAGAATTGCAGAGAGAGCACAACGGTACTACACACATATTTATTGAAAGGAGAAATGTATATTTATACAAGTCAGAAACAGTTACGCATAAACTGAATCTGGAAACTAATCACTAACTAATCTAGAACTACTTCTAAACTAATCGAATGATTAATTCTTTAACAGCAACATGCTGAAAACCAAAATGACTTGTTCCTCGTTGAGGATTTTGCTCACCACTCACCAATATAACAAACTCTTGCATTTTCAAACTCGTAATGATCAAAATGGCACAACCCTTGTTAAGGAGTTCATATGTACCTAATATGATTATCTCCTAAATTCACAATCATTTAGTAAAAATCAAAGTATTTCATTCCAAGATTACAACGATTATCTCCTAAATTCACAAGTTTTCAATAAAATCGAAATGGCATATCCTTACACTCGTTAAGGATTTCGTTACAAATCAATACGATTATCTTCTAAATGTGGAAGCTGTGTAGAAATCATAGTGGCATATCCTTTCAAGGATTTCGTACTGTGCCATTATGATCATCGTCTATCCGTTACATTGCTTTTAATCTTTTTCCATCCGTCACTTTAATTTGATTCTTCTGTTGTATTGTTGACATTCTCCTTTTCTTGGTGGTGCATCACAAGAAAAACAACTTCAATCATGGTAAAAGGAGGCTCAATGGTAGGAACATCAGAATAGGATGACAACATTAGAAGAACGGTTTATGTTTCTGATATTAATCAGCGGGTAAGTGAATTCATGGCAGAAATTATGGAAACAATAATTTTCAATAGCATTGCGTCTATTGTATCGACTTCCAGTAACAACACCTTTATGGTATTGACTTTTTCTTAATGAGAATTTTATTCCTAGTATAATTATTATGTCCGGATGAATTTGTGTAGTAGCATACCGAGCACTAAATATCCTCTGGGATGTTTGGTGATCCATCTATCTCCATTGTATGTGCTGGCCCTTCTAGGTGCCGAAGGGCATTGTCTAACTTGTATTATTGGTTATGTAAGGCTCATGTTTAAGAGAATTCGGGATTTCAGTGGCACCATAGGCGCTATTTTGAATTTAATTTAATTCATGGTGCAGCCAGAGACTAATGCCTACTTTTGAAAGTTATCCGAACATGACAATGGATAGAAAAACACTCAAAATTTAGTGTAGTGCTATTGGTGCCAGGGGTTCCCTATCATTTCCCTATAATTAGATTTGTCAATTTTTACTGAAAAGATCACTGGTATTTATATAGGCAACTGACATATGTGGGATTGCAAAATCATAGATAATTTCGAGTGAAGTTTTGTCCAGTTGTTATCAAGTCACATGATGACTCTTTTGGATACTGCCAAATTAGGTGACAGAGGAGCATCTTGCAGCACTGGTAATCAAATGCGGATAGGTAATTCTCCATTTATATGCTTTACAATACTATCCTTGTTTATTTAATCACCAGACTGAAAAATTTCCAAGGAGTTAAAATTTAATGGGTTCTTTTTTTCTTCAAAGCTTTGTGCTCCTTAGGTGGTAAGGATTGTATCATATTCTGTAATATATTGTGTTGCAGAATTATAATAATTTTGGTTGTCTTTTTACTTAAGAAAATTGGATGTCAATGTTATGTCTTGTTTGGAGGGCCTTGTTGGGTGTGTGGTTTCGATCTGCATTTGTGCTTATAATTTTTGGCCCTGTATCAAACAAGAATAAGTTTCATTTGTATCAAGCACAACATCAAGATTGCTCAACATTGGTGAATTGAGAGAAGATTCAAGTTCTGTAGTCCTTATGGATTTTAATCTTCTAGGGATGCATATATGATTCAAATTCTATAGTCCTTATGGATTTTAATCTTCCAGCGATGCATATATCATAATGTGTTATGTGGAAGAATCTTATATGTTCTATCTGAAGGTTAGATTATGGCTATAATGGAGTCCCTATGTTTCATAATAACAGTGTTTGCATTTCCAACCATGAGTGGGTTGTTGTGGTATAGTTATAAATCAATTTCCAACTACATGTTGATGAAAGTAATGGAGTCCCTAGTGTTTCATAATAACAGTGTTTGCATTTCCAACAATGAGTAGTTTTTTGTGGTATAGTTATAAATCAAATTCCAACCACATGTTGATGTAAGTAATGTCATAAATTATAATTGATTTGTTCTCTCACATTTTCCCTATATAACTATAAGGAATCTTAGAACCAAATATTCTTGTTTATTCTTTATTGACAATGAATCCAAAATTTAATTTTTTGTGAATCTATATAATAATAATATTTGTGATAACAATATCCTCGTTTTTGGAAAAGTCTTCAATAGTGGTGGCCTAGGAATTTCCTTCTTTTCGTCAATGCATCAATTATTTGTTACTATGCAATGATCCATATTGATCGCAAAGTAGAAAGAAGCAATGCTCCTCAATACTTTGGTCATCCACTTCTACACGTGAATTTTATATTGCAACAATGATGTCCATATGACTAAGAATCTTGTGTTTCCTTGGTTAGAGGCTAAGAATTTGCATTAGTTATTTCAATATGGGCAAATAATATTACTATAACTATTAATTTTAAATTTGGTCACATAAGATCAAACATGATAATTTGCTTTCAAAGTGTATATTTATGAATAACATATTTATTGCGCATTAATTTTGTTGTAATTAGCAGATGGATATTGTTTTATAAATATAAAATTTGATTGAACTAATAAAGTGTATTGTATTTAGTTTGATTTGAGACTACGAGTTAAAATTGTATTTGTTTTAATAAGAATTAATTTTTCTTGTTTTATAAATAAATAAAATTGATTGAATTAATAAAGTGTCTCGGAATTTCTTATCATTAAACCATTTGTACAACATCGCATGGCCTCCCTTGCCTCGTCTCTAACACGTCAATCCAAGGGATAGCCACAATCCATCGATGCATGGACGATCTGGATTAACCGGTCTACTTAAGGTTTTACTTTGCATAGATGATCTCGGTTTTTGTTTATGGACTTCCCTTTTGTTCTACGACCAGACCGTCACATTTGGCTCTGTGATGCATCTATGTTCGGAATGGGATTTCTCGTTTTGTGAGACCAAGAATGTCGCATTTGGCTCTGTGATGCATCTCTATTCGAAATGGGAATTTCTCATTTTGTCAGACCAAGAATCAATTTGTGTTACACATATAGAGAAAACCTTCAATCAATTTATAGGTAACCTCAAGGAATAACCTTGAGGAATTTCCTTTATGCTAAAAAACAGAGCAAGTTGGATGAACACTTCCATACTCCATGTCATTATGGATCTCAACACCTGTGTTTCCCTAATTGGACTCACACACACCATGGTGGCGTATTCTGCTAAGTTTTATTGTAGACTTATAGAACTTTGGCTTTGAAATTCTATTTCCTCTCTGTGATTGAGGTATTTAATGAAATGGATGGTCTCAACTTTCTTTTCCTTTCATTTTAGTTATTACAGGAATGTTAATTGCTCCCACCCTCATCCTCAAGATCAAACAATAGGCATGGCAGTGGAAAACAAAGGATCTTGAGTGAACTGACCACAACAAAAATGTCCTTAACAATGCTGAGAACATTACTTGCAATCTCTGTCAAATTGTTCAACATGATTTTGATCTGAGCTTTCACTTGATCGTTAGGCAACATGGCTGTAAGTCTGCCATACCTTTGCTGTGTATTTTTATTAAACTAAATACTTAATGATTTGATTTAATTAAAGTTAATAAAGATTCAAAATACTTATGCCAATGCTGAGAACATTACTTGCAATCTCTGTCAAATTGTTCAACATGATTTTGATCTAAACTTTCACTTGATCGTTTGGCACAGTCGCTGGAAGTCCACCATACCTTTGCTGTATATTTTTATTAAACTAAATACTTAATGATTTGATTAAATTAAACAAATATAGTCCAAGTTGATCGAGAACTACCAGGAAAGGAAAAACAAATTAACATTTGACAAGAAACAATTCTTAAGAAACCAGTAACCTAAATTGTCAAAGTATAACCCTTACCGGAAGAGGAAACGTAGTCATCAAGCCTTGCAGTCTGCCATACCTTCAGTGTACCTTTGTGCCTTTAGGAGCAATTGCTAATTATTATTATGGTGACATCTGTGGTTACACCTATAATTTCCACCCTCCGTTTTCAGAACTTCACACGAGGAGCCTAGAACTCGCGACGCAGGTGATAGTGAAAGCTTTGAAAACAGCGGGTGCCCAGAAATGGGTTACTCGGAAAGCGGAATAGATGAAGGGAGAACGCACGGATCCACCATTGCCTTCCTAGGGGAAATATCACGCGTGTATCCAATTCAGATGGTGCATAATTTCCCATAAATCTTTGGTTTTGAACCATTCGGATATTAAGATTAAAATATTTGTTTGGTCAAAACAACTCTCCTATCACACAAGGTGGTTGTCAATATAGACCCACATGAAACCAGTGGCCTTGGTTTAAGGGTGATATAACATTAGTTGTTTGTTCAATTTAGCTTTAAGCGAAAGGGGTTCAATTAACCTAACTTTCAAGTAAAAAATGTTATGATTTAAGGGTGATATAACATTAGTTGTTTGTTCAATTTAGTTTTAAGCGAAAGGGTTCAATTAATCAATTTTAAAGTAAAAAATGTTATGTTGTGTTATTTTTTTTGCTTACCAATAAACTTAGTTAAAAGGTATTTTAATTTGATTATGTATAAGATATATAGAACTTCTATTTTGTTTTATTTATTAAAATTTGATCAAATAAATTTGGGTGATATTTTGTTTTTATATAATATGGTTTAAATTTGCCCATTCAAATGTTTTGATTATATAAATTTGGGTGAGATTTTTACATAATATGGTTTAAATTTGCCTATTCAAGTGTTTTTAGGTTTTTTATTAAAATTTGATTACATAAGTTTTATAAGTGAGTATAGAGTTATATATAATTTAAATTTATTATTTTGAGATGTGGTTATCACTGATGTGAGGAAGCTCAAGACTAATGAGGTGGAGACTAAGGTTGTTCAGAGATGTGGTTATCACTGATGTGAGGAAGCTCAAGACTAATGGGGTGGAGACTAATGGGGAGAGAGAATTGGAGGCCAAGAAGCTAAATGGGTGAATTCTAGGACTACATTACATGTTAGATGCATAATTTGCTAGTTGAGTTGAAGTGGATTGGGTTGACTTCCAATTACCAATTGGGTTGAGGTGGATTGGGTTGACTTCTAGTTAACATAGATGAAGTTTTGCAAGTAATGGATATGAGTATGTTATGTATCATGGTTTAATAATAATCTTTGGTAGACATAAAATTCATAGTATATTTCGTCTTGGCAAAACTTGATATAATTTATCACAATTGTTTCACAAGGAATTAGAAACATATGTAGTGGTTTAATTACGCCGGAGGCGTTTTCTTTATTGGCTTGGGGTGAGCAAACACTGTTCACCCCAACCAATAGAAAGTTTTTGTTATCGCCCTTTGAGAAAATTAACATCTGACAAATTTTGGCTCTTTATACGTTTACACGGCTACGATGATGGTGTTTGCAGCGGTGGTAGAGGCGGAGGTGTGCCGGTGGATATGGCGGTGGGTGTGCGGAGAGTCTGGCCACTTTACCAGGGCTTTCTCATGCTTTAGGTTTTGCAAAAGCTCGGAAGAAGGGGAGAGTAACAGTGAAGTGAGCATGAGGCAGAAGATCTGAAAATGGCGCAGAAGACGGGGTTTGTCTCAGAAGGAGGCAGAAATTCAGATGATGCTTGCTGCCTATGTTCATCTCGGCACCAAAAACTGCGATTTTCAGATGGAGCGTTATGTGTAGAAGAGGCGTTTTTATGGTAACCAACCCTTTATCTCTGTTTTTCCTTTGTTAGTACTGGAAACGGAGATAGCGACGCTCGGAAGCGTGCCTGTTCATATTTCACTGTGGGCCTGTGAGGAACACTAAATTGCTTTAGCCACTAACTAGAAAGCTTTGGCAGGATTAACCCTAATTTACAGATGCAGAGGACTGAAGGATGGACATGGACAAAGGTTTATTTCATTTTAATCTTCCTCTACTCTTTAACACAGAAATCCCACTCTTCTCTCCAACACGTTCAATCTGCAAAGAATGCTAGATATTCACTTAATTTTTTGGTAGCTGGAGATTGGGGTAGAAAAGGACTTTACAACCAGTGTAGAGTGGCTGCTCAGTTTAGACCTACTCTTTCTCAAGTTTTCATCATTTGTTTCTAATTTCAAAAGGAAGTTGTGAATAAATAAACAAAATGGTTTAATAAGAACTTCACAAAGTTCGCTGAAAATGGCCATTATTTTTTGTTAAAATTTGTATTCCACTGTGTGTGGTTGGATCATGTTATAGATGGAAAGAATAGAAGAGGAGCTGGGAATCGATTTCGTCATTTCTATGTGTCATTTTTTATTGCAATTTTATGAACACATTCGATCACTTGACAGTTTTCGAACTTGACAAGTATGGTCTTCAGACCTTGCAGATGACAGATGATTATTTTTACATTTTCACTTAGCACATTAGATTGCCAAGCATTGTCAAGATTTGAAATGTTGAAATGTGTTAAGATTTACAACAATTCACTTCTCATCAATGTTGCATTTTCATCCAAGTTTTTTCCAGTTTTAGTCTTGTTCAGGATTTTTGGCATCGGCAGTTCTGGGCTAGTTAAAGGATTTGGTTTTTTCCAGTTTTGGTCCTGTTCAATATTTTAGGTTTTCCATTTCCAGTTCTCATAAGATTGGGCTGCACATCGAAAGGCTAATTTTACGTGTCAAAAGCAGCCATGTATAGAAATAATGAAAAGACAAAAAAAAAATGAGTAACATCATTGGGCGAGGTATTATTAGTGAAAGCTCTTTGGAATACCATGCGAATTTGTCCTTGATTTTAAAGGAAAAAGGGTGAAAACACATGTGACATTGAACAATATGCTATAATATGAAATAATGTTTTAGATTGCTGTCAGGAGTCTTCTTAACCAACAGAACATCCCCACACAATAGAAAGAGGACCTGCAACAATACTAATAAAAGCAAATATTACAATGCTGTGAGTTATAGAATGCATCACCTAATGGGTGAAGAATTCTTAGGAGCAACGGTGGTGTCCGGCCTCTCCTTATCAATGACGTTGGGCTGCCAAAGGAAAAAGCATGTTATCAAACTTGGGCAAAAAATGCAAAAGATAAAATTACAAATGTAGCAGCTGGAAAATGCACCAGTAACCCTTGCCACGGGCATCTTATGATTTTTGAACACTCAAAAACAAAAGGGAACGCATTTTGTTTGCCACTTGAACAATTCTGAAACTCCCTATCTGTCCACAAATGGATTCGGGTCCAAGAAGGAAAAATCTGTTGAAGTGTGCTCTGTACAAACACACAAAGAGCAGCTACAATATATTGAGAAACAAAGGAAATTAGAATAATGGATATATTGTATACATGAATTCCATCGTCGTAGTGTAACTGATGGTTTTCCCTTAACTTTTTTCAAAAAGTTACCGATCTTCTCCATGGATTTTGCCTCTTTTAAAAAATCAAAATCATAATCAACATGTTTCTCCATTTCTTGAAGAAGAGGATGTTTGAGGTGCAATCGATCTTGTAAGACATGGCTTTCAGCCCTAGATAAAGCAGGTAGAGTGAGACCAAGATCATCGAGGGAAGGTTTTTGAAACAAAGGGTATTAATAACTGGGTAGATTGCAGGTACTTAGTAGAATTTATTGCTACTATTGTAGATTATCATTACAGAAATTCATATTGTCCTTCTCTTGGAGAAATTAATGAGACCTTTGACAGCATTATGGGCAGAGTTGGTGTTGCCCATCCATCAGAGGGACCCTTCAATAGAGTTTTAAACACAATAATTATGATGTATCATACAAAGAAGGTGGGTTAGAATGAACACGTCACTTTACTTTGTTGCATATGCACTTGATACTAAATGGTATGTGAAGAGACCTTGGAGAGTGACTTCTATGGGTATTTAGGAGGTGAAAGAGGTATTCAGAAAAGCTAATTCGAAGATGTTCAAAATTGAGAAGTGTAACAGGTAATGCCTGAACGAGATGTGGCCTCATGGAATGCAATTATTACAAGGCTTGCACAGAATGGACGTCTTGATGAAGCCTTGAAACTTTTTGATGAAATGCTTGAACAAAACATGGTTTTATGGACTTCAATGATTGCGGAGTAAGTGATGCAGGGGAATTAGGCTCAAGACAATCTTTGTACATAAATAAACATAAGGGGGGTCTCATGTTTTGTTTCCCTATGAAATTATCCATAGTTGAGTTATTTTTAGTTAAATTGTGGAGGAAAATGTCACTGCCCGAATGATTAGTGGGCATAGGAAGAGATACTCTGTTTCAATCTGTCAAAGAGTTAGGCTAAAATTAGGACGGTAGGAATTGCAAAGTTTATTGAACGTTGAGGGAAGATGGAACAATTACTGTTAATTGTTTAAAGAAGTCTCTGGGGCAGAGACCTGCATAGAGACTTGGATAGAGACCTGCATCGAGCTGCATAGAGTTAGGGAGCCAGAGGCCATCAGATTGAAGATCTGGCCAGCTAGAAGTTGTAAGTAAATCCATGTATATGTCATGAAAGAAAGTGTTCCTGAATGACTGTGTATTGATGATTTTGTCACTATGTGAATGACCTTTGAGTCCAATAAGAAATTGTATAAAGAATGCCTGATAAGCTCTGTTTGAAGGATTAATGCCAATAGTTCGATTTATAAACAATACTAATGCGCTGAAGATATATGTTGTATTGATTGAATGGGTCTGATTTTATGAATTGGAAGCCTGAAGAACGAATGATGTGTAGAAAGGAATAGGCATCGAGTTAAACCCGAAATCCTTTGAAACCCAGTCCCACACACGTTGGCATTGCTCTGGTATTCTGTCCAGGGTAACCGTAAACGTTTTGAGAATCAGCCTTTCTCGGTGGAATCAACTTATATAAGGAATAAATGGGTCTGTTGTGGAGCCTTGTTCTAAACCAAGAGCTCGTGGATTGATTATGGTTGAAGTGAGCCTCATAGCCACAGCGAATCTCAATGCGGGGTTTGAATAGCCCGTGGGTTTTGTTATGGACTGTGTTCTTCCGCAATGAGAACTTTGAACGCGGACTTATAAACTGCAACGAATAGTATGATGATTGATATAGAATGGTGGCGAGAATTGAATCGAACCCTGTGTGTCAAATTGCGAGATAGATAGACGAGGTCTGTTGAACAAGGGATTGGTTAACACTGTTTGCGCTTAAGGAAACAGTAGTCGGCATATAGGCTATGTGTATACCAGGAGCGAGGGATATTAAGTTATAATACAGAGTAAGCGAAGGGTTAAACTCTGTTTGAATATAGATATAACCGTAGAAAGGAGACGGAACCACGAAGAAAAGAAGGAACCGTGCGGAGAACAGAAGGGTGGTTTCGGGAGCGATACCGATAGTATCGCGTAGTGTAGAAGCGGTATTAACCTTTGTGAAAAAAAACATGATCCAATGATAATTGGACACGTCACCTCTCAATTACTGCTCATATCGCGTTTTTTCTGAATGCTAAAGTCCTGCGAGCAAAAAAACGCGATATCAACACAAATCGTCCGATCCTGAGGGAGTAAGATCAAACGGAAATCGCACAGCGACTTGCCCGGAGGATAACATAAGGTATGACACTGTGGGTTTTGGTTGTTTAATTGAATAATGAAAGGTGGGCCCGAAGTAATAAAGCAGTGACTGCGTTTTATGCCGAAGTTTAATGAGTTCGATGTGTTATCGCTGGGGTTTAAAGCTATGTCGGGACAATGTTATGATGTTATAACATTTGGATGGAGGCTCTAATATACATTGAAATTATTATAGTGTGCATATAAGAACGAATATACATCTGTGGTGTGTGAATAACGCACAAAGGCCCATATGATATTGTTGATTTATATCTGAATGCCTCCGAACTTAGGAAATGTGAATCCAATTAATATTCGGATTAACAAAAGCATGTTGACCATTATAATGGGGTATATAATGCGTGGTGTGAAATGTTGAGTTCACTCTAATGAGGAGGGTTTTTTATAAGATTTGAACCCTAAGTATTGGAAGAGGAGCTTCCACAAAACTAAATTGCCAGCTCAGTAAACAGAGTATTGAAATTGCCGAGATAAGGAAATTGCATTGAATAGAAGAAATCTGGGTTGTATTTGGGTTTTATAGCCATAAGAGAGAACTATTAATTTAATATCTCAAACCTCAGGTTTGAGATATTAAAGAACCCATTGAACTAAATTGTCAGTCATGAAATTGAAACAGTGGAGTTGCCCAGATTGTTGAGTTTATTTGGGACATGAACTTGAATGCATTTATATGCACAAAGAAATAGGGACTATGGGTTTTACCGGCACTAGTAAGACGTTTCCAAAGTTCCATGTTTTGTATAGAGGATTGGTGTTGAATTAGACTGGATCAGTCGAAGAATCTCTTTTATATTTAAACATTTCCAACACAAAATTTATATTAAAACAAGGTCTTAACAGTTTCGACAAAATAATGAGACATTGACTCAACATTTAGCACAAATGCTACTCAGAAAGTTGACTTATTAGCCAACGAGATTATTCAAAATGCTTTCACACGATTTTGCTGAAACAAAAGCTTGTAAGTTTCTTTTTATTTTGATGAGTTTTTCAAAGATTATGTAGGTTGTAAGTTTCCTTTTATTTGTTGAGTTCTTCAAAGATTCTGTTAAAATACTTGAAACATGAGGTAAATATTCCATAACTTTAATCATGGGAAAATTATGACTATTACTCACTTTCTTTTGAAAATCATAACATACTTTGAATTAGCATAGAAATCAGTGTTACTAGAGATATGTGTATTTAGAATCCTCATTAGATTTCTGAAGTAGATTTACATTGTTTCAAATGCTCATCAAGTTATAGATAAGTCGTTTTTAACTTTTTATTCCGCCAGCAACTAAAGTTTCTTTTCATGAAGGACAACGATATTCATTTCTATACATTTCAATAGGAAATTGCTTAGCCCAATTTCTTCTCATTTACATGTTTTGAGTAAATTTAAATGGCATACATACTTATTATCATGAATGACTTAATTATAATTTGTTGAGAAAATATTATCTGTTTTCTCAAAATATATGCTTTCCTTTCCATTTTTTTGCCCCATTTCCTATTTACATCACTCATCATTTATGTCCAACTACGATCCTCATACTCACATAATTTTATTCCAAAGTCATTTTCATATTTACATAGACACAAATTCAAGACATTTTCATATTTACATAGACAATTTATATTACCTAGCTAAGGATAACATGAAAAAAAAAAAAAAAAAATGTTTGACAGTTTAAAATCCAATATTCCATATTGTCACAAACTTTTTATTTTCATAAAATTACTTCCCTTACATATCTACCGCCTTCCGACGTTCCTTTGCGCCTCTTGGTACAATTGCTAGTAATAATCTTTGGTAGACATCAAATTCATAGTATATTTCGTCATAGCAAAACTTGATATACTTTATCACAATTGTTTCACAAGAAATTAGAAACATATGTAGTGTTTTGGAATGTAGAGAACAATGTAAGTATGTATTGTCCTATATGTGCATTTTATTTCCCATATTTTTGGGACTGCAATCATCACAGGCTATCGTCTACATGGCCATGGTAAAGATGCCCTTGCATTGTTTTCCCAAATCCAACAAACATGCACAAAGTCAAATCGCATTACATTCACTTGTGTCATGTTTGCTTGCAGTCATGCAGGCCTGGCGGAAGAAGGTTTGGATTACTTCAATTGCATGAGTCGAGAGCATCAAATTGAACCAACCAACCAATTGGCAAGAAGACGATAACGCATAACGCAGGTGTACACGTGTACACTTATGTTTTCTCGATGATTTTTACCACTTGACGTGAGAATCAAATGACTCAACCCCACACAACATATAAAATAAAGTATATGTTTTAAAATCAGGAAAGATTTATTTTTCACCAAAGTTAAAAAGATAGAAATAAATTTTTTATATCATTAAATTTATAGAGGTAAAATTCGAGAAAGACTAAAAATTATAATTAATTAGTGAAAATATTTAATATTCCATTCTTTAAATCAATTAAGATTTCAAAAAAGTAATAATTCATATATTTGTGTTTTTTTATTAAAATGTTATTATATTTTTGTCACATTATATTATAGAAAATGTGATTAATGTGATTATATTATTAAAATGTGATTTAGTGGATAATTTTGTTATTTCTTTAGCATATATAAGAAGCATGTTGTTTAGAGTATTTTTGCAAATAAAAAACAAATATTATTATTATATTATATTGTAGAGTGTATTTTTCTTTGGGAAGTTAGAAAACATTGTATTATAGAAAATGTATAAGATTACATGCATATGTGCTTTATTATGTAGTAGTTTCTAGTTATCACAAAAATGGAGCAGAAATGAGCATCTTTTTGGAAAAATCATTACATTTAACATAGAGAATGTTCAAAAGAAAAAAAATAAGAGAAGTAAATTTAGATTGGAAAAACTTGTTTAGGTGTAGAGAAGATTGTCAAACTCATGGATAGAATCTTTTATGTGTTATTTTGCATTAACGTTTTGAATAAAGTGATCTATGATGTAATATGAAAACCTTACCTTCACCATTTTCATTAACTACACTCCGCTCAGATTTATGACCACCATTTTATTAAAAAAATGTGAAGCTCAAAAACAATTGCATCATCAAAGTTCAATCTTCCAAACCAAAGTTCACTTATTATTTATTTGATTATGAAACCAAAATATAAATTTTTCAATTTAAGAATCTTATTGGTGTCTCTTTGCACCTTTTGAGACAATTGCTAGTTTGCTAGTTATATAATTTAATCGAGTCAAAATGTTGATATAATATAACATAAGACCAAATTACAACACTTTTTCCATATTTGATTAGAAAAAGAAGTAAATATATTTTATATATTTAAATATATTTGAATGATCTATGAATAAATTTTAAAACATATAAATATTATTGATTTTATTTATATTTTTTTTGTTGTTGTTGTTGTTGTTGTTGTTGTTGTTGTTGTTGTTGTTGTTGTTGTTGTTGTTGTTATTAGTGGTTATTTTGAAACATATAAATATTATTGATCTTATTTATAATTTTATTTTTTTATTATTAGTGATCATTTTATGTAAAATGTGTTTTCCAGAATTATTTTATAATTTAAAATTTTAATAAATAAATTTAATATAAAAAATTATTTTTCAATAATGCTTTAGTTATCAATTTCCGTCTGCCCTTTCCCTATCCACATTTTCCTAGGTAGACGATGGGTGACTTTATCCTTCCCACTCTCCGCCTCCCCGATTCAGTTTGGCTTCGCTCCATGGGATATAAAACTAGCTGAAATCCACTGATAATAAAGCTAGGCTGGTTTCAAAGGTTGGCGGAAATAGCTTAGTTGAACCGCTCGCTCCTCAATAGTTCCATGGTTTGGGGCGAAGCAAACACAGATAGATCTATCAAAAACACACCCACAGTTAAAATAAACTTATTATATGTGGCTGTGAATTGTTATAATTTTTATATAACCCTTTATTATGATGTGTGTTCTTAGTTTGTCCTTGAAGTTTCTTGTTGATTCGAAATTTATATCACTTTTTGTTGTTTGGATTAAGATGGTGGTTTTTGGGTCAGTGGATAATTTGTGCAATGTTTATTTTCAAATTAAATTTAATGACGACAAGTAAGATAAGTATAAATATGTTAACTTTCAATATGAATAACAAGTATTTCGCTTTAATCATTCAAAGTAAACTCAATATATATATCAGTTAACATCATTTATTTAAATCTTTTATGTTATTAAACAAATGAATCATTTAAATCTTTTATGTTATTAAACAAATGAACCATTTTAAATGATTCATTGCTAAGCCAAAATTTTATTGGAAAATAATTTAACAGGCATAATGTAGTTAATACACAAAATGACTTATTTTTATGTGGAATCTCATAATATAATTTGGACAAGATTATGATTTCTTATTATCTAAATTTTAAAATATGAACATTCCAATTTTATAAATTAAACAACTTAAAATTATGATTTTTGAAATCTCTTATGGCTTTAAAAAAAAACATATTTTCAATAATTCACTTTCATAAGTAATGAATCTCTTTCTATCTCAGAAATATAGTTATTATAATTTACTTTGACATTTCTTTCCCCATATTCTAAGTAATGAATCTCTTTCTATCTCAAAAATATAGTTATTATAATTTACTTTGACATTTCTTTCCCATATTCAAATATATTAATTATATGACATTGAGATATATTATATTGTTTTAATTACTTAACACATATATAATATATCGTGCATTATATTGCTTCTTAATTATCATCATGACATTGAGATATATTATACTTTTAAATTACTATATATATATGTCTATAATATCGTGCAATAAGTTAATGATTAAGTCAATATATTTCTATTCTATGCATTGAATACTATGAATATTATTATATTGTTTGATGCATAATGGAATTATCTAATCATTAAGTATAGCAGAGTGTTTAATATTTGCTAATTGACTATTTTTTTTAGATAGTTGAGTGTCAATGTCTTACCTCATATTTGTTATTTGTCTATTTATATTTTAAATAGTGTGGTGTCATTATCTTATTTTAAAGTGTAGGAATTTTTGAAGTATATGGTTTTTTCAACTTTATCTCTTATTTTGATTATTTTAATTAAAATGTTGACTTTTAGATTTTTATTTTATTTTATTTGATAAGAATTTATTAATTAAATTAGGTAATTTATAAATTTGTTTTGACAGTGAAAGAATTTTTGTTGGAATTGGATAAAAAAAATCAAATAATTAAATTGTTGGAGTGTTTAAATTTTTATTTTTATTTTTTAATGGTGGGAATGAATTCAACACCTTCAATATTTTTGGATACTAAAAATTTTGAAATTTAACCATTATAACTAAATTTAAAAAAAATTATGCCAAATTTTATTATAATCTAGCCAGAATTCAACACTCTAAACCCTAAATAACCCTAAGGTACCCAAAATCCTGAAACACTAAAGTACCCAAAAACCTAAAATTTGACTACAGCAACTAAATTAAAAAAAAATTATGCCAAATTTTATTATAATCTCACCTGAATTTCTATTATTTATGGGGCTAATTTGTAGGTATTTTAAGACTACGCTATCAAATTCCATCCTGGTCGTGCTGTTTCGATGAACCAGATTGAATAATGACCCTTATTTCTTCGGGATCTGTGTATGCTGTACATTTTCCATGACGGCTTTTGGAATTCAAATCTGGTAAGCTTCTTGAACCTCACAACACGAATGAGGTGAGAGTCTCCCTAATGTCTCTTTCCGAGAAAGTGTCATATCCACTGAACTTGATTCGCCAATGGATTGAGGGAACTTGGAAGTTATATGGGTGATAATGGAGTAGTTTTTAGTGTGATTTCCCAGAAAGTGTCATATCCACTGAACTTGATTCGTCAATGGATGGATGGAAGTTACATGGTTGATAATTCCACAAATCAGTGGAATTAGATAATGGTTGATAATGCCACGGTGAGCTCTCTTGCGTTTAATGAATGGGTTCATCTCTTTAATTGACTTTGAATGACTCATTGCATATGATATCGTGCTCAGAACAGAATTTTGGGGAACAATCCTGTCCTTGTGAACACTCTCGGTTATCCACTGTCCAGAGGCTATGGCGATTCCAACAAATACAAGGGATTCTGGATGCTCTCCCATGATCCTTATCAGGATGTTCTGCATAACTATTGTTCAGGCCTTGGTCACTGATGTTCATGGACAGTTGTGCCCCTGGGCACTCAACACTAAAGCCCTTCCAGCTATCACTGGCGGCACTCCGTATAAAAGTGGCAGTAAATTTGAGAGCAATCTGAAAACGCTCCTCAACAATCTTGTTCAACATACACCCCAAAGCGGGTTCAACACTAGTGTGTATGGCCAAATCCCCAACCGAATATCTGGCCTGCTCCAATGCAGGGGAGATACTACAGTGGACCAATGCTACAATTGTTCGAAATTGGTAACTTCTGAGATCAAAAATTTTTGTGGGAATGGCCCTGGCTGCAGAGTCTTTTTGGATTTGTGCTATTTGCGTTATGAAAACTTTAGTTTCATTGGACAAATGGGAGATAATGGATGCTACATTAACAATGCCACAAATATTTCTGTGTCTATCCCCATTGTCAATAAGCTCTGGTCCAAATTAGCAGTTGAAGCAGCATCTGCAATGAATCGATGTGCTTTCAATAGAACTGTAGATTCCTTGTCTCGGAATTATATTTATGCTCTGACCCAGTGCACCAGAGATATATCTACTGACGATTGCACAACATGTTTGTCACAGACCATCAATAATAGTTTGTCAAATTATCCAGGAAGTCAAAGCCTTCAGGGTTTAATGGCAAGTTGCATAGTTCGTTATGAAACATATCCTTTTTTAAATTCAACTGTGGTTCCACTAGCCCCTGCTGAAGCTCCGGCTCATGCTCCACAGAAAGTAACAGCGCTTCCACTAGCTCCCGCTGAATCACCAGCTCATACATCACCGAAGATGATCAATCCGTCGAGTAAAAGTAAAATACCCGTAATTTTAGGTGCTGTGGGCGGGTTCCTTCTCATTTTGTTCGTATGCCTCTTTGCAGCCATATTTGGAAGGCGCTACGAAGGTACTGCAAATGATCATATGATAACTAAACATTTTTATGGGCAATGGTGTAAGGTGATAGTTTTGTGATTTGAGTGTTATTGGATTGCAGATAGGAAATTTGATTGCAGATTTTAGAGTATTTTCGAAATTTGATAGATAGTTTTATTTTAATTGGAAAAAACAAATTTTCCATTGATGAAAATGAAAAATTTACACATATCATGGTACTAATGACAGCAAAAACTCAGTCCTACATCCCTTGACAAAACTACCCATCCATACCCCCAAACTACCACCTAATTAGCATTGCTGCCAGACATCAATACGCAAACAAAATAAAAAACCCATAGGCAGCATAGCCAAACAGACACATGAATCAAAACCCAAATAAAAAACCCATAGACAGCATAGCCAAACAGACACATGAATCAAAACCCAGCAAGGCATGCTACTACCGAAACCTCCACAGTGCAGAAAATACAGACCAAATACAAGGGGACCCTTCAAATATCCAGGTAGCCTTCCCGCAGAAGTGTGCCAAAAGAGAAACCCTGAAAAAGGATGCAATCCAATGAGGCGCTGCCTCTTCTTTCGATAATCTGTTTGCCTCAACATTTTGTTCCCTGTATATGTGGGAGACACAGATCCTCCGGAAAGTGGAAAGCAAGGACCCAGTTAATAATGATATTGGAATTACCAAATATATTACTCTTTCTGATTTCCAACCAATTGACACAAAAGAGGATACTCCAGAGTGCTAACAATTCTGCTCTACTCTGCCCTACTATTTGTGCCCTGGCCATAGGATACTCCAGAGTATACTCCAGAGTGCTAACAAGTCTGCTCTACTCTGCCCTACTATTTGTGCCCTGGCCATTGCATCATTTGAAATTATAGTATTCATCTGGACTCAAATCGATCAGCATCCCACATATCTCCTCTGATGCAGCTAAATTGACTTTACTCCTGTGTACCAGATTTTGAAAATATTCTAAAATCTACAATTTAAAGAAAAAAGAAAAATGCCATACCTGTTATTTCTAAATTCATTAAATTTATTTTGCATCTTAACTGGAAAATACCCATCTAAACTTGGGTTCTGATCATTAGGTGTGAGGTTATTTTGAAAGC
The DNA here is from genome assembly GCA_034641835.2 of Pinus albicaulis. Classification (NCBI taxonomy): domain Eukaryota; kingdom Viridiplantae; phylum Streptophyta; class Pinopsida; order Pinales; family Pinaceae; genus Pinus; species Pinus albicaulis. The sequence continues at coordinate 342,213,760 of CM076581.1, read as the reverse complement.
AAAATTTTCACAGGAATTCTGGAAGAGATCTATCCAACTTGGGTTCTGATCATTAGGATTTTGAGAGCAAATATTTCACAGGAATTCTGGAAGAGATCTATCCATATAAAGAGAACATCTGTAGTGCCCCACTTTGGTTGATGAACACTGATCCTTCATACTTTATGCTTTGAGGAACTTAGGTTGAGGATCTAGATACATGACTCTAATATTAATGGATTTGGTGGGTATGTATGTTTTTTATTGATACTGTGATGATGACATCATTGTTGGATATGCATGTTCTCGATTGATATCATGATGATGATAGATTTTTATGGATAGATATGGTTTCTATTGATGTTACGAGGAAGATTTCTTTGATGGATATGTTAAATTACCATTGATGTTATGAGTATGATAAACATGATGGATGTGTACCATAGGTTAGATATTTATATTAGTTCTGATTCAAATAAACAATGATGTGAAGGAATAGGTTATGTTGATGTTTCTATTGTGATAATGACTAACACTGAGAAACTTTGTTACTGATGATTATTGAGTATGACAGGAAACCACCAGAGGCACTCACATATGATGAGCTGACAAAATCTGGTTTGATAGAAATAAATATATTTTATTTGAACTTCTAAGTTCAGTGTGAAACTTGTTATATATTTACATATACTCTGATGATATGTCATTGGTTGTAGGAACATGTTAGTTGCTTGGCCGAATGACTCACATATGGGTGATGGGGTTGTACAATTGGATGGAACTTCATGGGAGGGGTGGGACAGTGTCCCTGATCTCACCTACTAGCACTCCCGCCATGACTTAGGCTGGAAAGGTCGAAACACCTTCGCCTTGAAGATCATGATGCCGTGGGGGCAGGTCCCAAATTGGGTTCGCTCACGAGGATTTCTGGGGGGCGCGCATCAAGGCAGATTCATTGATCCCCAACACCATTAGTCTCACTATAGCAGGCAACATATAAGATGATAAGGGTCTTTGTAGTTGCACATATAATTTCCCCTTGTAACCACTGGATGCTTGAAGGGCAAGTGGTGTGGCACTCTTGGAATTTCAAGAGAAATTCTTGAAGGGCATGACCAACTTGGCACCCTTGGCATCAAAAATAAATTCTTAGGCATGGCACCCCTGGAACTTCGAATGGAAGTTCTTAAAGGGCATGACTAAACTCGACTCTCGACATCATTAAAGAACTAATAAATATAATCAATATATGAAATCCAACAAATTCATAACAAATGATATATGAGGTTAGAACCAAAAGAATTAAATCAAGAATAGACCTTAGGGTAAGGGAGGAATAGGAAGAGATATATTAATTACCATGATAACTCTACCCTTTCCATGATAAAACAAAATATTAAATGGATAATGTATATAAGTAACTTAATTAGGCAAAAAAAGGAAAAGAGGGACATAGAGTTAAGTACAAAGATTTATTAAAAAATTTATTAAGAGAAGAGGGTGGTGAATTATAATAAGATTAATAAACTAAAATTTGAGAAATTAGAGAACTTCCATGTGGCAAGAGCCAACATAAGAATATTCATCATAAATGCAAATTGAGGGAGTTTATGGGACCAAATCTGAGACTTATCAATTAACTGCAGTGATAAACACAAATTAAGGAGTAGAAAAGGGGAATCAAGAGACAACTAGGAGAAGAAATAGGAAGTCTTGTTGGGTTGAGGAAAATTTCTATTTTAAATGAATAATTAAGTAAATTATTTTGGAGAGTCTTGATGAGAGGATGACACATGGGTGGGTGAATAATCAAATTTTGGGTTAATAAAAAAATAAATATTTATGCATGAATTTCCAAGTGTCACCTATGAAACATTCTATAAAAGAAGGGAAAGGGAAGGGAAAAGGACTTTTGGAGGGTTTTATCCTATGGTTGGATGGAGGAGATGATGTCAAATTTGAGTGGTTATGAGCTATAGTTGAGTTTGGTGAGATGGTGTTATAGAGAGGGACTCTTGAGCCAAGAGAGGCTCACCTCTATCAGCTAGCATTTTCCTTTGTTGTACAACCCCATTGCAGCTCGGGGGTCCGCGGGGAAGGAGAGTACCCAAGGAGTAGGCTGGGAGGTTAACCGGTGAGTCACTACATTCGGCGGCGTGGAGGTAGACGACAACAAAGGAGCTCGCAAAGCAGCAAGTCCAGTTTGGCTCTCGTTTCAGGGTGTACGGTACACGTTTAGTTATATTGCTTTTATTTATGATGATTTCAATGTGCCTAGAATTCACAAGTTAAATGGATGTATGTGTATGAAGTCTAATTTTATGAACTTGGGTATAACTGATACAAATTCTTGTGTTCAGCTTTGTATGCTTATGGTATAAATACTTTAATTTTACTGAGTTTTCAGAAACTTGTATAATTATGGTTTAAAATTTTTGTCACTGCGTTGTAAACAAAAAAAAAAAAAAAGGTTAAAGCCTAGCATTCATCTGGCAAAATATAGATTTGAGTCTCTACACTTGGTATCAGAGCAAAGGTTCCACCTCTAGGACCTATAGGCCCATAAAGTTTAAGGTTCCTCGTAAATTTTTGAGCCATGAGTTTTGTAGTCTTTGTGGACTTAGAAGGTTGGCATTTGAAAAGAAGCCATAAAATGCCTTATCCTTTCCTGCTCATACAACTATATTTGTTAGATTGTTGCAATCTACATTGGTGCACATCTGTTGGTGTAGATAAGAATGTTAAAGGGACTTTAAGTTTTGTCTTTGACTGTCCACTATGACATTGGGTGGCACTTAGTATCATGGTTTGAGTTTAAGATTGAAATGGGTAAAGATAAAGTTTGAGAAACTTGTCAGTGTAAAAGGTCCCATAAGATTCATCATTAACATAAAAGCAATTTCTGAAATTTCAAATGTGATAAAACTTGTCAAAATGACTAAATGATTGATACAAGTTTACTTTATTGATTTTCATTTCTTCCCTTGACATTTTAAATTTGCTATAAATCTGAAACTGTTGAATACTCCCTGAAGACCTGCTAACTGCTCTTTTACTATGCCTGTTAATTCTCCGCAAAGTGGAATTTTCCCTTTTATTGCTGGTCTTATGCTTCAATCCGTCTTTAAATCTGAAAATAATCTTTATTCTCATCTTCCTTGGAATACCCTGCCTACTCGTTTAACTCACATCTCATCTTTTGACTGCTTATATTTGCCTTGAAATTTGGGATTTCTGTCATTTGTCTTTGACTAAAATTGCCATAGTCATGCAATTAGTATCCCTCGTAAAATAAACCTTTTCAATATGAATGTTCTAAATTTCAAGAATTCTAAATGTTTTTTTTATCCCATTTCTCATGATTTGAAAAGTTGATGAAGAAATCAGGTCCACCATCAATCTAAATTATTGCACCTTTCTTTATACTTGAACAAGCTTCTTTAGGAATCTCTTTAATAGAATATAACACACAATTCCATTAACGATGAATTGTTTCTTCATACACACAATAAAATGTGTGTATATAAGACAATGAGTAAGGAATCTGCCTTGGAATTGTGCTCATGGAAAATATGAGTTAGGAAATCCAATGAAAACTGGTATTTATTTCCAGGATCTGGTCCATAACAGCTCTTTACCAATCCACAATAATATTTGAGTCTCCATATGAACCTTGCTGCCAGATACCCTGTCGCTGTCATTTGTGCGTTTACCCAATTTTTCTCTTCAAATTATGCCTGCTGATCCTCTCGCTGGCAATGAGCTCTGGGTAATTTTGTAAGAATTTGTCAGTTGTCCAACAATCAAGGCAATGAACCTTAGTGCCATTTTTCTTGTTAAATTCAAGACTACATAATAAGTTCAGAGGATCTTAAAATGATTTTGAATCATTGGTATAACTGTATCTTCTCTTCCTCATGAAACCCTGGTGCTGTATATCTGAAATCATATGACTTAAATGATACTTAAAAAAAAAAAAAAAAAAACTGAGCCAAATGTGAACTTTATTGAGTTTGATATTCAATTTTTACAATGTAGAACCATGAACTCGCTCCAACTGGTAAGAGGGAAAAAGAATTGATACATCTACTAACAATATAATTCCTGATATCAAGCTTCAACACATCCTAGAATAACTCAGCCTTGTACATAAATTCAGCGTCCCACAGAGAATCTGCTACACTGATACACCAATAGAATGATTGGTAATTTCAGGAAATCAGCCTCTGTTAAATCTGCTCCTGAAATGACTGATGTGCTTGAGGAATAGCAAAACATTCCAGCCTTATGAGTGCTTAAATCCCCAAGGGATTGACCCTTCAGCAAGAAGGAATTTGGCTCTCTTTGACTGCCTGTGGAGATAAAAATCGACCCCTGAATAAGGGAAATTGACCTCTTCTCAGCGTTGATTTGGAACTCCTGAAGACACAAGGACAGATTTGTCCTTTCCTTGGAATAATATGTTCAGACATGGGTCCCTTCTGATGGAGAAATAGGAAGAATTCGGCCCTCTCTAATAATGACAAATTTGGCCCCTTTTCACTGGTAAACTCAGCCACAATGCTGGAGAATTTGGCCTCTTCACTTGGCACAAATAATTTCTGGAATTGCACTAACAATTCAGTCTCCAATCTGAGCGAATGAAACCAAAATAACCAACTCGGCCTCAGAGAATTTAACTTGCTGAAATATTGTGAAGAATTTGGCCTCTTCTTTATAAATAATTCGGCCCTCTCCACTGGTAATTCCTGACCACAACTGTTGAAGAAAATCGTCTTCTTTCTTGGCAAAAAAATTCTGGAATTAACACAAATGATCTGGGCGTTTTGGTTCAAGAAAAAAAATCCAGCTTGCCCTGAAGAAGCCCCCTCCATATTTGTCCTTAAGCTCAGCAGAAAGGCAGTCTGCAATATAACGTAGAAAGGGTGAACGGAATATGAGCACGTCAAAGCTCAGGATCATGGATCAGAGCGACGAAGATCTCGGTGTTTGACTGGATTTCTCTGGATTTGGTGCTCAATGAAAATTAATTTGATTCTCAAGGTCAATTCGGCTGTGTATGGAGTAAAGAATACTGCCATTTAAGATGATGATTTGATAAACATGTGTCTGGGAATCTCGATGCCACTCACATCACCTCAGGCATAGGATTCACGATAATGCAGACCCCAAGATGTGTTGGCATCAGAAAACATTCGGCGCCTGTTTTTGCTAAATGATCTAATCATTTGTACTTTCAGTGCACTGAGAACAGTTAGATCACGATCATCATAAGCCTGGTACTCCATGGCAATCACATGCAAAATCAGATTTTCCCAATCTCCAATATATTAAATAAAAAAAGAAAAAAAGAAAGAAGAAGACTTATATTCGCCTGAATTTTCAATCTACGTGTGGATCTGTAGTCTTAATGCTCGGAATAGTCTTAATGCTCGGAATTGACTCGACCATGCTCTGCAAGTGATATAGAGGTTGATACTCTCATTATGTTTTACCAATTCGAGGTTTTGTGCATTGAAAGGTTTTCTTTCGCATGATTAGCTTGGAGATAAAATGTTTGTGGAAGATGTGACTTGGGTGCATAATTTGTTGTAATAAGTTTTAGAACGTAAAGACCAACGAAAATGCAGCAATGGATGTCCAAGTCATTATGGCATTGTTTGTTAAGAGCTTCCTTCATGGGTTCGAATACCCAACGAGAGCAAAAAACGATTATAACATGGAAAAATGACCTGCAAAATCATTTCGTCATCATCTCGGTAAATTTTTTGTCAAAACACCAAAATATACGAGTTTAATGGTTTTATTTGTTTTAATGCAACACTTTGTAATGTGCAGCTCCGAGTCCAATTTATTAAAACAACACTGATGTATACTACGCAATATATTTTTCGAATTTACCGAGTGTGCATTCTTTTATGTAATAAAAGACTGTAAACAACAAGCATATAGGTAAGTTTGACGAGTCCCCTAAAGGAATAGGTTTCACATTCGTTTTTATGAAGTGGATTTCAAAATTTTACAGTTTTGTAGATTGGTTTATTTAGAAAATATATCTTCAATTTATTAATATTAAAAAGAGTTATTTAAAAAAAAAAATGTTAAACTGAGAATTTTAGAAATTTGTAATTTGTGATGGTTTTAATGAGCCAGGGAATATATATATATATATATATATATATATATATATATAGATTTTTGTTAGAAGTTTATTTTGTTAAGGTATAATAAATTTAAATGGGCCAAAAAAAAATAAAAAATTCTATTGTCTACTCAAAATACATGTACATATATGAAAACAGAAGCTTACAGTAATCTGTTTTGTAGTCATAATAGTGGCAAGGGTAAATGCCCCAAATGTACGAATTGTGTAAGAAATAAAATTTGACTAGCTGTTGCAAACTGCACATTTAAATATAAAAAGACCACTTCATGAGCTCATTTCTAGCATAAGACATAAGAAAATTTTATGCAGCAGAGCAGAACATTTTGGATAAAACTGAGTTCAGAAAATTATATTAGTAATATATTGTAATAATATATATATAAATGCTTTTGAAATACTATATATACACTTATATATGTGTGAGGGATTATGTCGGATATTGGATAACAAGTTCTACAAAGTCTTCGAACCCAAATTACCTCATTTTGCTTTAACTTAGTGACGCATTAAAAAAATTTAAAAGAACTGGTGCTGATATGCCAAGGAGCACATACTATTTTAACTTTAAGGAAGTGTTGATATGCCAGAGAGCACATACTATCAAGAAACGATTAATCCATTACATATGTTGATCCCTATCTTTTAGCACATATAGAATGAGGTTGAAATTTCATGGAGTTAAAGCATATGACTAAAATTGAGGAAGAAATTTCACATATGACTAAAATTGAGAAAGCAATTATGAATGCATAATTACATATTATTTTAGATACCATTTATATGAAATAATTTAGAGATTGAATTTCTACATGTTAAGTGTATTGAATTTTATTAAAATTGATAATGAAATATTTAATTATAATATGATTTTATATATCAATAAAATTGAATGATAAGAGTAAGCATTTCTTAGAAGAAAGTAAAGCAAGATTTGATAGTTGACTTCTCTCACTTTCCATTATGGGCTATTATGAAAATTAAAATCTGGGGTACATTATTCCTTGATGAATTCCTCATGATTTCTCATTGGTTCCTTTATGAGGGAGTAGAGTTGTGATTGAGTGACTGTTACATGTTCAAATTTATGTATGGTTGAAGTACAACCTTACTCATTTTAGTTAGGATGTTGAGTTCTAAAGTAACTAATATGGTAAAGAAATGCTATAATTTAGGGATATGGTTGCATTATTCATGCATGATTGTTAAAATGTTTGTATGGTGATTTAAAAAAAAAAAAAAAAAATGAGTTACTTCACTCCATTATTTATGTTTTCCCCAATACTCAGATAGGAGTAAAACTGAAATGTTGTAGACTTAGTGTTTATTACCCACCAAAAATTATGTAGATTTACTAATGTCGATAACCCACCAAAATTTATGTATGTGAAAAAATTTAATTAATCTATCCACTTCACATATCAATTTATTATTTTATGCGAAATCAAAACTGTAAGATTGGATTTTACTATTGACCATTATTAATTTGACATTGGTCAATAGAGGCTATAATTTTAAGCAAATTTTCCATATCTTAAGTTCTAAATTAAATGACAAGGAGCAACACTTGTTATAGAATAAATATTGAAAATTATAAAGAAAATGAAACATAAAAATGGATTTCAAAGTAATTATAGGTTCACTTAAATTAAGGTGGATAGTCTTATAATACTCTATCCATAAATCTTGAGTTAGACAAAGTGATATATTGAAACACATACATCAATTTAATATATTTGCATCATGGCTAATGCATATCTGAAAGTTAGAATGGAGTGTACATGCATATTAAATGTATCCTTGAAAGTTAGTAAATCATACATGTTGTGATACTTAATAAATAAGTTATGTTATTTAATAATAATACTAAAGTAGTAAATTCCTTATGAAATATGAGTACTAGAGTGTAAATTGATGTTTACGTCGGTAAGGATGTTGGTTTCCTAAATTATGGCAAGAAAATTTTTCACTCTTTGAAAGCGAATCAAGATCCTTTATATAATTGATAAGAGTCAATGCAACAAGATAGTCATTTGTAGGAATCCAATACCAATAGATTGATAGCAATAGATAATATTGAAACAATTATTGATGTCTAGAGCCCTTGGAAATAGAGTATGATGACCTAAGAATTTGGATAGAAAATATGTCAACCTAAAGATTACTTGGAGGTGACTCCTTCTAGGATGAATCATCCACCTGAAATTAAACAAGAACTCTTGAGGGTTAGAGTTTCATTCATATATGGGACAAAATAATGATGAGAATAGTAACAAGCGTGTTTCATCCTTTCATCTTCAGAAATCCGGGATGACAGTCTATCACTTTTCTTATTTTAGGTTTTAGTACTTATATAGTTTTACCAAATACTTTGCCAAAGGAAGGCCATAAGTATGTGTTCATGTGTGTGGTTCTTCACCTAGTTAGTCAATCCCATATGATCATGCCCCCTACTATAAAACAATAGGGTTCATGACTTAGTGGTTTGTGGAATTCTTAGCCATCACAAGTGATTTGGAACACCTAGGGACATGTTGATGGATCCAATAATGACTCAGAGATTACTGACATTAGACATATACACACACACACACACACACACACACACGTCAGGGAATAAAGGTATGGAACTAAATTTTCATGTCGATTCATTTATGGGAGAGGAAGAGGGAACATGCAATTGCTTATTATTCAACAATTGCACAGTAGAGACGTGCCATGCATGTGATACATGAAGGAGTTTAGCTTAGGTGATTGTTGAGACAATGATGATTAGACACATTGAAAATGATAATTACATTACTCTTAAGTTCAAATATGTGCCAGCTAAGAAATTAAAAAGGATTATTACTAATTTGTTATAGGTTGATATTGAGTGCTAGTTTTTGGAGCCTATCATATACTTGTATGGTTGTATTGATTTTGTTGGAGCTTTATCATATAACGATATTAATGATATCATCTACTAAGTGACGATTTCTAGCTTAAAAGCCATTTTATTAATTAAGCCTAAGTGGTGTAAGTGATGTAGTTGAGATTAATTCACAAGAAGAATTGATGCACCTTGATGTAGGTTCATTACACATGTGGTTTGAGTTAATGGTCACTCACTAATTGTACATTCTCTTGTGAGATATTTCATGATGATAGATGTTAAACATATATAACTATGATCATTTTAATTTCATAAGAAGTCAATTGTGTTAATATATGAGAAATAAACATATGTAAGTTGTAGATTTTTGTTAACTTACTTGGGGATGGTGTTTATACGAACTAAGGGTTCCCAAATATTCCACATTGTTACAAAATGAAGATTGATGTAATGTATTAAGCATATCCATACACATAATATACATTGTTGAATGACATTGTGTACCCTAAAAAAGCATTGGCGTCAAGAATGATAAAATATAATTGTGGGGCTTGATTGTCAAAACATGCGACACATAATCACCCATGCCCATTTTAACACTATATAAGGGAGGTAATCAAAGTTAAAAAGTAAATATGATGTTTATATTACTTACATAAAGGGGACCATAAAGAAGATGGAAGATGTTTTGAGTATGACCCTCAAATATTTCAGTATTCCTTAATGAACAAAAATCAGGGAGAAATTTATTGATTTAAAAATTGAGGATACGTGGCACAATGAGAATAGCAAGATTTTGATAGAGAATATTAAGGATATACATCCCTCTCTTAATTTACTTCCCTAATATAAGGACTTCGGGGCGAAGTCCATTATTAAGAGGGGGTGAATGTAGTGCCCCACTTTGGTTGATGAACACTGATCCTTCATACTTTATGCTTTGAGGAACTTAGGTTGAGGATCCAGATACATGACTCTAATATTAATGGATTTGGTGGGTATGTATGTTTTTTATTAATACTGTGATGATGACATCATTGTTGGATATGCATGTTCTCGATTGATATCATGATGATGATAGATTTTTATGGATAGATATGGTTTCTATTGATGTTACGAGGAAGATTTCTTTGATGGATATATTAAATTACCATTGATGTTATGAGTATGATAAACATGATGGATGTGTACCATAGGTTAGATATTTACATTTGTTCTGATTCAAATAAACAATGATGTGAAGGAATAGGTTATGTTGATGTTTCTATTGTGATAATGACTAACACTGAGAAACTTTGTTACTGATGATTATTGAGTATGACAGTAAACCACCAGAGGCACTCACATATGATGAGCTGACAAAATCTGGTTTGATAGAAATAAATATATTTTATTTGAATTTCTAAGTTCAGTGTGAAACTTGTTATATATTTACATATACTCTGATGATATGTCATTGGTTGTAGGAACATGTTAGTTGCTTGGCCGAATGACTCACATATGGGTGATGGGGTTGTACAATTGGATGGAACTTCATGGGAGGGGTGGGACAGTGTCCCTGATCTCACCTACTAGCACTCCCGCCATGACTTAGGCTGGAAAGGTCGAGACACCTTCGCCTTGAAGATCATGATGCCGTGGGGGCAGGTCCCAAATTGGGTTCGCTCATGAGGATTTCTGGGGGGCGCGCATCAAGGCGGACTCCTTGATCCCCAGCACCATTAGTCTCACTATAGCAGGCAACATACGAGATGATAAGGGTCTCTGTAGTTGCACATATAATTTCCCCTCATAACCACTGGATGCTTGAAGGGCAAGTGGTGTGGCACCCTTGGAATTTCAAGAGAAATTCTTGAAGGGCATGACCGGCTTGGCACCCTTGGCATCAAAAATAAATTCTTAGGCATGGCACCCTTGGAACTTCGAATGGAAGTTCTTGAAGGGCATGACTAAACTCGACCCTCGACATCATTAAAGAAACTAATAAATATAATAAATATATGAAATCCAACTAATTCATAACAAATGATATATGAGGTTAGAACCAAAAGAACTAAATCAAGAATAAAACTTAGGGTAAGGGAGGAATAGGAAGAGATAAATTAATTACCATGATAACTCTACCCTTTCCATGTTAAAACAAAATATTAGATGGATAATGTATATAAGTAACTTAATTAGGAAAAAAGGGGAAAAGAGGGACATGGAGTTAAGTATAAAGATTTATTAAAAACTTCATTAAGAGAAGAGGGTGGTGAATTATAATAAGATTAATAAATTAAAATTTGAGAAATTAGAGAACTTCCATGTGGCAAGAGCCAACATAAGAATATTCATCATAAATGAAAATTGAGGTAGTTTAGGGGACCAAATTTGAGACTTATCAATTAACTGCAGTAATAAACACAAATTAAGGAGTAGAAAAGGGGAATCAAGAGACAACTAGGAGAAGAAATAGGAAGTCTTGTTGGGTTGAGGAAAATTACTATTTTAAATGAATAATTAAGTAAATTATTTTGGAGAGTCTTGATGAGAGGATGACACATGCGTGGGTGAATAATCAAATTTTGGGTTGATAAAAAAATAATTATTTATGCATGAAGTTCCAAGTGTCACCTATGAAACATTCTATAAAAGAAAGGGAAAGGGAAGGGAAAAGGACTTTTTGGGGGGTTTTATCCTATGGTTGGATGGAGGAGATGATGTCAAATTTGAGTGGTTATGAGCTATAGTTGAGTTTGGTGAGATAGAGTGTTATAGAGAGGGGACTCTTGAGCCAAGAGAGGCTCACCTCTATCAGCTAGCATTTTCCTTTGTTGTACAACCCCATTGCAGCTTGGGGGTCCGCGGGGAAGGAGAGTACCCAAGGAGTAGGCTGGGAGGTTAACCGGTGAGTCACTACATTCGGCGGCGTGGAGGTAGACGACAAAAAAGGAGCTCGCAAAGCAGCAAGTCCAGTTTGGCTCTCGTTTCAGGGTGTACGGTACACGTTTAGTTATATTGCTTTTATTTATGATGATTTCAATGTGCCTAGAATTCACAAGTTAAATGGATGTATGTGTATGAAGTCTAATTTTATGAACTTGGGTATAACTGATACAAATTCTTGTGTTCAGCTTTGTATGCTTATGGTATAAATACTTTAATTTTACTGAGTTTCAGAAACTTGTATAATTATGGTTTAAAATTTTTGTCACTGCGTTGTAAACAAAAAAAAAAGAAAGGTTAAAGCCTAGCGTTCATCTGGAAAAATATAGATTTGAGTCTCTACAACATCATTCAATTTTTGCTCAAATATTTTCTGATGGAGCTGTGCGTTTGCAAAATTTTCACTGGAATTTTGGAAGAGATCTATCTTTTTGCTCAAATATTTTCTGATGTAGCTGCGCATTTGCAAAATTTTCACAGGAATTTTGGAAGAGATCTATCCATATAAAGAAAACGTCATTTAATTTTTTTTCAAATATTTTCTGATGTTGCTGTGCATTTTCATTGTATAGGTCACTGGCAAATCCAGGAAGACGCATTAATCATTCAGGATCAACCAATAGTGAAATTTAAGATGAAAACGTTACTAGCTGCTACGAAAAACTTTCATCATGATAACAAGCTTGGCGAGGGAGGATTTGGCCCTGTATACAAGGTAACATGAGTTAATTAGAAAGCTTTTGTTACTTAATATAAGAATCGGTGGGTTGCTTTCTTCCAACCCTTGATTGTTAGGTGCAAATTGCTAGCTTGAGAACAAATATAAACTGAGTGTAGATTCCTGAATATTTTACAGGCTTCTTTGTTATTTATCAGATTATTTTACAAATGTACAATTGAGATAATGATCACAAATACATAATAGAAAAACAACTAAGTTTAAATACTTGAAAAATTCTCTTACACTGATGTTTTGTCTGAATATCTCAGGTAATTACTCAAGATGGAAAAGAAATAGTTGTGAAAAAGTTATCTTTAACATCTAGACAGGGGAGGAAAGAATTTTTGAATGAAGTTAAGCTTGTGGCCAAAATTAGGCATCGCAATGTTGTGAACATTCTCGGCTGCTGTGCAGAGGGATCAGAAAGGTTGCTTGTCTATGAGTATTTACCAAATAGGAGCCTTGATAAAATTCTACTTGGTAGGTAACTTCCATTTCCATTTTATTATGTTATACAGACAAAAAAGAGCCTATGCTTCAATCTTGTTAATTTGGTCATGAAATTGATTAGTGATCTGAATGCATGGATACAGACCCAAACAAACCCCTTGATTGGCTGAAACGTTATAACATCATACTGGGAGTAGCTCGCGGGCTTCTTTATCTTCACCAGGATTTTCACCTGCGGATTATTCATCGAGATATTAAAGCAAGCAATATTTTGTTGGACGAGAAACTGAATCCTAAAATAGCCGATTTTGGCTTAGCCAGACTTTTTCCCGATGATGCGACTCACATCAGCACAGGAGCAGTTGCAGGAACTTAGTAAGATCTCAAGAGAATCACGACTCACACACTGTTAAAAGCTATTAACATTTACGAATGGAAATGTTTTTGTATATGTTTATTTGATCTTAAGAAGATAGACAATAAAAGGGCGTTCTATACAGAGGGCACGATTAATTTAGAATTTTTTTTATGGTGGAAATGAATTTAGTGTCATCAAACACCTTGGTATTCAAAATCCTAAAGCTTGACAAATATAACTTTAATTTCCCAAAATTTCTGCCAAGATTTCCATTCTGTTCTACCAAAAATGTAGCCTCTTTAAACTACTCTAGATAAAAAGGCCTTCTCCACAAAAGCCACAATTTAGCCTAAAAAGTTAATTTTCACTAGTCTTTTTCTTTTTGTCAATTTTTTTTTTGATTTAGGAGTGTTTGAATTTTTAGTGAAAATAGATTCAGTGCTATCAAAAACCTTGGTATTCTAAATCCTGAAACTTGAATACTATAACCTAAATCTCCCAAAATTTCTGCTAAAATTCCCACTATGTTCTGCCCAAAAATAACCCTAACCCTGCATAAAACTACTCTACATAAAAATAACCCTAACCCTAAATAAATCTCCTTAAAATTTGCATTACAACTATCCTTATGTAAATTGCAGATTAAGGCCAGGTTCATGTTCTACCTTCTAGGATCTTAAGACTGCAAATAAATCTACTTAAAATTGCAGTACAATTATCCTTATGTAAATTGCAGATTAAGCTCAGGTTCATGTTCTACCGTCTAGGATCTTAAGGCTGCAGTTTCCTTTGCAGATATCCTTAGCTTTTTTATTATTCAATTCTTAAATTTGTTCCTCTTTGTATCTTTGACATTGTTGACATTGCAATGTGAATTTACAGCGGGTATATGGCACCAGAATATGCTCTGCACGGAAAATTATCTGTAAAAGTTGATGTCTATAGCTTTGGCGTCGTTCTCCTGGAACTTGTGACTGGAAGAAAGAACATGGATTATAATTCGTCATCTGAAATGCAGACGCTTTTAGGATGGGTGAGATACTCTCCTAATTGTTTTCATTTAAACCATGTTAATTAGTTTGACATCCATAATACAGTTAACCCAAGTATAAAATGAAGGGTTTCACTGATCTATGCAGATATGAATTCCTCGTATACTGACTTCTGTACTAATTCTTCATAAAACTAAGTTCAGGCCGATCTTCTGTATCTCTTCATCATGTTTGTAATTTATGAAAATGCAGGCATGGGCATCATATCAACAAGGAAATATTGAACAAATGGTTGACCCACCGATCATTGAAACATGCAATAAGGAGCAAGCTTTGAGATGCATTCATGTTGGTCTTTTGTGTACACAGGCCAACCCTTCACTTCGGCCATCAATGCCTGCAATCACCTTGATGCTTTCACCTCAATTTGTGGGCTTACCCAATCCCACAAAACCTGCTTTTGTGATTTCTGTTAACCAAAACATCAATTCTGGTGCTGAATTGTCACCAGTTCCTCTGGCTCAAGTTCTATCTAACGCTGATGCCTCCATTACCGACATTGTACCCAGGTAATGCCTCCAGCTGCTTGCTCCTTCGGCTTCGGCTTCGGCTTCAGCTTCAGCTATGTGAGTCTTGGCTGCAGTTTCTTGAATATTCCTTTTCCTGTTGGTGTCGCTTTATTACCCCCCTTCTCTCAATGTTTTTCACTACTTAATTTTCGCTGTACTTACTCCCCCCTCTCTCTCAATGTTTTTCACTACTTAATTTTCGCTGTACTTACTGGAAATTTTCTACCAAGTAAACGCTGGACTTATACGTATTTCTCAGGTTATAGAGAATTTAATGTTGGCTGTAGTTATGATGAAATTTTCGAAGTAGTAAAAGTTAGACTTATACATTATAGAGAATTTAATGTTGGTGGGCAGTATATGCTGCCCACCAGCATTAAATTAATGGTTGTCATTATTCTCTGCATACCCACTCAAGACTTAGTAATTGATTTGAGTTTTCACTACCCATAGTTGTTAGTGGTTTAACATTGACCAATATTGTTAATTTAGCATTGACAATGTAAGTTTTGTTTTGTTTTGTTTTGTTTGTTTGTTTGTTTTTTTTTTTTTTTTTTAAATTAATTCAAGGAAAAATAGTTCTATGTGTCAGTTACATTTATATTTAATAATTATATTGATTAATGTAATTTATAATATTTAATTTTGAAAAACAAATATTTATTTGTGTAAAAATAATTTCGGTGAAAATCATATAGGAGAAAATTTGTGTCGACGCGTTTCGAACCCGCTAGTGTGGTTCATCATTAGGACAAGATGAGAAATCTGATCAGGAATAGGAAAAACATTATTATTATTATTATTTATTTATTTATTTTAATTTTGATCATGTTTTAATTATAAATTCTATATAAATAAAATATAAAATCAAATCAAATAAATTAGATAAATAAATCAAATATAAAATCAAATCAAATAAATAAATAAGTAATAATAATAATAATAATAACAATAATAATAAATCAAATAATTTAATATTACTAAAGAGGTAAGATTTAAAAAATAAAAAATAAAAAATATAAACAATAAATAAAAATATTTTTGAAAAAAATTATAAATGAAAAATAATAATTAAAAAAGAAGAAGAAGAAAATAAAAAATAAAATAGAACAACCAAAATAAAATAAAAAATAATACAAATAAATCAATAATAATAAAAATAAAAATAAAATATAAATAGATTAGGTTTGTTTTATTTATTATATATATATATATATATATATATATATATATATATATATATATATATATATATATATATATATATATAATTTATATATATTTTTAAATTATTGTATTTTTATTTTTATTATTTATTTATATTTATATTTTTGTTTTATTTATATTTTTTGATTTATTTATTTATTATATTTTATTTTTATTTTTAGTATTATTGATTTATTTATTTATTTTTAATTTTTATTTGGATTTGAATTTTATTTTATTTTTTATTTTCTTCTTCTTCTTTTATTTATTTATTTTTTAATTCTCAATTTTTTAATTTTTTTTTTAAATATTTTTATTGTTATTTTTATATTTTTATTTATTGTTTATATTTTTTATTTTTTATTTTTTATTTTTAAAATCTTACCTCTTTAGTAATATTAAATTACTTGATTTATTATTATTATTATTATTATTATTATTATTTATTTATTTGATTTGATTTGATTTTATATTTGATTTATTTATCTAGTTTATTTGATTTGATTTCATATTTGATTTATATAGAATTTATAATAAAAACATAGTCAAAATTAAAATAAATAAATAATAATAATAATAATAATGTTTTTCCTATTCTAGTCAAACTAGCTGTTTTTCCAACTGCTAGTTGGAGTAGTCCTATTCTACTTAAGCTGGTTTCCTGATCAGATTTCTCATCTTGCCCTGATGATGAACCACACTGGTTGGTTCGAAACGCGTCGACACAAATTTTCTCCTATGTGATTTTCATCGAAATTTTTTTTACACATATTTTATGGATCACATAAGCCAAATTCCTAATAAAATATTTATTTTTTAATATTATTGAAAATTTTTATTTTTAAACATTTGATTGGACTATAATTTGAAAGTTTTATTGCAGATCTTATTGCACCCTTTGCACATTACAATGCAATGTGGATAATTGTATCAAATTTTCTTGCTGCAATTTCTGAAAGCAATTACAATATTTATACTATGATTTTTAAATATTTGTACATTTGTTATTTATACTATGATTTTTAGATATTTGTACATTTGTTAAACCAAAATCCACCAAAATTTATGTAAGTTCCTTAATAGAGAATTATTTTTTCTATTTCATATATTAATTTGCAATTTGTTCTGAAAACATAATTTCCACTTGAATAACCACTACACTGCCTGCAACACTGGTTTGTATTGAAATTAGAATGTAATTTATTTAATATCTTATTTTAGAATTTCATTGACATTTTTTATGACTTCAGAAAAGTTTAAAATGAAAAAAAAAATTTGTGTCACTGCCTCCTCCTCAAATCAGTGATATCAAACTTATTGTCCAAATTTAATTATAAAATATTGGGCTTTGCTTTCTAAACGTTCAGTTAAATTAAATATATAACTTAATCGTATATTATAAACTAGCAATTGCCCCTAAAGCTGGTGCAAAGGTACACAGAAGGAATAAAAGATTTGGGAAGATTATCTTGTTAAAAGTTTCTATGGCTGCAACAAAATTGCTTCTAGATAAGAATATGTGAAGTTACAAAAGGGCATGCAACAAAATTGCTTCTCGATAAGAATATGTAGATGACAGATATTTAAAGCCACTCAAAGACATTAGAAATGGGCATGCAACAAAATTGCTTCTCGATAAGAATATGTAGATGACTGATATTTAAAGCCACTCAAAGACGTTAGAAATGGGCATACAAATCTCTGAAGAGGACACTACCTTTAGATTTTAACAATTGATGAGCAGAATTAGGCTCCTATTAGGATTGAAGAAGGCATTTCAGAAAGAAGGCGTTGTCAATTCCTTCTGTATAATCCAGTGTCAAAGCAAAAGGAATGGGATTGACAACAGAAGATGTGGAAAGAGAGGCACTCTTGGAGGAAAAACTATGTTTTCTCATTAATTTATTTTTTGTGCTAATTTTGAACTTCTAGGTTCTAAGTTGTGTAAATATTGGAACCATGATGATATAAAAAGTCATTTTAGAAGAAAAATATAAATTTAAGCAAAATGGGTAGCACATCTCACCCCCGGTGACTGCACTTACATAAAAAAAAAAAATTGGTAAATGAGTTATCTTCTAAAGTAGACGATGAATTCACCAACCAACCAACCAATTTCTAGGTCATGCCTGTGAAATCTCAAGCACACAGTCTAAGTCCCCATAATTTTCCATTTTGGGGTAAAAGCAGCACCAATGGCATTGCTTTTGGCCAAAGCTTTGATAGATTTTAGGCACATCCAATCCATCAAATTGATTAAAAAAGAAGGGGCACAAAAGCTACATTATTAATCTACAAGAATTAAATATTTTGTTACACTCGAGTTGAAGCTCATCACATCTTTGCTTCATTCAAGTTGAAGCTCCATCATCTTTACCTAATTCTTCACTGTAGCTAAATCTTTTTTCCATCTTTTACAACATCATAATATAATATAATCATAATAAAATAATAAAAAATACTTATATATTAATAATATATATTAAAATTTTATATAATAAATATTAATTTTTAATAAAACTTAATTTTATAATAAATCAACTTAGAAACCAATGAAAAATCAAAATATCTCAAATTTAGAGATTAGAATCTTTCTTTTCTCATTTAGGATGTGCTTTAAAAAAATTTATACCACATCCCACTTTCCAAGAATTCCATGACCTTGTAGTGCCAAGTGTCAAAAATACTTATATGTTAACAATATGTAGTAAAAATTTTATTATAATTTTTTTTTTTGTAAGTTTGGTAGGACCTTTTATTTTTACTTCATCTTTATCAACATGTCCAGATATAATGTCAAGTGTCAAAATTACTTATATATTAATAATATATATTATGACCCCATGAACAAAATTTTATTATAAATTGATTTTAAAACATTTAAATATAAAAAATATATAAATTATTATTCTACTATTTTAATAGATTTATTTTTCGAAACCAAATAAAACTAAATTTTATGATAAATTAATTTAAAAACCAATAAAAATTCAAAATACCTCAAAATTTAGAGATTATAATTTTATTTTATTTTTCATTTAGGAAGGGATTTAGAAAACTTTAAAGGACAACACACTTCCTAGATAATTCCATGATTGTTGCAGTGCCACTTGTCAATTTTTATTTGGAGAGAGGAGGACGAAAATACAAAGATATTATTGGTCAAATTTTTCCAACCAAACCCATCATATTAACAACTTCAGTGTAATTAGTTAATAAAATAAAACTTTATTAAGTTTTAGAATGATAGAATTTAAATTATTATTTTATTATTTTATTATTTCCTTTTCATTTATATTTTATGGTTTAAATATCTCATTACTAAATTTTAATTTGGATTATGTGTATATCATTCATAAATTTGAATTTAGTACTATTTTATTATTTATTGTTTAGTATTTACATTGCACAATGATGAATTTGCATAGGATAAATTGTTATTACTGCGATTTTTATGATCATCGTTATTATTTTTTTATCTTTTTAGAGATGAAGACCCCTATGTTAGGTACCCGATGTCCACTCCCAAGTTTTGCGGTCCTAGAACCTTGGTGGAACATCAGAAAAAAAAGTTTCTATATGTGAATTGAGACATCACTGAAAATCCAACTATGTTGAAGGATGTAAGGAATTCGTTGTAATCTTGGGAGGGGCATATAGCAAGGTGCCTAGGAATTTGCAAGTGTTGTTATTTTAAGATACTCCCAACTTAGAAATTTGTTCAAGTGCTAGGAGCTACTAAGCTTAGCACTGGAATTGATGTGAACTTCCGAATGATAAAAGTCATGTATCTTGACTATATAACACTAGCTATTGATAAAAACAAGATCTAGTAGGGTGAAAATATTAGACCTTATTCTCTAATCCTCCATCTAGTTGATAGATCTAGCATGGTTAGAACCAAAAAGGAATGCTAGATCTACAAGGTTTAAATGAGCTCTAGGTAAAACAACATAGCGATTTGTAACCCTCCTAAACAACAACATAAAAAAAGAAGAAGAGAGAATCAATTAAAAATTGAGCAACATGAAGTGGTGATTAGGCTATGGTTTTTGTAGTAGATAAGGTTTCATACTACAATATGACAAGACATGCTCTTGCATAGATCTCTCCCATTGGTGAATTGAGGAAGATTCAGTGGATTTTTGAAACAACCCACTACAAGAGAAATAGATATAGTCTACCCTAATGGATATGCATGACATTTTGGATCCCATTTCTTCAATGGCCATTGATTCAGGAGTTGTCCCCATTAGAGACATTAATTTGGATTTCCCTAGTTAGTTGGCATATCCTTAACAACCCAGCCTGAATTTTATGTCCCTCGCGAGGAATCTCTAGTGAGTAAATTAAGGGGATCTATTAGTCAAGGAAAGTACCTCCCTACATATGGATCTAGTGGCATAGTTAATGTTTTCGTAGAGGATTAAACCTCATGCTTTTAATATGAAGGACATAACTCCCCAAAATATGTTGGCAAGCTCTACTAGGTATTTTTTCAATGAAGTAAGTTCAAATTTCCTCTAAAGAAAAGGGTTAACTATAATGGGTTTAAAATTAAGCTAATGAGTGGAATTCCCTCCACTTATTTGAGATCATTTCAATAGGAAATTGTGGAACTAGGAAGACTAGGGAGCCCTAATAAATGTAGGAAGTGAATTAAGTGAAAAGTGGAATTTATCAATATACTACTTAGAGGTAGTATGAAACTTGATGAAATAATGGAGTTAGAAGAAACAATAATTGTTGGTAGGTTATCAAGTAGAATAATGGGAGCATCTATACTTAAAACATAGATTGAGGAAAATTTTGATGAACTTTTGGGATATATGTTACATTGTATTTTCCTCATGAAAGGTTGGCTTGTATGGATGTTGATGGCTACAAAGGATATAAAAAAGATTCTTAGAAACCAATGGAAATGGGGTTATCAAGCCTTATTTCTCAAAACATGGTTCCTCAACTTTAATTCTCATTTGGCCCAACTTGATTTCACTCCCATATGGGTAAAACTATTATTGCTTTCTTTGATCCTTTTGTCTAAGGAATCCATTAAGGAGATTGACGATTCATTGTGTTTTGTTTTATGAGGTAAAAAATTCATGTTATGATTATGGATACATGGTATGGATAGGGTTTTGGTGGTCCTAGACCTATCTAATGGATGAGAATACTCCATTATCAATCGAAAGGGCTTGGTAATGTTTTATCATGCCATCAACTATGAAGGGATCCTCTTTAAGTATGGGCACTACCATGAATATGGTAACCTAATAAAATAGTGTCTAGTCTAGTTTAAGCTTAAAGTGTAGGTTTAGAAAACCCCTCCAATTTCACAATATTCAAATCTTCCTTAGTTAGAAGAAAACCAATCAGAAATACCTTGAAGGATTCAGGAGGATATCTTGGCACCAAAAAACTTGACATCAAATCCATTCAATCATAGTAGGATCAGTCCTTTGGTTTCACACCTTAGTAAAATTTGCATTAATATCAAATAAGAAAGTTTCATCTCCTCACACTCCAGTTGAAAATTCTTATGATCAATTATTTATTAGGACTTGGGAAGTAGGTCTAGAACCTAATTTAGGGATTTTTCATGAGGAATTCATCTCTATTTTATCAATTATTTCAAAACCTTTGAATTCCCCCCCAATTCCTTTATATGAAATAGAGCTACCCTCTTCACAGACTCCATTCCTCCAACTCTCCCTCTCCCCCCGTGGGAGAAAATTCTTTACTTTGGATTCGATGGAGATTCCCCCTCAACTGATTTCACAAAACACATGTTTATACCTCATACCAAAATACATGATCTCTTCAAAGGGGAATCAAAGGGAAGGTTAGGACACATTAAAGAAAACCATACTAAACCTAGATAGAGAGAGAAAATCCCACATATTAATTATGTATGAACAAGAAAATTTCAAAGTAAAAATTGGTCATCAACAATATTTGATTGAGACTATTTGAGCATTAACCTGAAAAGATGGTTCAAAATTATCTTTTTAACTCTGAACTATAGAGGGTTGGGTAATTCCTCTAAGAAATTGACCACAAAGAGGTTTATTGATTTGCATAACCCCTTTATCACCTTCATACAAGAGCTAAAGATATATGGGAAAAATTAACCTGAGACCTCTCCAAGATTCTTAAGGGATGAGATTTTAGTTTTGTCAATCTTTAGGAAGGTATATAGGGGTAGTTATAAGTTGGCAGTCTAAGGTTTTTTTTTTTTTTGGGGGGGGGGGGGGGAATGGGGGGGGGGCATTAAAGTTGTGGACCTCCCTCTTCTATATTTATTTGTGGAAATAAATCACTTATTTGAATATATAAACCTCTTGCTTAGATAGATTGGAATTTTGTGAACATTTCTTTAATAGTTCTTGGTTCCATGAAGGGCTAGTGGTACTAGGTGGAGGCTTAAATTTCAATCTTGGGCATCTAATATATGGGGTAATGTTTCCCAAGTGGATTTCTTATTGAAATTCTTCATTAGAGATAGGGATCCTATATATTGATCTAGCTAAACTTACTCCAATTTAGACAAATAGAAATATAGGTGAAGCCAAGATTACTAAAAACTCGCATCATTTTTTGTTCTAGAAGGATTTTGGGAGCAGAACCCTAGAGTTCATCAATGGTTCTTGGTAGGAATTTAATCCAACCACCATTTTATTTAATTGTAATTTTCACGAACATAAGGTAACCCATTGAGTCCCTTTAAGTTAAACCCCAAGTGGCTTGCAAAGCAAGACTTTATTAAAAAAAACAAGGACCCTTGGACTCATTTTGATAGATCTCTTAATGAATTGATGACCATCCAATTCCATAAAAAACCCAAAAATGGATAAACAACTAGTAATTTCATGGTTTAAAGAAAAAAGAGAACGTTATGATAGAGTCCTCCAAGAGAGTTAGGCACATAATCCTAAAGTTTTAGAAATCTATTTTTTTTTTATAAACTAGTTTATTATATATTATTTTTCAAGAGGAAGGACACCTATCATACTGAAATGGTTGGTTATTATCCTATAGTTTATCTTAGAGTTAGACTATATAGACTAGCTCTTTTTCATGTGAGGTACATAGGCTTTATGGCCTCTCTTCTCTTTGTAACCTAGTTTTCCTTTTTTAATAAAGTTATGTGTTTGAGGAAACTTCTTCAACATGGTGTTAGAGCTACATTGAATCATATTGGAACAAAGCTAAGGATAGATTGAGGAAGTAAGAAAGTCTCCATAACATCAACCAAGATATTTTCAAGCTCAAAGATGACCAAATTGAGGTAACCACATCATTTTTTTAATAAGGAAAATGTTATTTTAATTACAATTATTCGTTTTTGAAATTTTTCATAAGATAGATCATCATCTTCATGTTGAAAATGCAGCAAGAGAATATCAGTTTGACCTTGCCTTTGTCAAACTAGAGGAAATTCGAATTTCCACATCAACAGACATCTTGGAGGAAGTTAACTAAGGTGACATGGAACTTGTCACTTAGTTAATTCAAGTTGTTGAAGCTTGAGTTCAGTTCAATGTGATTGATTGATAATTTGTAACAATCTGTTTCAGTTAAATTGAGTTATGGTCAGTTAAACTAGTTCTAACTGTTGGAGGAACTAGTGGAAGGCTAGTTGTGTAAGATCACTACAAGAAAAAAGGACATTGGTGAGGGTCATGCTTGTGATGGACCTTTAAGGTCCATCACCAATGTCACATATGGTGACGACCCTTAAAAGAGCATTTTTGTAAGTGCATATAGTGACAGTCCTTTAAGGTTTGTCACCAAAGCCATTTTCAGTGACACTTTGGGTGACGGTTGTTAAAGGCCCGTCACTAATTCTCTCTTTAGTGACACTTCTAGTAAAGGTATTTTATTGACCCTCACCAATGCTATTTTTGGTTACTTTTGGTGACGGTCAACAAATTTTCGTCGCCATTGATCATTCCGATGATTTTTTGATGACACTATGTGCATGTTACTATATTTCTGTCAAAAGATAATGATTTAAGACTATTGTTGTGGAGTATTTTTCATTATGTGTCCAAGGCCATAAAGTGGTTAGAGCCATTCAATTTGTTAAGAAGTCATTAGTGTGTATCATTTCCCTCAAGTAATGAGAATATATTTTTCCTATGAGTTAATACATGATTCATCTCTATTAGGTTTATTTTCTAACAAATTCCCTTTAGATAAAGTTCCACTAGTGTGTGTAGAAAATATATTATTTAATACATAATCAAGCTTTGTCAATTCTATTAATGAGAGAGATCTAGTAGTCCTCGACACTCTTGGAACATCTTAACATGCTTTGGCACACACTAACATTCCTTGGCACCTCGCATGTCTGAGAACATCTTTGTACCTAGAACATCTTGCCATGACTAGGACACCCAAGAACATGTTGGTATGCCCTATCATAGCATAACACTCTCCTAGCATGTGTTGTCATGCCTTGTAGTCCCTAGCATACCCTGAAACACTTTGGCATGAATTAACATACATTAGAACTTGGTACACATTGGAACTTGGCATGTATTGGAACCTATTGTTAGTGTGCCTAGCATGCCCCTTTTGAAAAAGATAAAGTCCTGACTTATTAACCGTCTTATGTGTTCATTTACTTGCATTTTAGTTTGGTTCTTTTTTTTGCCTTGATACTCCTTGACGCATATTGTCATACCCTGACACCCAACACATCCTAGCATGCATTAGAATCTTGCATGTCTTGGCACTATTTAGCACATGTTAACACACAATGGAATTCGCTAGCACACTCTGGCACTTCTTGACATGCCCATATATTCCTTAGCATGCCTTACTAGTGCTTAACATACCTTGTCAATACCTCATTGGCATGCTAGCTAGCACTCGTTGACACTCCCTGGCACACCCTCATATTCATTCACTTCCATGCATTTTGACCTATTTCTCCCTTATGTTTCCCTAGTACTCCAGAACCCTCCTAAGCATGCATTAGCACACTCTGTCACTCTTTATCACTCTTTGACATGCCCTTTCACTTCATAACATGTGTATCACTCCCTAACACACATTGGCACTTGGCACATGTTGGCGCTTGGCAAGTATTAGCATGTCTAGCATTCATTAAGATACCTTGGTATGTTTTGGCATGGTTTAATATTAAATTTATTTGAGATCAATTATTGGAAAGTAGATAAGAATTCATAGAGGATGATTTGGCACTTATAATGCACTAACACTTGGCACTTGGAACCTATTGCCACCTAGTGTTCGTGTGCCTCACATGCCCCTCGTGGAAAAGGTAAATTGATGACTTATTAACCCTCTTATGTGTTCATTTCCTTGTAGTTTAACTTGTTTCTCCTTTTTGTTGCCTTGATAGTCCCTGACACATATTTTCACTCCCTTTCACATCTTGGCATGCCTTAGCACTTGAAATATATTAGCATATTTTACATTCCTTCAAACTATCTAGCACATGTTAGCATTCCCTAGCATGCCTAGCATGCCTAGCACTCATACCGTCACCACTAGCCTTACATTTTTTCACAACTTGGGAACTGAATCAAGTCCTTAGCAAATGTAGTTCATGTGACATTGGCATGCTTTAGCTGCAACAACTTGACCAATTTCACCTACTACAAGTATATTGTGCCTTGATCACCTAAGAACTACCTATACCTCATCTTAGGCCACTAGTGTCCAAGCTAAACTTGTCCCACTTAAGAACTTACCAAGACAAGGATCAAATCTAGCCATGGCCATAAAACAACTAAGCAACAATATAGCCCACATAGGCAATATTTCACATGTATGTTTAGTTCATATAAACAATAGAGAATTAACTAAGAGTTTGTAAGAACCACAAGATACACAAGACACACAAGATATAAGTTGGCACAAGCCGAGTTCCCAGAACTTATACACAACAATATACAATATGCAATTGGCTAAAATAGTTTAAAACATGAGCATTTGGCCAAAGTGTGCCACATGTCCTATAAAACTAATAGATAAAAGCAAAATAGTGTTATGCCCAAAAAAAAATTCTCCCTTTGTCTAAAATTTCTTTTTCAAGCCCCTTATTGCAATCGTAGGCTTGCCTCTTGAAAATCCTATTATGAACATCTTCTAACACACTTCGTCCTTGACACACTTGAATTCAGTAACACTCCCTAACACACACTCTCATTTGTTCATTTCCATGCATTTTGACCAAGTTCTCCCTTGTGATGCCTCAACAGTCCTTAACACTCCTCAACATGCATTGACAATGTCTCGCATGTGTTAGCGTGCCTTTTCATTCCTTGGCATGCCCTAACCCTCCCTAGATATCATGCCCTCACAACTACCCTTACTTAATTTTCAACTTGGGAACCCAACCAAGTCCTTGCTCAACTACAAGAGCTTGACCAAGTTACACTTACTACAACTAGACTATGTTGTTGAATTTTGTATCTTGGGAGGTACTCCACAAGCATAGTGAGATGGGTTTGTGTGAGTTTGGTCACAAAAGGATTTTTTAGCAAAGAACCCAAGCGAAGGGGTTTGGACCCCTGATGGGGTTTAAAATATAAAAGAAAATAAAAAAAGGAAAAATAATATTTCCTAAGACCTAACTGGATAAATCCCATAAGTTCTAGAGGGTTCTTAAGAGGCCTAGCTAGGAAAATATATTTAAGGAGGCCTTAGTATGAAGACAAGAACATCAAGTGAGAAGGAGCTCATTTGATCAAGGAGGCTACGAGAGATGTAGTCCTAAAGTAGGCCGAGTTAGAGGGCTAAGTAAGGGTTGCTAAAGGGAGACCATGATCATACACAAAGGGAAATATCATCATGTGAGGGTTCAAAGAATGTCACATACCTTAATGGATTCGAGATAGGGAGTAGTATGGCATACTGTTGGTTCTCTTATGGCAGATCGAGCTTAAGGGAGGTAGCTCATGAGAATTTGGGCATGTGATTTCAGTGGTGTTTATGTGTGAAGGCTGCATCAAATTTTGAAATAATAGAGAGGGTTGACACCCTATCTTATGGTGGTTAGTAGGCTACAAGGTCTATGATAAATACCAATGCAAATGGAGGAGGGAATACACTAGAATTTAGGGCTAAAACATATGTAGTCGTGGGTGTAATATTTATTGAGATAACCATAGTTTGAGGGTCGTAGATATCTAAAGTTCAGGTCAAGATTCAGTCAAAGAAATTCCTAGAATATATGGGTCCATATGAGCTAGGTTGAGTCTCTTATGGAGGCAAGAGTTGTTATTTTTTCTATGGGTGGATAGGGTTTGTTCTAAAGAAATTAGAATAGAATTATAATGCCCTAGTTAGGGAGGTTTCCTAGCATGTTCAGTCCATAAGGTATGCCCTTAAGGACGTCACAAATATGCGTAGAAGAAGAGGGGTTGTGACCCTTAGAGAGAGGTTTATCTCTGTAATATATACCACAAATTTGGAAGATGGTTTACAGAATTATGTGCAAAGATAGCAAATACAAAGGAAGGTGGAACCTAAGTAGAAGATTGAGTAGAAGAAATGTGCCATATGAGGAATGGATTGACATGAAGAGGAGTTGATTTTGGCGGATTGTCCATAGAGTTTTGGACAAAAATCTGAAGCAACCTATAAAAAATTAGTTAATGGACTGTTATTGGATGGTTTGTGACCCTAGTTCAAGCATCTAAAAATTGTTAGAATGATGATAAAAGGAGTAGTTCAGATTTGTTCATAGATTGGATAAAAAAGAAATTGTTACACAAGTATAGTGATTTCGAGAGGACTCAAGTCACTATTAGGTGGAAATTTTGAAGATCCCTAGATGAGGGCAGTGTTGTGGGCACTAGATCAGTAACATAATTGATTGTGTTTGGGAAAATTGATGGAAATCCAAGTACAGTTGGAGGGTTGTTATGTGACTATCAAAGAAGAGCCCAAAGTCTTGTGCTTGTGAAGGAAAAGAAGACTGGTAGAAGGGTAGGTGTATTGGGCCTAAGGATGTGAAAAATTTGAAGGACTAAAGTAGCAGTCAAGTGGGCTATCCAACTAGCCCTAGTTCACTGTATTGTAGAGGATTGAGTCGGTAAGAAGAAGGGAAACCTCCATAACCCTATATTTTTCATCTTGGAGCAGGAGTATGGAAAAGGTGGGCAGACCAAAGAACTGTTCACAAACAGAGTTGTGAAAAACTGATCGATAACCCTAAGTGTTGCATACTTTAAATGAAAAAAGAGGTAGATAGAGGGGAAAAAAAAATTGAGCCGAGTTCAGTAACCTAAAGGAGTTGAGTTTATTGATAGAGGCAGAATGAGGAGTTGCACAACGAGAGACAAGAGAACCTGTGAGATGTGTTTAGGACGTGCATTAATGAAAGGGCTATTTGTGGCCACCATCAAAAAGTGGGTTAAGCGTTGTCTTGTTCAAGGTAGATTGGTTGTCAAAGTACTAACACCAATCCCTAGTTGTATTCCTTATGCCAGTGTGATTGTAAAGGTACATGATCCCTAGTACGAGAGCTCTACCTTATTCTATTATAGTTTATAATTTAATGAAGAATGGTTTGAAAAAAGTTAAAAATTATCATGTGCACTAGTTTATTCCCTGATGTGTGTGGAATTCATTGTGCAAATTATATATGTTGTGGCACTTGAGTGTGTTTGCATCAAAGATTCCAAGACCGAACCTAGATTCTCATGTGTCGTGGAAATTCAAGATATGCCTTTTTCACCTAAGAACTACCTGTAACTTATCTTAGGCTACTCATATCCAATCTCAACTCATCCCACTTAACAAGTTACCAAGACAAGGCTCATCACATCCAACTGTGGTCGTAAAACAACTAAGCAACACAATTTACATCTTGACATGCCATAGCACCTTGCATGTCTTAAATGCCTTAGCACTATGTGGCATGTGTTAACATCCTATACATTCATTGGCATGTTTTTACACTCCCTAACACACCCTAGCACTTACTGACACGCTTTGGTAGTTTAGCATACCTTGGCACTGCCTAACATATAACCTTTTCACTCCCTCCTTAACACACCTAGAAATCATTGACACTCCCTGTCACACACTCTTATTTGTTCATTTCCATGCATTTTGATCTAGTGATTCCTTGTGTTTCCTTGACACTCCCTAACACTCCCTAGCACGCATTGACAAACCCTAACACCTAGCACATCTTGGCATGCCTCCCTAGCACTCTAGAATTCCTTGGAACTACCTAGCATACCTTGTCACTCTCTCCTTAACACACCTAGAGATAATTGACACTCCTAGTGACAAACTCTTATTCATTCATTTCCATGCACTTTTATCTACTACTCCCTTATGTTTCCATAGCATTCATTAACACTCCTTGGCACTTGTTGGTACACCCTAGCACCTAGGACATCTTGGAATGTCGCCTTGGCCTCTAGCATGCCTTAACAATGCCTAACATACCTTGTTACTCCCTCCTTAGCACACCTGGAACTCACTGACACTTCCAATCACAAACTTTTATTTATTCATTTCCATGCATTTCGATGTAGTTATCCCTTGTGTTTCCCTGGCACTCACAGTTAACACTTCCTTGCACACATTGGCAGCACTTCTAAGCATGCCTTGTCACTCCTCCTTAGCACACTTGGAACTCATTAACACTCCTTGTCACACACTCTTATTCATTCATTTCCATGCATTATGACATAATGCTCCCTTGTGTTTCTCTAACACTCCCTAACACTCCTTGGCACACATTGGCACACCCTAGAACTTGTCACATCATGGCATGCTTTCCTAGCACTCTATCATGCCTTCACACTACCTAGAATACCTTGTCACTCCCTCCTTAGCACATCTAGAACTTTCTAACAATCCCTTTCACACAATATTTTTCATTCATTTCCATGCAATTGAAACTAGTCCTCCCTTCCGTTTTCATAAAACTCCCTAGCATGCGTTGGCGCCACACCCCAGCATCTGTCACATATTGGAATTATTAACATGCCTTGGAGATTTCTAGCATGTATTAGCACTTCCTGGGATTTCCCGCACACCTTGACACTCCCTAGTTTTCATGCCTTCATAGATAGCCTTAGTTTTTCTGCAACTTGGGAACCCAACCAAGTCATTGAAAAAATAGTGTTGTGTCTAGCCCAAAGTCTCTCTTTGTCTGAAATTTCTTTTTCCATCCTCTTATCACAATAGTAGGATTACCTCCTACAAGTTCTATTATGAAATTCTCCTAACACACTTCGTCCATGGGACACTTCTAATTCACCGACACTCCCAGCTAATCGACACTCTTATTCGTTCATTTCCATACACTTTGAACTAGTTCTCCCTTGTGATGCCCTGACACTCCCCAACACTCCTCAACATGCATTGACATTATATGGTATGTGTTAGCACACATTTTCATTCATTGGCATGCCCTAACACTCCTTAACTATCATGTCTTATAACTACCCTTATATTTTTTTAGACTTGGGAACCCAACCAAGTCCTGCCTCAACTACAACAACTTGAACAAGTTTCATTTACTACAAATATATTATGACTTGTTCACCTATGAATGGCATATAACTCATCTTAGGCTACTCATGTCCAATCTTAACTCATCCCACTTAACAAGTTACCAAGTCAAGGCTCACTTCCAACCGTGTCCATAAAACAACTAAGCAACATAGTTTACATCTTGAAATGTCATAACACCTAGAACATCTAACAATCCCTTGGCACTATGTGGCACATGTTTGCATGCCATGCATTCCTTGGCATGATTTAGAACTCCCTAACACACATTATCATTCCTTGGTATTCATGGGCACTCTAACATGCCTTGGCATTGCCTAGCATATAACCTTGTCCTTCCCTCCTTAGCACACTTGGAACTCATAACACTCCCTATCACACACTCTTATCCGTTCATTTCAATGCATTTTGAACTAGTTCTCCCTTGTTTTTCTATGGCACTCCCTAACACTCCCTAGCACACATTGGCACACCCTAGCACTTGGAAAAACTTGGCATATCGCCCTGGGACTCTAGAATTCCTTGGCACTACCTAACATGCCTTGTCACTCCCTCCTTTGCACACCCATAACTCACTAACAATCCCTGTCACACACTCTTATTCATTCATATTTATGCATTTGAAACTAGTGCTCCCTTATTTTTCCTTGGCACTCCATAACACTCCCTGGCATGCATTGGCACACCCTAGCACCTAGCACATATTGGCATGTTTCCCTGGCCTCTAGCATGCCTTAGGACTGCCTAGCATACCTTGTCACTCCCTCCTTAGCAAACCTGGAAGTCACTGACACTTCCTGTTATAATCTCTTAATTGTTCATTTGCATGCATTATTTTCATGGCCTAGTGCTCCCTTGTGTGTCCCAAGGACTCCCTAACACTTCCTATCCTGTGTTGGCACACCCTAGCACCTAGCACATCTTGGGTACATGCCACTTTGGCACACTAGCAGGACTTAGCGCTGCCTAGCATACCATGTCACTCCCTCCTTAGGACACATGGAATTCGCTGACACTCCCTATCACACACTCTTATTCATTCATTTCCATGCATTTTGAAATAGTGCTCCCTTATGTTTCCCCTTGGCACATCTTGGTATGCTTCTCTAACACTCTAGCATGTCTTGGAACTATCTAGCATATATTTTCACTCCCTCCTTAGAAAACCTGGAACTCCATAGCATGCCCTGTAAATCACTAGCACATATTGGCTCGTGGCACTTGACAATTCTTGGCAAGTGTTTGGATTCCCTAGAATGCCTTAGCATGGCTTAAGATAAAATTTATTTGAGATCAATTATCACAATTAAGAGAGAAGTACTAGAGGATGATTTTGCACTTAAGACACACTAGCACTTGGCCCTTGGCATGTATTGGCACAAGCGTTGGTATTCCTAACATGCCACTCTTGAAAAGGTAAGGTCCTTAATTATTAACCCTCATATGTGCTCATTTATTTTCATTTTAACTTGGTGTTCCCTTTTGTCACCTGACACTCCTTGACACGTGTTCGCATACCCTAACACCTGGCACATCTTGTCATGCCTATCATGGATTGGCATTCCTTGGCACTATCTAGCACATATTAGAATACACTGACACTTCTCCAAATGCACTAGTGCGACTCCCCCCTTGGCACGCATGACACTCGCTGACACTCCCCGACACACCCTCTTATTCATTCATTTCCATACTTTTTGACTCTATGGTTTATGTTTGATGGGGTGCATGTCTAGAAATAATTACTTTAAGAGAATAAAAATATGATCACACCATTACTGACATAAGTAATTGCAAGCTTCTACTTGAATGACATTCAGAAACTACACAAGAGATTTTAAGAATGACATTTTTAGGGTTTCTTTATGGTGTGGGAATGGTAAGAAGTGAGTGGTCAATATTATGATTTTCTTGCTCATTAAAGTGCTTATCCTTATGAGAGACTCATCTTGATAAAATGACACCCTCATCATGCTTACCCTCCAACTCCTAATCTTCTCAAAATAAATGCCAACTTACACAGTGTATAAAATTTAATACAATTATGTATTGTCTGTATTTTCCCGACTTTACAATTATATTCCATTGTTAAATACATAATCCTTCTACTAAAATCTTTGCGGAAATTTAATCATCAAATTCAAACACATGAAGAAAGATCAATCACACATAACACAGATGTTTTTACCGGGAAAGCATAAAGCTAAAAACCCCACTATCATATATTATGTATATATCATGGATCATGAAAAAATCTCATACAAAACACTAATCCAAGAGCTCTCAGTACAATATACAATCGTCTCACACTGTCTTGCAGAAATTTTCAAATCCCTTACACAATTTACTACCTCCAGACAGCCTGCCTCCACTGCGCAATCCTGATGGTCAAGAACCTCTGAATGATTCATTCTAGCCTGCCTTGACTATGCAATACTCATAGGCATCTCCAATGTGTGTGTGGTTGCATGAGTACACCCAATAATGTCACAACTGATAGTCAAATTGTCCCTTTCACTTATCTCTCAACTGGATCAGACATGCATGTTGTTAACAGTAGTAAATCTTCAGTTGCATGTGAGATCACTCCATGTGAATTAATTTAATATTTAATTCACTGATCTCTCACTAGTGTATCTTTAGTTACAACTAGTTACAACTAGCACAACTGAGTTTAACTCACTTAATTGAGTTAAACTACTTTACAACTCACATAACTACACATCCAACTCTGTTACAACTTTGTATCACTCAGTTACAACGAAGTCCACTTGCATGTCCCACCAACCAACCTTAGAACTCGAAATTCCTTCAGTCAACTAGTTTGCCACATCAGTTAATTGAAATCAAGTGCTTCAAGAGAATAAATTATTATTTATTGTCTAATTATTATTAAGAGATAATAATAATCAACATGCATTCTATCTTTAGACATGTGATCTACGAACAGACTTTGCACATGTGTTCCAAAAATAGAACCCCATCCTTAAATAGAATTTGCTCAACCATCTATAAATAGACTCCCACTATAAATAGAATTTTCTCACCATTCTAAAAATAGACATACCTAAAAATAGCCTGTGTGGGCCCCACCTAGTGTAGGTGATTAATTTTCACTAGGATCAAGGATGTTGTTTCTGGATGCCAATTTCATTGTTTCTTGTTGCAAACTTCAACACACAGTGAGGGAAGGCATGTTGGTCTATGGTGTGTTGAGTGAATGGGTAAGAGTGCTAATGTACTATGAGAGGGACTGAATCATTTACTTTGTGTCCTCTATGGATGACATGTTGTAGGTGTGTCATGAAACCACAGGGCCACTAGAAATATTGTGTAAGATATAGCCCAACATAATCAATGCCTTGAGAGAAATCTGTGGAGAGGGGCCAAAATAAATTATATTGGTCAGACCACCAAAAAATATTTACTAGAGAGTGACACCATGGTGATCAATGCCACACATGGAGTCTTTTGAGCTAGGAATTTTTTTTTTTTTTAAATTTGTTTGGAGTTTCATTGAATTGGTGGAATTCGCAAATTCATGAAGTTGTAAATTATGTAGGAACTTTGTTTCTTTTGTTATAGAGGCTAAAGTTTGCAAGGAGAATATAGGGTTTGTAGGGTCTTAGAGGAAAATAAGCATCAATTTATAGCTCTTTGATATACTAAGTATTATGGACTATATGAGTAGTTGATATGAA
Source organism: Pinus albicaulis (assembly GCA_034641835.2). Lineage (NCBI taxonomy): Eukaryota > Viridiplantae > Streptophyta > Pinopsida > Pinales > Pinaceae > Pinus > Pinus albicaulis. Next base: position 342,179,304 of record CM076581.1, on the reverse strand, counting down.
TTATATGACATTGAATCCACCTTGAGATGGAGGTTGTTATATGTTAGAGAACTTAAGGAGATGGCAATTAAAAAATTTCTCTTATCATGAAATTATCTTATGATGTTTTGTAATTATTATTTGTTCTTTCAATTTATCTTTTCTTATTATCAAGGTTAATGCCAATAAAAAAATAGAAGACACAAGATGGAGGCATATGTCAAGGAAAAACCCCACTCTTTGGGGAAAACCCAGTCAGAATTCTTCCTTCAGTAGATTTAAGATGAGATGAACAAGACCTTTAGACTATAAACTTCTTACATCGAGTCATCCCTTCACTGTGTTAGCACCGAGATCTCCATGACATTGAGATCTCCTTTTCTTGCACCTAAACTCCATCCTCATTACCTTGGCTGAGTTTGAGATAGCAACATAGCACCGAGCATCATTGTTGAGATCACTGAGCATCATCATAGCACTGAGCATCATATATGAGATCACCGAGCATCTTCATAGCATTGAGTATCATAACATAACACTAATTCTATGGTAGATCTGTGTTGACACTGAGGCACTGTTTTGATGGAAAATCACAGCATGGAACCATAGCATATATGGTTACCCTAATTCTGCAATATGTTCGAGACCTTATCCTCCAACACCGAACTTGTGATCATGATCTGGACTATATATGTGGTCTTAAACTTCAAATATGTACAAAATTCTGTGGTAGAAATGCAAAACTATACCCTGTATACATAGTTGTTTTCTATAGTTATTAAGCCGCCATGATTGTGTGAAGTGTTGTGTCTTGGTTTGAGCTAACTTGAAGACTTGTTGAGGTCGACTTAAGGAGGAAAATTTGAGGATTTGTATCACTTGACTTGAGGGTTGTCTTTGAAGTAGATTTCGAAGATGGTGACCTTGAAGAAGATGACTTGATGGATGAGACTTTTGACAACCTAATTTTACATGATTTAAAAGCCAAAAAAATGGATCAATTTAAATCTGTAACAAGTAACCTAGAAGTCCACAATTGAGACCTTAATCCAAATATGACCCAAGCATGAAACCCATTCAATCATATGTTAGTGTCCACCTAATAATTAATGTTATGGGTCATATAATGGTCTAACTAACGAGGAGAAAACAAATTCCATGTGATCCAATACATGGTCCTCTTTTGTCGACAATTTGGTCCCTTTGTCTCAAGATATCTTACCTTCTTTGGAAATAGGACATAAACAAGTTGTTCTAGATATTTCAAAATGGAGCACTATTCACCTATGTTCCTCTCCTTTGTGCCACATGTGATGTGAATGTCAATTTTCATTTTCTTGACTTAAATGCTCTATTTTTGTAAATGTGACCCTTGACTATGCCATGAAAACCCTCCAAAATATTCTTAAATGATGGGAATTCCTATTCATGCGTGAAGCTATTGGAATGTGACAAGTCATCTAAGATACATCCAAATATTTGCTTTGTGCCTTGGGGAATGTGAATACCCTCAATAGAAAACATGCATACAAATTTGTAGCCAAGTGCCCCAAATGTGAGATGTTTCCACTTGTGCAATTTTTCTTCCAAATATGTGAACTCAATAATAAAACACCTTAAAATATATGAATGTCTCTTAACATGTGAGATAAAAATTAAACCCTTACCCGATTCTTCCTTTGTTGGAAATTTGGCCTTTTTATCACAATTTATTTCCTATTCTTTGGAAAGAGGACATAAACAAGTTTTTAGATGTTTCTAAATGGAGTACTCTTTACCTATGTGCTTCTCCTTTACGCCATGAGATACAAATGCCAATTTTATTATTCTTGGCTATGGTGTTCTTCTTTTATACATGTGACCCTTAACTATGCCATGAAACCCTCCAAAATCTTCTTAAAGGATGGGAGCTCCTCTCTATGCATGAAGCTAGTGGAATGTGATAAGTTATACAAAATTAATCCAAGTATGTGATTTGGAAATGTGAAAGGTGCACTCAGTGGAGAAACATGCATAAATTTTTTTGGCCAAGTTCACTAAATGTGAGATGTTGCCACTTGTCAATTGTGCCTCTTGTTGATGATGAAATTGACACCCTAGTTGTGCAAGGATCAAAAAGTGTTACTTTGTGTCAACTCAAGGTTGTTACCATTGTCACCTTAGCAATGAATCCTCTCACTTTAGATTAATTATTGAATCCTAGAGGTGTCCCAAAGAATAAATTTATGGGGTATTTTATGTGACTAGATGACCAGCATTGAAAACCATGTTTACATTCGATGGTTAAACATCTTGATAATCCTTGTCCTATTGACCACAACTTTTGTATTCATTATTTCTTTCATCGCAACACCTCCAGTAGATATTGATGGTGTTCATGAGCCTATTTATAGTTTTGATAAGGGGATTAGGGGCTCCCTTATCACAACCCATAACCCCTAATGTGTTTAATCCCTTAGCCAAGGGGGCCCAAGGATGTAGTTATAGGGGCATTGGGACCTAATTTGGGGGTTCATAACATTGTTGAGATTCAACAAGATGATAATCCTAGTGAAAATTAAGCACCTACACTAGGTGGGGCCTGCAGACTATTTTTAGGTGTATGTCTATTTTTAGAATGGTGAGAAAATTCTATTTATAGCGAGAGTCTGTTTATAGATGGTTGAGAAAATTCTATTTATAGATGAGGTTCTATTTTTAGATGCATGGGCGAAGTCTAATTATAGATCGCATGTCTAAAAATAGAATGCATGTCGATTATTACTATCTCTTATAATAATTAGACAATAAATAATAATCTATTCTCTTGAAGCACTTTATTTCAGTTAACTAAAGTGGAAAACCAGTTAGCTGAAGGAATTTCAAGTTCTAAGGTTGGTTGGTGGAACATGCAAGTGGACTAAGTTGTAGCTGAGTGATTCGAAGTTTTAACATAGTTGGATGTGTAGTTATGTGAGTTGTAAAGTAGTTTAACTCAGTTAAGTGGGTTAAAATCAGTTGTGCTAGTTGTAACTAGTTGTAACTAAAGATACACTATTGAGAGATAAGTGAATTAAATATTAAATTAATTCACATGGAGTGATCTCACATGCAACTGAATATTTACTACTGTTAACTACATGCATGCCAGATCCAGTGGAGATAGGTGAAAGGGACAGTTTGACTATCAGTTGTGACATTATTGGGTGCACTCATGCAACCACACACACATTGGAGATGCCAATGAGGATTGCGAAATCAATGCAAGGTAGGATTGAATTCATTCAGGGATTGTGATCAGTAGGGATTGTGCGGTGGAGGCAGGCTGTCAGGAGGCAGTAAATTGGCGCATGTATTTGCCAATTTTTGTATGACAGTGTGAGACGATTGTATATTGTACTGAAAGCTCTTGGATTAGAGTTTTGTATGAGATTGTTTCATGATCCATGATATATACATAATATATGATAGTGGGGTTTTTAGCTTTATGGTTTCCCGGTAAAAACATCTGTGTTATGTGTGATTGATCTTTCTTCATGTGTTTGCAATTGGCGATTAAATTTCCACAAAGATTTTAGTAGAAGGATTATGTATTTAACAGTGGCATATAATTTTTAGATCAGGAGAATCTAGGCAATACATAATTGTATTAAAATTTCTACATGGTATCGGAGCAAAGAATATTGCAATTTTGAAGCAGTAGATGAGTTTGTTGGTGGAAACAATTCAAATTTGTTGCAAAAATTTCTTGGTGCGACAGTTGAGTAAAAATTGAAATGGATTTCAATGGTTTGCGACTAGAGTATGCACTCGAGGGAATATCGAACTACATTTCATGAAAGGAAAAGATGGAGGCGATGCTTGAAGATAATGGCTTGAAGGAATTCATCGACAATGATGTTCCTAAGCCCACTTTGACAGATGTTGCATTACTTGACACCTGACAAAAGAAAGTAGCGAAGCCAAGAAGGATTCTGGTGGAAGGTGTGCGAGACCATATTGTCTCAAGCCTTCATGGGAAAGCCACTCCATATGTTATGTGGAAGGCTTTGACGAATCTTTTCCAAAGCAGCAGCAACCATAGGAAATTGGCGCTGAAGGATAAACTCAGAAAGATCAAGATGGAGAAGGGCGACAATATTTCTAAGTATCTCACAAATTTTGTCTAATGTCAGGATGAAGTGGGGAGTGTGGGAATCACGGTTGTTAATGATGATTTGGTGAGCTTGGCTCTCTTGGGACTTCCTAAGCATTGGCACAGTTATCAAGACTATGTCAACGGACGGGAAAAACTACCGGATTGGGAATGACTATGGTTGGATCTAGTGGAGGAGGAGTTCAGGCGGAACACCAAAGATGGCTCTTCATCAAAGCATGATGATGAAGAGGATTGTGCTTTGGCTGCCAAGGCAAGGAAATGAAAGGGGAATAAATCCCATTCAAAATACGAGTCTAAAGGCAAGAAGCTGGATTTGTCCAAGGTGAAGTTTTTTCACTGTCACCAACATGAGCATCTCACCACTAACTACCCACAGAAAAAGAAGAACGAGAAGGTTTCTGGAGCTGTAGCTGGTGAGGCCCTTGCCTAGCAATTTGAACTTGATTTCTCCTTGATCACATGCTTGGTTTCAAGCACAATGGGATCGGTGTGGTATCTTTATAGTGGTGCTTCCTTCGACATGATGGGAGATAAGGATCTTTTCAATGAATTAGAGGAGAAAGATCTCCAGATGCATATAGAGATGGGCAAAAATTGTAATAACCCTGCTCCCAGAATTCTAAGATTTGTACCTATCAGAACTTAAGTTTAAGTAAAACAGATTTAATAAAACATTGTATCAGTAAAAATTGAAATTTGCAGCTTGCATAATTAATCTATACGTAGAAGAATACCTGAAAATTAGCACAAATTTACAGATCCTATCCGGAAGCAGCTGAAGATTAGCTGAGCACCTGGTGATGTTGTGAACAGAACAGATTACCGGGACAATCAAATCCTCCCAGCCAAATCCGGGACCAATCCCAGACCCAAAGGATGTCTCCTCTGCCCCCGTGCCCAGATTTCCAAGAACAAGAGACTCCTTCCCAAACCATTCAAGCTGACATTTCCTTCTCACTTAAGTAGAATTCGTTTCTTTTCCTCAAAAAACCTCCCCATTTCTCCTCCATATCACCTCCTTTTTATAATCTCCCTCCACCGCCTCTTGCTTCCCCGAGGTCTTATCATTATTAATGGTGATATATTATGTATTTATGGTGGTATATTTTTTATTATTATATTTGGATAGGAATATAATCTAAACAATCTTCCTCCACCGCCTCTAACCTCCCGAGGCCTTATCCATCCTTATGTTCACATTAAATGTTGTTAGGGTGGGTGATCCACATTAATGTGAGTACGTATACACATTTATAAAGGTGGGATTTTATTTGAGTACTTTTAATATAAATCTTTAATATTGCATACTTATTTTTAACTTAAAGATTTATTAACTTAAAGATTTAACTTTATTATTTCATTTCTTTTATTACCTTGTTTCATAAAATTTTATGCTTAGTTGAACTTAATATAAATCTAAAATCTTAATATTAAGTTCCCAGTCTATGAAATCTTGATATTAGTAGGTGGGTGTACTAGTGCGATGTGGGCAGTATAGGCAAGTGTAGCTATCAAATGCCTATATCGTTCACATGCTAATAACGTTTTGTATATACTTGGGAATGGGTCGTCACATACTTCCTCCCTTCAGAAAACTTCGTCCCAAAGTTTATGGTTTTATATAATCATATCAATATTGTGTTTTTAGAGATTAGGGTGATTGTAGAATGCATTTTTTTTTTTTTTAAGATTGAATTTTCGTTTAAATAAGTATGTATCCGTAATTTAATTGTTACTTCCCATCTTCACCGAATCTCCAAACTATTCTAAAATCATCCTATCCTTCCTAATCTCTTCCACTCCCATCCTATCCGTCCTCTACAGGAATATGCCATGGCATCAGTGTTACTGATCCATTCATAGACCTCAATGATATCAAAGTCGATTACGTCGACCTGACATGCTTGTAGGCATCCGGCAGTCATCATCACACGTCTAGGGGAGCGTGACTCGCACAGTCCTCCCATGACTCCAGGTATTGGAGGATAAACAGTGGGCAACACCTCCACTCCTCCCAGTATGACCAAGGTCAACACCCTATCATGAAATCACATGGAGTCTCAACTGTTCTTGGAAATCTGTCATCACGTAGATTGTTCCGGTAATCTGTTTTCCTACATGATACTCACTGGTACATAATCTGCAATGTAAACACTCGTACCCAAATTACAGCATATGCATCTATATTTTTCATAACCAATTGTTACCCATATAACAACCTATACACATTCAAAATACTTTGATACGTATGATATCAATCCTAGAATTTATAAAAAAGAAAATTCGTTCACATAGGTATCAATACGTTCAATAAAATTTCTCATTTCAGATGCTGCTTCGGTTTAGTTCATTCATGTTCTATTTATGGCGTACTTCTTTAACCATTTTCATTCCATATACCCCGATTTTCACTTTTCATATTCAAAATGTAGTTACTCTTTTATTCCCTTTCCTTGAATCATATTTGAAATGCAATGAAATAATTTGATAGATATTTTCATCTATAATGTCTAATCTATAATTTCACATTCTTGCATTGTTAATTTAAATGACATATTGCATACCGGTGTCCATGCACCAGTAAATTTAAACAAACAACATATATCCTGTGTCACTAAAGTGAGGTAGCATTCTATCTTTATGGGTATCCATGTATCAGTGAGTAAAATTCATTCTTGCGAGATAATTCAAAATAAGTTTTCAAATTCATGGATAAGCTATGACTACTCTGTATACCTGACTAGAAGGCGGGGTGATTATGATTATGAAACTGCAAGTTAGGCAAAATAATTGATTGTGTCATACTCTTCCTAGTTAATAAAATCGATGGGAATCGGTGAAGATAGTGATATATTAATAAAGAATATGGAACCTTTACCCTTAACTCCATATTCGTACAACAGTATCCTGTTTGTTATGTAAACATAGTGAGAGATGAACCTCTATACTAATAGAGATTTTATTACCCTTATAAAAGGTTAACCATGTGAATCCATTGAATAATATAGCTTATATGATACTGATCTTACGAACATGTCAACTACTAGTATCTTATAACACGCCCGTGTGTTACTATTGGCCAAGTATGGCTATTTCCGTAATAAGTATACCATGTGAACTAGGTGAAGCAAGAAGGTCTCTCTTATATACGAGTAGAAGATATACCACATAGGATTCAACCTTTATCAAGCCTATGATTGCCATTACTTCTATCCTTATTCATACTCAACTAGTGAATGGTATAGGTGTTACTCATAGTGATGGAAACAACGTACTGTGTTAAAGCAGATACATGTACGAGCTTATTGATCAGTATTTATTATGAATACTTATTAATTACAACCATTGTTATGATCACAGCTGTAATTAACAGAATCAAGTAGATCACAGTTATTGCACTAGTAATGAGTAGATACGTATGTTTCTCCAAGTGGTTCTATGTTTTTCTGATTTACATAAAGTTCAGTTCTGTTTTCTCTTCATTTATATCGAATCTTATATGCAAATTATGGTGATGTTCCCCCGCACTGTGCTTTCAGAAAGTGGTGTTATCATCCTCATCGTTTTACCTATTCCTATGTACCCAGGCAACTTAGCTTTGGATATGTAACCTTGAGTCAATGAGTATTGGGCTTCTGAGAATAAATGTTGTTTTTTTTTTTTTTTTAGTTGCTTGCTATCTCAAGAAATATTTAATTATGTTTCTATGAACGAAGGTCAAAACATAAAGGGAAGGATGATAATTAATACTAATCACATTGTTTTTCTGCTTATGTTCTGAGTTGCTTGAAATATCATTACCTTGTTCTATTATTCTAAGATTGAATCTGATTCTGGCATCTTTGTGACAAACACCTGAATTTCCAAGTTTGTCATTTGCTAATGTGACGCGTGGTTTGGGGCTCTTTCTTTTCGATTTATGGACTGAACAAACTCAAGCTTTTACATCCATATGTAAACAAGTTGAATGTTCCCTTTTTACTCAGAATTTTGTTCACTTTTTTTTTTTTTAATTTTAGGTTTGCCCTATCAACAACAGCGTCAGGCTTTCTATGACGCTGTTTACCTATAAACTCTACAAAGATGGAAAAATCGATGAATTAACCTCTGCTGCCGTTCACAAAACGCACAACCCTCATTATTAAGCTAAGAAAGAAAGGTAGTAGTTTCCCTCAAATACTCATTAGCTCAGAAAAGGATAAGTTAACCCAGATCTCATCATGCAGTAATCAAACACTTATTTTGGGTTTGAATGCGGCTGTTGGAGGTTCACAACACAGTGGTTAATTTAAACTTAAAACCTATCTATTTTTCCATAACTAAGACTGAAGAAGATTCCAGCAGATTTAATTGGGCAGCCATAGACTGGTTTAAATAGAGGAAATTTAATGGGCCTATAAGGCGGAAAAAGGGTTGAAACTTGCCCTCTGATACCAAATGTAATAACCCTGCTCCCAGAGTTCTAAGATTTGTACCTATCAGAACTTAAGTTTAAGTAAAACAGATTTAATAAAACATTGTATCAGTAAAAATTGAAATTTGCAGCTTGCATAATTAATCTATACGTAGAAGAATACCTGAAAATTAGCACAAATTTACAGATCCTATCCGGAAGCAGCTGAAGATTAGCTGAGCACCTGGTGATGTTGTGAACAGAACAGATTACCGGGACAATCAAATCCACTCCCCGGTAGTCAGGGGTCGGAAGGGATGCCTCCTGCTTTGAGTGTGATATCCAAGAACAGGGAACTCCTACCCAAACCATTCAAGGCGACATTTCCAACTCACTTAAACGAAATTCGTTGTCGTTTCTTTTCCTCCAAAACATCCCACCCCTTTCTCCTCCATATCACCTCCTTTAAATAATCTTTCTCCACCGCCTCTTACTTCCCGGGGTCTTATCATTATTAATGGTGATATATTATGTATTTATGGTGGTATATTTTTTTATTATATTTGGATAGGAATATAATCTAAACATTCTTCCTCCACCGCCTCTAACCTCCCGAGGCCTTATCCATCCTTATGTTCACATTAAATGTTGTTATGGTGGGTGATCCACATTAATGTGAGTACGTATACACATTTATAAAGGTGGGATTTTATTTAAGTACTTTTTAATATAAATCTTTAATATTGCATACTCATTTTTAACTTAAAGATTTATTAACTTAAAGATTTAACTTTATTATTTCATTTCTTTTATTACCTTGTTTCATAAAATTTTATGCTTAGTTGAACTTAATATAAATCTGAAATCTTAATATTAAGTTCCCAGTCTATGAAATCTTGATATTAGTAGGTGGGTGTACTAGTGCGATGTGGGCGGTATAGGCAAGTGTAGCTATCAAATGCCTATATCGTTCACATGCTAATAGCGTTTTGTATATACTTGGGAATGGGTCGTCACAACAATGGACGATACAGTGTGATCGGCATTGCTACCATTACCTTTGAGAGGGAGTCAAGTAAACCATTTCAATTGAAAGATGTTATGCATGTTCCAGGTCTGAAGAAAAACTTGGTCTCAGACGCGATGTTGGAGGATAGAGGCTATGACATTGTTTTCAACAATGGAAAAGCTTTCCTGTGACATAAAACAATGGTTCAAGCCAAGAGGAAAGGGATTCAAGTTAAGAATATCTAAAAGCTAGAGGCAGAAGGTTGCACTGCAATTATGGGCAAGGCGGAAAAAGTGGTGAGCCAGGATGAGGGCGAATTATGGCACGGGCGATTGGGCCATATTCATCATGGATCTTTGAAATTCATGCAACAAATATCTATTGGACTTCCAATGGGAACACTTGCTCAGTTAGATCAGTGCAAGGTTTGCACCATGGGGACGTATGCAAAGTCCACCTTTCATGAAAAGGAGAACCGTGCTTCGGTGATCCTGGAGAGAGTTCACACAGACGTGTGTGGACCATTCTCGATTGATTCAATAGCAAAACACAGGTATTATGTTCTTTTTGTTGATGAATTTTCTCATAAATGTTGGATCTTCTTCATGCAGAAGAAGGATCAAACATTCTCAAAGTTTTGTGAGTTTAAGGCATTGGTTGAGAAAGAGTCGGGGAAGAAAGTGAAGGCTTTGTGTAGCGATAATGGTGGAGAATACATCTCGAACGAATTCAAAGCTTCTGTAGCAAAGAAGGAATTTGAAGAGAACTCATAACACCTCATAACCCACAACAAAATGGGGTCGCGAAGAGGAAGAACAGAACGATCGTGGGTGTTTCACGATCTATGCTGCATGATCAGGGCCTACCAATGCATTTGTGGGCAGAAGCATGTAACACTGTGGTTTATGGGTACACCTAAAGAAGCTTTTACTGGTAAGAAACTGAATGTTTCTCATTTTAAGATTTTTGGCTCATCTGTTTATGTGCATGTGACCAAGAACGCTAGGAAGAAGCTGGAGCCGACTGCTAAAGTTGGGATATTTGTGGGGTACACAGAAACACCCCATAATTATCGTGTGTATTTTCCAAACAGTCGAATGATTGTGGTGCAACGGGATATAAAATTCAATGAGGAGAAAGCCATGAAGTTGTCGCTTGAGAGGGAGCTAGACTTACATGCAGAGGAGGAACTTTTGGTTCCCAAAGATGAGTCTCTAGATGTGGATCAGCCACAGGAGAGGTTCATGGAGTGGAGGAGTCCATTCACGCAGAGCCAAACATCAGAACTGGCAAAAGGCGTACCACATAAGTTGAGAGGTTGAAGCTTGATGCGACACAGAATGTAGGAATCCCTCCTTCATAGTGCAGATAGAGACAGTCTCTTGACCGATTCACTGGATACATGGCTCTCATGAGAAAATGTACTGTGACTGAGCCATCTTCCTTTAAGAAAGCAGTGCAAAAGCCCACATGGGTAGATGCAATGGTGGAGGACTATGAATCCATTGTCAAAAACAGTGCTTGGGAAATTGTTCCAAGGCCAGCTGATAAATCAATGGTAGGTTCAAGATGGATCTACAAGGTAAAGTAAGCTGCTGATTGGAGTGTTGAGAAATACAAGGCCAGATTTGTGGCCCAAGGCTTCTCACAGATCGAGGGGATTGATTATGAAGAAACCTTTGCACCTATTTCACGGTATTCTTCCATAAGGACCATCCTTGCTCTCTCAACGTAGATGGGTTGGCACGTTCATTTGATGGATGTGAGGACTATGTTCCTTAATGGGATCATTGAGGAAGAAGTGTACATTGAACAGCATGAAGGATTTGAGATCTTCAGCAGCGAGTCGCATGTATGTAGACTCAAAAGAGCGTTGTATGGGTTGAAGCAAGCACCCCCTGCTTGGTACACTCGGATCGACAGTTATTTCACTGGACTTGGCTTCACCAAGAGTGAGGCGGATGAAAACCTATACCAAATTGTGGTGGAGGGTAAGATTTTAATCATTTTTCTTTATGTTGATGATTTAATACTGACTAGTGATGAGCAGTTGATACACTCATGCAAGGAGGAACTTGCAAAGGAGTTCGAGATGAAGGATATGGGACTCCTTCTTTATTTCCTTGGATTGAAAATATGGCAGCGAGAAGGTGAAATTTTTGTGTCTCAAGGCTGCCATGGAAGGGAGATACTGGGTAAGTTTCACATGGAGGGCTGCAAACCCATGGATACTCCTCTTCCAGGAAACTAGAGGAAAGAGGACACTACATCTGGAGAGGTAGTGGATGCTACTGTCTATCGACAGTTAGTGGGTTCGCTAATGTATTTAGTAAATACAAGACCAAACATATTCTATGTGGTGAACCAGCTTAGTCAAGCGATGGTTAAGCGTACCAAGCTCTTTTGGAAGGCAGGAAATCATGTCCTGAGATATCTCAGGGGCACATCTGAGTATGGATTATGGTACAGACAGATGGATGAGGTGAAGTTGCATGGCTTCATGGATGCAGATTGGGTAGGCATCCCAACGGACATAAAAAGCACATCAGGAGGGGTCTTCAGTATTGGATCTACAACTATTTCTTGGTACAACAGGAAACAGATGTCTGTGGCACTCAGTTCAGTGGAAGTGAAATACATGGCAGCAAGTCAAGCTGCATGTGAGACTATCTGGATGAGAATGATCATGGTTGGTTTGTTTGGTTCTCATTTAGATCCTACAATGATTCATTGTGATAATCAGAGTTGCATTAAAATCTCAATTTATCATGTGTTTCATGATAGATCTAAGCATATAGATATCTGGTATTATCATATCATAGATTGTGTGCAGCGGAAGATCATGTTGCTTCAGTACATTCCTACGGAAGATCAAGATGCAGATATTTTGACGAAGGCGCTCACCAGGAGAAAATTCGAATACCATAGAAACAGGATCGGGGTGAAGGATAATCCCTTTCTTGTTGAGATTCAACAAGATGATGATCCTAGTGAAAATTAAGCACCTACACTAGGTGGGGCTTGCAGGCTATTTTTAGGTGTATGTCTATTTTTAGAATGGTGAGAAAATTCTATTTATAGCAGGAGTCTATTTATAGATGGTTGAGAAAATTCTATTATAGATGAGGTTCTATTTTTAGATGCATGGGAGAAGTCTATTTATAGATCAAATGTCTAAAAATAGAATGCACGTTGATTATTATTATCTCTTAATAATAATTAGACAATAAATAATAATCTATTCTCTTGAAGCACTTGATTTCAGTTAGCTGAAGTGGCAAACTAGTTAGATGAAGGAATTTCGAGTTCTAAGGTTGGTTGGTGGGACATGCAAGTGGACTTAGTTGTAACTGAGTGATACAAAGTTGTAACAAAGTTGGATGTGTAGTTATGTGAGTTTTAAAGTAGTTTAACTCAGTTAAGTGAGTTAAACTCAGTTGTGCTAGTTGTAACTAGTTGTAACTAAAGATACACTAGTGAGAGATCAGTGAATTAAATATTAAATTAATTCACATGGAGTGATCTCACATGCAACTGAATATTTACTACTATTAACTACAAGCATGTCAGGAGACCCAGTTGAGAGATAGGTGAAAGGGACAATTTGACTATCATTTGTGACGTTAGTGGGTGCACTCTTGCAACCACACACACATTCGAGATGCCAATGAGGTTTTTGTAGTCAAGGCAAGGTAGAATTGAATTCATTCAGGGATTGTGATCAGCAGGGATTGCGCAGTGGAAGCAGGCTGCCAGGAGGCAATAAATTGGCGCATGTATTTGACAATTTTTGTATGACAGTGTGAGACGATTGTATATTGTACTGAGAGCTCTTGGATTAGAGTTTTGTGTGAGATTGTTTCATGATCCACGATATATACATAATATATGATAGTGGGGTTTTTATCTTTATGCTTTCTCGGTAGAAACATTTGTGTTATGTGTGATTTATATTTCATGTGTTTGCAATTGGCTATTAAATTTCCGCAAAGATTTTAGTAGAATGATTATGTATTTAATAGTGACATATAATTATTAGATCAAGAGAATCCAGGCAATGCGTAATTGTATTAAAATTTCTACAAACATTAGGAAAAGTGGAATGGAAAGGCCAGAAAGGTTGTAGGGGGGTATCTTGGGGTGTATTGAACGAGGCAAGGGGACACAAGGGTAGCATGGATGGGTATAAGTCGGAGGTGCAAGCATGGTTTACCATGATCTATAATCCTAGCATTAGAAAATGAGAAGGGGGCTTAGGAATTAATTTCATAGGGGCTAGGGGACCTTGAGGTAAGGGGATTAGGAGTTCAATTATCACAAACCATAAGCCCGTAACCCATAACCATTGAATTGCATATCCCCTTAACCCCCAATCCATAATCCCTTAACCCCAACACTCATAACTCATAACCCATACACCCCTTGATTCATTAAATATTAATACACTAACCCCTAACCTATAATCCATGAACCTCGTAAGCCATAAATCCTTATCCTTAACCCCTAACCCTTCACCCTTAAACACCTAAATCCCCTAAATCTTAAGTCCTTAACTGCTAAATCCTCTGACCCTAAAGCCCTTGGCCCTTAACCTTGGACCCTTGAAGCCCTTAACCACTAAGTATCCAAGGCTGAAAATAACACCGCAAACCAACACATTGACCTCCTAGGAGAATCCTTCACCTCTAATTGAGCATATTGGAAACATTTTATTGTTAGATAACTACGTATTGGTTATGAGGGTATGTGTTTATGGGTAATTCCATTATTACCATGTATACCAAACGTAGAAAAAATGGATAATTTGCAAAGCCTCGATCTGAATTGCTGACAATATCTACACTTCATGTTGAGATGGAGCTTGTAGTTCTCTCTCACATAAGGATTTGTAAATGAATAGATCACTCATAAAGACAAGGCCTCTATATCCCTAATGCACAAGGAGTGAACCCTCAATATAAATATTTTGTTTGTTAAACAAACTCAATTGTGTCAATGTAGAATACTATACATAAGAGAAAATAAAATGAGATTATCCACACCAGTGCTTGACATAACCTAAAATTAGCCATGAGTAGTGAGCCAAAGGGTGAATGTGAGGCACTATATAAGTTACATCATGTTTAAATTCCTTTTACATTGTGAGGTTGTTCTCCAATAGGGTTGAAGCATCATCACAAGGAAACATGGCACAATTTTGTGGGGGAGCGATTAAAGTTGTAACACAATTCAAGTGATTTACACCTCCAATGTAAATGACATCATTATATGTTTGTGTCAGGTTTTTAGAGAGGTTATTTATAGACAATAAATTCCATATACTTGGACTTCATCTTTTCAAAGCCTCGACTCTAACATGGATTTGTATGAGGAACACTTCATGCAAATGAAAGGGGGCCTTTTTGTTTAACCACATACACACAAGAGCATCAGATGTTGCCCTTCAGATCCCCCTTGGTGCATTCAAAGTGGGCTTACATTTGTGTCGAGTTGAAACGCATCATAATGACCTTCCTCATCTTAATAACATATGCTAGTGTTTCCATATATGAGATATAATTAAAGGATCACCTCATTTGTAGATGCCCCCATTTATTATGAGATTCAAGGGATGTTCTATTGTCTTTATCAACATTTGGACGAGTCGTTATCTACATTCTTTAAATACATGTCTAGAACTTTTTATGAGGGAGGTACTTGGATTTATATCTTCATATAAGGCCTTATGTGGCCTTCCCCTTTAGACCTCTCCCAAGGGATTCACCTCCTTCCATATTGTCTTGCCTACTTAGGGCCAAATTGACAAACCAAGATTCAAACTTATTCAACTACCAAATTAGTGAGGCATCGTACCTCTTCTTGACCTCGACCTCAACGAGACATATTTCTTTAGAGATAATTTGATGATTTCCCACCACATATCACAAGTTGGATGTCATAAGATCTGTTATCCCATTTTCTATATGGGATTTTAGAGGTTATTTTAAAATTTGATTGTCATCTCAACTCCTACGATTCCTATCTCATTGATCATTTTTCATCTAAGGTATATGGACCTATATGTAATTCATGAATGCATCATTGGTTTTATGACACCTTGCATTAGCCATCTAGGACACTATGTGTAGGAAGAAGTTCCTTTAGCTACCACATTTAGTTGAATATGTATGATCCTTAAGTTTATTAATAACATTATTATTTTAAGATATTTTTGACCACCTTAAAGGTTGATAGATATTTCGGTTATATGTAAAGCTCACGTCCATTTTCCCTCCTTATATGAACATTCTTACTTATATTAGAGAACATTCTTACTTATATTAGAGACGTATAATATAATTTTGATTAATACCCTTATTAAAATAACATTATTTTGACTCACAGAAAAATAAAACTTAATGAAAACCTAAGACCATAGAAATTTATTTGACTACTTATTAAAATCTAATTTGGTCGACTACTCTAAAATCTAAATCGACCTATTAAAATTTATTTTCCTGCCGATATTCTCCTTTCCTGGTTTTGGATAGAGTTCGGTGCTCCTTCTCTGCTCATAATTTTTATGATTTCGCCGCAGATTCCATACCCTTCTTTAACATTCAATTCTTCTATCCACTTGACTAGATTTTTAATCGCAAACCTATTATATCATATCTGGGTTCGCTCTTTTTCAAGCTTTATTTGAAATATTCTTCTCCTAATTTGGGGGATTTCGCTACAATTCAGAGTAGAAAACATGTTTAGGAACTCAGAATTTGGCTATAGTAAACTATATTAATTTTTCATTGTCCTTCTACCTTTGGTTGTTCCCCTTCATCCAAGAGGCCTAATTGATAATGACACTAAGGTGAAAATCTCGCCAGCCAAGTAGAAAAATAGATTGGTCTTCCTAGGATGGATAGCTGGGATCGTTGGCTTCACCAACGAATGAGAGAAGTATTGATGGATTGAGGAATGAATAGATAAAGAGGATGGTATAACTTGGTATGATTAGTTAGTAGTCGAGGGCGTGATCTTCATCCATTTTATTTGTGTTTTTGGTGGTTATAAATTCTGCATATGCATGTTCGTACTCTTCTCAAGCTCTGCTATAACCTAGATATGCTAAAACCTTCATTTATTTATATGGTCATCGATTTACTTCTCGGGCTCTGCTACAACCTCTTTATGCCTTTGGAATTTTTCCCATAGAGTATTACTCTTAATGCGCGACTGATCCAACCATCCAACCTGGGTGTTTTCTTCTTGATTGGATAAATTTGGGGCATTTGCCTAACATCAGTGGGATTAACCTTTCCATTCCTTAGTGCTTTAATATGTTCGCCCTCCAGCTCGTCGAAGGTGTTTAGCAAAATACGTGTGGCTACCAGCAGGCGTAAGGAATGCTTCACAAACCAGTTAAAAGCGTCGTCAGATCTGTCCTGAATGGGAGTCGGCATATTATTGGCAAGAATCGGCATAAATCCTGGTATATCTATGTTAAAATCCACATATTTAAATGAAATCTGCATCAAGAAAATTTTAGGGGTTAATATTACCAGGTCGGCTTGCTAATTGTTTCGAAAAAAATTCCATCACTTGATTGTTTTTCTAAATTTTAACCTACATCTCGTACACCAGTTTGGGAAGGCATAACATGACAGAAATCGCAAAAGCAACAGAAGGGAAAATATGTAAGTGGGTATATAGAGCTTTTAAGTCACATTGAACATGGTGGAACAGAAAAAAAATAAGTGATAAAAGCAAATAATGGTGAGACAGAGCCTTCAATCTGCAGGGATCTGAGAGAACTCTCTACGAATCCTTTCGAGTTCTCCAAGAGCTTTGATACAAGGGTTTCCACCTTCATGTGTTTTCCTTCATCTTCTTGGATTTTCACATGAGGGAGCTAGACGAAGCATATATCCAGACTCTGTGAGGACTTTATGCACTTAGAGTAAGCAATCTGCATTCGAGGAGTGGATAACATCCATTTTCATGTAATGAACGTAATGGTGATTCTATGGTGTGCCGAGAGGCGCTGGGCAAACTTAGTGAATGGGATAATACGGCCCATTCCTCTGCTAGGAAAAATGGTGACATGAGGCTTTCATCTTCCCATTCTCACTGCACTTATCTTCATAGGACAGCACTGAGAAATATCTTTAATTGTTGTAACTACACTTCACGACAGTTGCCTGCCATTAGCATTTGGCATAGCTTCATGTATCGTCCGCATATGGAGATAGAATTGCACCCTTCAAGAACTCTAAGAGGGAGAATGTGTATGGATACGTTTGAAAGGTATTTTCTGATCTTATTTCTACGATTTTTATTGCTAAAATTTCAAAGGATTTAAACTTGTATACTAAATTATGGAGACGAAGGAAGGGTTATTGTTGACAACAGCTACAAAAAGGGCCTGAACTGAGTTCAAATTATTAGAACAGAAGTTTGTCTCAACTTAATTTGCTTCCTCTTTGACTTGCAAAAAATGAATTTTATGCAATAAGGGAGATTTACTGGCACTACAAAGTATGCTCACTAATTTTTCCATCGTGGAAATGCTCTTTGAACTAGAATATGAGAAAAACAAGCATGTCCAAGCTCCTTGTAGAAAGTGAAGATAAATCTTATGTATTCCTACATCATATCCTCCGAGCAGAGAACATCCATTTCCTTAAACAAAATGGAGAACATATTCTGAAAAGGGGGCTATGTTTAGCCAAGGTCCACTGATGTTTGAGGATTTTCTTCAAGTAGAGTACAATTTTCCAATGACAGAATAGATCAACATTATCGTTCTTATCATCATTGTTTTCTATGAAATGTCTTCTTCTACTTTAAATAACTTGCAATCATCAAAAGCAATATATATAAGAACCATTGTTCTAATGTGATTTAACTAGAAATTTCATTTAAGACATTTTTTTAAGTAATTTCCCTTAGGCTATTACTAAAATAAATACTTGTTTTTTTATTGCAAACAATGCATATAGACTCAGTTACAAAACGTATTTTGTGAAGTATGTTACTTTTTCCTTCACATTCAAAGAAATGATATTTGAAATTATGAAATATGTCGGAGTTTAACATATGATTTTGAAAATTTGATTGCAGTAAAAATATATGTAGACTCTTGCTATGGATTCATCAAAGCCATCGAATTCAAGTGCTAAAATACCAACTATTTGTAGTTTAGGGAAGTCCCCTTATGATCCTTATATACTTTCTCGATATTCTCGAGGTTCACTTGAAGTATTCAACCCAACACGCACTTCTACTTCATATTCTGCTTCTAAGGTGACATCAAACATTAATAGGTCTCTAAATGATGGATCTCCTTTTAACAGGAGAGACTAAGCAAATGAGGAGAATAATATGAGCCTTGAACATGGACATTTTTCACAATCTGGAAGATTGAGGGGACCGGTTGGTAAATGGATGGCATTAACAAACACTGACTTTGTAAACGCCATCAGAAGTGAGTCAGCAAATGATGCTTTACTGATGGAAGAGTTCCCTTTAGGTATAGGAGAAAAATCAAAGATATCTTATGGAGGATCCCAACACTACCAAAATGAAGTGGGAAACAAACAAGCAGTGGTTGTGGCATTGCTCAAACATAATGGGAATGAAAAAAGAGAAAAAACAAATGTAGAGTCTTAAGGCTCTAGACAAATATTATCTGAATCTGGCATGGCAGCAACATGGGGACTAGTTGTTAAAACAAATGTAGGTATAGGGAAACCTCAGGGTGTGGGTGTAAGGACATCATATGAGGAGGTGCGTGGTCAAACTTAAATGGGATCAGGAAGCTCAATGAGGACATCTGATGGATTTGATCGTGGGAGTGAAACATCTATTCAACGGGTTTCAAAGGACTTAAAGGAAGCATTTTCCAAGTTACAACAAACATTTTTTTGTATCAGATGCAACCAAACCCGATTATCCTATTGTATATGCTAGTGCTGGATTTTTCAAAATGACTAGCTACTCTCCAAAATAAGTTATTGGAAGAAACTTGTGTGCTTTTCTTCTTGCTCCCTATTTATATGTATGTGTGTCTCTGTATTTATTTTTCTTTCTGTGATTAGATATTCATGTGAGGATTAACGTAATATATTTGAATGAATTAACATGGGATACTTCTAAATTTTGAAAAAAGGTTCACAAAATTCATTAAACATTATTATCATCGATGCTTACAAAAGCAAAAGAAAATTACAAGGGATGGCCTTAATGTACAACTCACTGTTGTAATTTGACTCACTAAGTCCTTAACACAAAGAATTGTTTAATACATATTTCCTATTATGAATTTCACTAGAAATATACTGTGAGATATCCCTAATAAGACAATAGACAGCAATGCAAACGTGTTCCCCAGATTCTTGTTTTGGTTACCATATCCCATAAATGCTTGCAAAAACTGCGAGGCAATCACGAAGTCAATTAATGTCAATATTGAATCGATATATTGTGTCTTCATGAAGTCTTATGCATAGATTTTGTGGAATTTTTTTGTTTTATTGATAGGATGTTTCTTGAGTACTTATATTCTCTAAGGATCCATGTTATAATTTACATAATCATTAATTAGTATTATTCCCATTCTCATTTATAGGATTCCATGTTAAGTCTCAGCTCCATGTCTCCACTTATTGTATACGTTGCAGATACATCAAGGTCATGAGGAAAATATGTTCCAACAAGGAGCGGCCATAATCATTAATCAATTATTACAGTTATTATGCATTGGAAAAACTAGTGCAAAGACAGGCTATCTGTTGTACAGCTAGATTGTACAGAGAATGTGGGCACATAGGGTGTTTCAACTCTCTAGGTGCACAAAGCCACAACCCTCTACCAACCATACAAATATTGTGTGCCTCCAGTGGTTGAAATATCCTCTCCATACTACACTGATCAGGGATATAGATGCACTTTGGTGGTAGATTGATACTAACCCCAATCTATTAAACCCCAATAGACCAAAATAGAGTTTATAGATATGGTTAAACTATCATCTATCCCTCTATATATTTATGAAACATTAACAAGAATCCACCACATGATCAGCTATATCTCCAAAGAGTGTGTGGTTGGAGAAAGAGCCATCTAAAATGTGTTGAGATTCGAACCAGGATTGGTTTTGATAAACTTCTACCAATATAAATTTGACTACATTATCAGTTTAGATGAAATTATTTAGGATTAATCATTAATCAGGAAGAATCTTATTAATCACAAAAGCTTGAACTCATAAATACATTATCAGTATTACTATGGTAGTGATTTGATGTCATTTACCTTGTTCTCCATCGAAGTTGTGGTAGGTGAGATTAATATAGGGCTTCCTTCCACTTCTCTTCTCCTTCACTTCTCACAAGACATTGTCAAAGCCTCTCAGCCCTCTTGCATTCATTCAGATCACCAAACTACACATATGTTACCTGAAATAGTAGTGCTCTAGACCTCCAAAAACAAACATACATATACAGAAAGAGAGAGATTTTATTCTTGAGTAGTGGTCATTATAGGGCTCTGGTTAGCCGAATAAAACATGAATGCAGAACAGAGAAGGCAGGCATTCACCATAGAGTGTGTTGTTTCCATCATTCATAGGCAGCTGATATGTTATCCCATTTAGTTTGAATTCTCCATCCTTGATACGGTTAGCTACACGACCCACCAAGGCACCAAAGTAAGGTCTAATGGAGCTCATGTTCTCCATTAATAAACAATCTTATATCATCACAAAACAATCCACAATATTCCCCATGGTAACACATACATATGAGAATATGTGAATAGAAACTATAAACTTATCTTAAAATCCTAGCATATGATGGCAGTTCCAATTTCCAAAGGGAAATGCAAATACATACCATGTATGAGGCAAGATTTTCATAGCCAAGAAGTACGTCTGCTAGATGGCATAAATGCATAAATACCAATACTTGATGAGCTAGCTCCCTCTGAGTAATTCATGATGGTGAAGTAGTTGAAGGGTAGGGTTTATGGATGATTACCTTTAGCATCAGGGAGAGTGAGGGAGATGAGGGTAGCTCCCAGTTGGTGAGATTTATATGCAGATTGCCCCCGCGAAGTTGAAAGAAACTTTGGGCATTGATCCTTTTGTAGGGATGACCATAACGAGCCAACTTTCCTTTCCCATCCAAATTTCTTGGATTCAATTCCCATTTTTTCCCTTGACTGCGCTAGCATGACATTTGCAAAGGTGAATGAAAACTCGAATGCACCAAAAATGCAAGAGAATGGATGACATTTTCACCATCATCGATTGATTGACTAATCAAGGGATGGATGGATAAGCTAAAGTAGAACATTCAATGATATATATAGAGAGACTCACATACTCAATACTAGAATAGGGTGTGTTTGTATGCCTTAAGATAATCTCATTGTGTAAGACATAACATGGACTATGTGCAAATACAAACAACCCGTGCATGGCGGCTACCAGAAAATTTAATCTTTGGAATCTAAACATGTTACATTTTGGATTTTTTGTCTCAATATCCCAAATTGTTTTTGGCCAAATCTTAATTTTTTTATTTAAAACATAATTTTGAATGCATATATGGATTTAGCACCCTGAAAAAACCCTAGATCAGTACATTTTTTTGTTTGTAGATTGAAGGACTTAGACTAATGCAACATGGTTTTGTGGATGCAATTTCTAAAGTTGGGATGGCCAAATTCCTTTCTGACCTTTTCTGGGTTGGAATATTTTTTCACCTATATAACCAAGTAATTTTCTACCACCTATATAACCAAGTGATTTTCTATCACCTGTATAACCTTGTCTTTTATATAAAAAAAGAGGTTCCTGCACTCAAAGAATTGGCTTTTCCTGGCTATGGGGCGACTATAATTTTGAAATTCTATAACCTTTTAAATGATTAGAAGATCCAATTTTTCCATTGCTACAAAAAGGGCCTAAAATGAGTTCAAATTGAGGTTTTGGGTGTAAACCATTGGCTAGTTGAAACCCATTTATCAAGTGCATTGTCTGAATAAATCCTAGATAATAGCTCAGATGAGGAGGTTGGACCTATTTCAAGCCGAGGTAAAACATACTCAAGCTAACAATCAAACATAAGGTTATGCATATACATGTGTTTTAAGGTCTCCTTTTCCTCACGTTATTCTTTATGAATTAAGGAATGTATGTTTCCAAGGAGGAACACATGCTTGTCTAGGATCTGATGCACCCAACAAGTTACTAGGAACACCCAACAGATTACTAGGATCTGATACATGCTTTAGATTGCTAGGATCTAGTCTAGGAACACCCAACAACGAGAGGTATATCCACAAACCACTCCAATTAAGATATGAAAAGGGCACTTGAAATTCCTCATAATACCAAAGCACTCCAATGTTTATAATGACATACAGATGTCAAATTCAAATGCTACTTAAGGATTTCACAAAGGTTCTAGTGCCTTTGTTCAAGGGTTCATTGTAGATTTCTGAGGGTTTCTACAAAAAAATATTTCACTAGATATTAATAGCCCTTATGATATTTTTTACCACCACCATTTCTGCCACAAACTTGTAGTAAGGTGAAGACACATGAAGATTTAAATTGGTTCATGCTTGAAGGAAAGATGACAAATTTTTTGATTGATGGGTATTTAGAGTTTTATTGCTGGTTATAATTTGCTTACAATGACCCTAAATGTAGTCACAAACAAGTAATGAATATTACTATTGTTCACAAGGCTGAAATGTTGTTAGAAATCCCTCAAATTATCCCACAACAAGCTTCCCAAAAACCCCACATCATTGTTGGAAACATTTGTTGATTTCACCTGTATTTTTATACTTGTTTTCATGATGCCCTATCTGTCCAAACATTGGTATCAGATCCATAATCATGCTGCCATTAACCCTAGTTCTATTTGTTGGTGAAAATTTACCACAGTTGGAGGTATCAACCATTGGAAATACCAACACTATTGGGTTCCATAGAACCACCAATTAAAGGATATATCAATTGTTGTATCTTCTGTTTAGGGCTCTTCACATGCTGCCATCGAATTTTGCGGTCATTTTCTTCTATATATCATCTTCATTTGCCTCATAATCCTACAAGAGTATGTTACACGAACTCACATCCTCCCAGTAAAAGTTGATCTTATATGCTGAGTTGTATTTATGCTTGGATGGTGATCTATTTGCTTTGTTTGGATACCATGGAGGATGGCAACATGCTACTAAAACTTGTCGTATTATAACCAGATTATCGATGTCAAACTGTTCCTGGAGGCTACTACCAAATACTGCAATAAGGGAGACTTTCCCATGATAATTTTGGAACCCTAAAACCATGTTAAAATTTTTTGAAACATGTGACCTAAAGCTAAAACAAATTCTACAACAAAATCACTATAATGTGATGAAAGTTCTATTATAGGACTTCTCTACTACTGCTCATACGCTGTCTAAAATAATCAAGTTGAAATTTAGAACCTAACTATCGCTAATCTAGTATGCAAAATCCAATTCCTGGCATGAGGCATATGATGAAGCCATTGGCTAGGTTACACGGTGGTATTGTATGTTATGTTTATCTATTACTTTTTCTTTTGGTTAGAAATTGGGAACTTCACCACAACATCATACCAATGTGTAAAATATAAATTAATTTTTGTGAGACAACTAGCATCTAGGATATTTGGTTCTATCCCATACTTTACCATCAACATCTAAGTTGTATTGCTTGTGTGTGTGTTGAATGGAGTAGATATTGTGGCATCTTTATTATTGCCCGTGTCAAACGTAAAATTTTGACATGTCTTCTCTTTTGTGTGGAAGGTATTGCTACATTGTATTTGCTAAGGACGCATGTTCACCAAGACAAGTCAAATACTTCAAGATGTTGGATGTGTTTTGTATTATTGTTCCAGAACATATTCTCTTTGTCTTTGTTTTGTATTATTGTTCTAGAAAATATTCTCTTTGTCTGTATTTATTTCACACTTTGTTTTACGATATTTGAGTGTTTTAGGCCCTGAAATTAGTGATTGAAATGCCAGATAATCACTTTATAATTGTGTATTTTATTGTCTATTTGAGTTCTTTTATATAAGCAATATTCATAAGTAGATATTAAGTATATATTCTATTCTTAGCTTCGTTTCAAAGTGTTTTAATAATTTCTGAGGACCTCTACTTCTCCTTGACTCGAGGTGGTGGATTTCCCATCCTGTTGTGGCCTTTCTCTTTCATCCAAACCTTCATTTTCCATTGAATTTGAGTCAAAATATTCTCCCACTGGATCTCTTTTGGGGGATTCCTATGGTGGTAGTCTAGGTATCATTTTTTGAGAGTGGTGTTGAGATATTTTGAGGGCTCCATTTCATCAACTCAGAGTCTTATCTATTTCATCGGATCTTAAAGTGCAGGAAATAGTGCAACATGGATAGGTCTTTTATCTTGTCTTGAAAGGTCATAGCCCTCTTATATTGATAAATGAGAGGGTCAGAAGTCATCAATAGTTGTATCATGGTGTGTCCATATATCCTTCTGAATACAGTGAAAGTGACCATGCCAAAGCATAATCACCGAGCCATTTGAAACTTGACCCTTTTCCTGTTGTAACAAAGTCGTCAACCATAATCTGTTGTCATGACTAGACTTTGTCAACAAACATCAGTGAGAAAGAATCATCAGGACATACTGCCAGTGGGTTTTATGGCTTCCTTTGAAGCATAGCTTGATGAACTTCTTATGTGAGAGACTGTCCACAAGGTGTCCACAAGGCACTTGCAACAACAATCTTCAACGAAGCTTGCCTCAGAGTAAAAATAAAATTTTATAGAATTATCATGGTCCTTCTTCAACCAGAATGAAGAAATAGCTGCATTATCCTCCTTTGCTAAATGACATTGATAAATGAATTAAATTACCCAATCCATGATATCCAATCATCCATATTCATAAGATTTTATGCATCAAGGAGCCCAATGACACAGTCAAGGTTAGGGTCCTTACAGTTCCTTTTTCTTATAGTGCTTGTCAAAGCATAGGATTTAATATGCACTTTCTTCAAGGTACCTTTGATTTTAATTTGATAAAGGCTAATATAAGGAATAGCTCCAAAAAGTTCCATGTACCTTTTCTCCTAGTGGCCAGACAAAGGTAAAGGTGTTGCATAAACTTCCATTGCTCCTGCTGCTAGATAAAGAGGTAAATTTTTGCTTCCATACACCATCATTTCTCCTTCAATTATTACTGCAATTAACTATATCAAATACCACCATTATTGCTTCAAATGAGTATTTTCATTGCTCCTTCATTCCTCCTACACTTCCCTGATTAGAAACATCTGTTGGTATCTTTCCCCACCAAGTTATTTTATTAAAGACAAATATATTGTCTTATTTATTAGTCTAGCATCTCTAAACTTAAAGGCTCTTGGTCTAGAATCATATATAGATCAAAAACACCTGAAACAACTTACCTACTATACTCTGTTATGTACTTTTTAATGATAATTACACTTCAAGCATCTTTCTATCACACGGATTAGGTTGGTTGATGCTTTTAGGATTCCTTCATGTATTCATTCAATAACAAAATCAAGGAATGTGTTCTTGAGCAACAGTCACACATATTATTCTACTATCGACAGGGATCTCCATGGTTTTCAAGCATGGAAACAAAAACACAGATGTTAGTGGGATATCCAAAGTTCGTGTTGGTTGATTTTAATACCAGTGATTATTCTGATTCCTTGTCAAATAAATAATGTCACAAATCAAATTAAAATAAACAAAATCAACTCAATAATGAAGGTGAAACTATTGCTTTCTATCCAAGTGAAGTCACCGGAACACCTCGATAGGATAAGGTGTTTAAGTCTAGAAATACGTCCTCTCCTACAATAGGTATGCACAATATTCTCGTGTCTCCATGTTTCTCAGTTCAAAAATGTTGTGTTGTAAAACTAGTTTTCTCTTCAAGTTCATCAGCAGTTGGAAAAAGTACTACAAAAAATTCTTCCATGAGTGAGAAAAGGTCCTCGGCGGAATCATATTTAGGTAATTGCAAAACACAGATAGATGATAAAACATCAACACACTTAGCGAAATTTATGACCGAGGGAGATGAGGACATTCCAAAGTCTTCAAAGAAACTAAAACATCGAGGGATAAAATAAAGTCAAGGAAAAGTGATTCTCTCAATGTGCTAAATTCAAATATGATATGTTCATAAGGTACCCCCAGTTCTATTAATAAAGTATTGAGTAATATTCCTAATAGTCCTCGTGCATGTCTTATGTAGCATGTTCAACCTAATCATAATAGTTTCCAAACTCTAATGAAATAAATCACTCCACACAGCAGAAAGAAAAATAATTCACCAATAAAGGAGAATGTTGTGGGTAAATGGAAAAAGAAGGTTATGGGGATTAAGACCCCACAACAGGGGAAAAAGTTGGTCCTAAAGCCAGAGACGACACAATTGTTTTCCATCTGAGCATTCTGGTTCATACACACTTATGGAGAAATTAAACTGTCTACCCTAGATGCTGATCCATATGCCTTTGAACTACAAATTAAACAAACACCCCAATATACATTCAAGACAAATGAAGCAAGACTAAACAACAAATTATATTTGTGATATTTTTCTTCTCTAGCACAATGAAAAAGGCACCATCCCCTGGATGCAAAGATGAAGAGATCAAAATGAGTCAAAGGTTAGTATTAGAATTAAGTCTATTTTGTACTGGAAAATAATTGAACACTTTGTTTTCTTCCAATCATTTGCAGTCTTAAATTGAACTAATTATTGTGTTATTGTTTTGTGTTCACTGTTGAAAATAAATACTCTTACTGTGATAAGTTTTAATTTTTTTTATTTGTTGGTTGTTGTCATGTTTTGAGTGTGGACTTGTGAAATTCCAAATCGCATGTTGCTTTATGTGAAGGGGATATATATATATATATATATTCCCCATGGTTCCTGTTAGCCACCTATGAATTTTTTGCCAAGCAAACAGGTGGCTAAATTGTTTTATGAGACTTCAAGAGATACATTTCCCATGAAAATCTCTCATCCTTGAAGCCTTTGTGTGTTTGTTGCCTTTAAAAAGACCTTCACTACTGTTTCCATCCAAACAGAAGCCTCACTGTCTGTAAAAAAAATTGTGCTTTGAAGAGCCTTCATCTGCCCTTGTATCTCTGCAAAATGCCCCATCTTGGCCTTTTTTCCCCTTTGTAAAATTTCCTCTTTAACCTCAAAAATCCCTCCTAAGTTTCCCAAACCATTAAATTTTTCCTTTTAAAGCAAGTAAAATCCTTTCATTTGATTGCAACTCCCTTTTTCCCACACCGAAAGCCTAATTTTAGCCTTAAAATCTCTATTTTTGGCTAAAAACCCATATTTTCCCAATGTGCAGGCTAAGCCCCTTTCGGCCATCCCCTAAACACTTCCCCTCCATAAGCCTGAGTGCTAAGACCAAGCGCTAAAGCATAATGCGTTTATCGCAATCGGAGAGATGATCGGGAGCGCATTCCTGTGTTAAAACGAAAAACTCCGATGCGATAGTGTATTTGTTCTATGAACCTCAGGAGTGACCTCCGCCATCGATCTTAATAGATATGACGGTCTACACAAAGCTCAGATCACGCCCGTCGCACTCCTTGATAAATCCTCCGATGACCACCTCCACTGTCGATCCACTTTCAATCCAACGGCCCTCGCATCCTCGCTCCAATCGCAATCGCAAATTTTAAACTGTGCCACCCTCCGTCCCTCCTAATTGCGATCCTCTGACGCAATCTTGGCCATTGAATCCACAAGAACCAATGGCCAGGATTCACCCTCATTCCACCATGCATTCCCTGATTAGTTTCCTCCAATCCAATCGCAGTCGTCGATCTCTCATAGATCTGACGGTCCAAAGCCAATCGCACCATCGCTCTACAGAGTTTTGTCCCTCCCATCACTCCCCTCCGATTATATCGCAACCATCCATCCTTGGTGATCTAACGACTTAGATTTCCCCCGTCCACTGACCATTTTCTCTGCCTTTGTATCTCCATCACAGATCTCAGCCATTCATCCACAGATTGGACAGTCCGCAATGAAACCGATGTTCATTTGACCCCACCTCTATTGACCGTGCATCTCCTCAGATCACGCTCCGTCTCCTATCGTCTGATCTGCTCGCTCCTGATCTGACGGTCCTCAGTGATATTGCGCAGTTTGGGCAACCGAAGTTTAATATTTCAAATTCACACGATATGGGAAATTTTCCAGAGCCACGTGTCAGCCAGGGACCCATATCGCGTTGAAAAAGTGAAAACCACTCCCCTCCCTTTTGGCTGCGCGAAACTAATGGTTTTGTACCCCAAAACCACTTCCCCACTTCATCGCCCGAAGTCTCATTTACAGATCCCGACCATTGATCTCTGCAGATCAACGGTCCTCATTGCATTTCACACTTTCTTCACAATTTCTCATCGCGCAACCCATGCATTGCATCGGATCATCGCAGTCGTCGATCTCCTTCCGAGATCCGACAGTCCAGGTTATATCACCCTCTGCCATTGACCAGGTCTCATCACATCCGCCCATTTCATATGTTTTCCACGCATTTTCTGTGCATTTCGTTCGAAGGCCCAAACCTTGGGTTTTTCATTAAAAAATTATATCATCCCGCCAAGCATTAAAATTTTAATGTTTTACATTAAAGTTTTTTCATGTCGCCCAACTTTCATCAGATCAATTTCACTGTTCACTGCATGTTTCCACCGCTTTCCATTACATCAACAGCATTCACTTCTATTGCGCTGCCATCATCACAACATTCCACCGTGGCCATCTTCCCCCCATACATGGATTTCTTAAACATGTTCGTGTGTTTTTGCAGGTTACAGGCGGTGAACTCTGCCATCGTTCACAGTAATTGTTATAGTGGCACAAAGCGTAGAGAAAGGCTAACTTCAGAGCCTGATATTGCAGAAGAACGCTTGGAAAGGGTTACTAAACAAAAATATTTCATTAAAGGACAGAGTTTAACTCTGTGAGACCTCCCCAGCGCAAGTAAAGCTCAAATTTTGCAGACAGAGTCAGTAATGAAGCGGCAAAGAGTATCAGTGGGTAATAAAAGAGTTTAAGGCTTGTAATGGAAGAATTGAAGCTCTGATTCATTGTTTAAAAGGAAAATGTACCAGATTGAAGACCACACGATTAATGCAGAAGGCCTAAAGAGGCCTATAGCACAGAAAACAATATTGACAGTGTTTCACATCAGCAGAAGTTTCCTCCTGAGAAAGGACACAGTACTCATACTGTTTTATTCTACCTTGTGTCCCCGAGAAGATTTCCCCCTGACAGCAATCCTAATGCTACTAGAGCATTTGTTACATAGTATGGCAAACCTCATAGTCATTTATCTACCTTTTTGTTTATTCACCAGAGTACTGCAGAGTGTTACAGCCACAATACATCAAGAACATACCTAGAGTAAATTGCAGCCTGTCGAAGACCACTCTTTCATCCAAAGAGTACTGAAGATTAATGCTCAGATATTAAAACAGAATGGGCCTCGACCCTCTTCTTATAATCTATTTTAATGTTACATTTAGTGTTTCATCTACCTCCTCTGCCTCTCTTTCAGCTATAAAACTCATGAAGAAGCTCATTGTAAGGGTTGTTGATCGGATATATGTGAATTGTAAGCTGTTTCTCTTGAGGTATAGTTCTCTGTGTAAAGTTGTAAGATAGGCTGAGGAAGATGTTTTCAGACTGAATATCAAGCTGTTGGCGATGTTGTACATGACTGGTGTTGCTCTTTAATATGACAAGCACATTTCTTTGGATCCTGATTTAAAGCAACGGTGATGTTTTTCTATCTTTGTCTTTGTTTTCCCTTTGTGATTCATCATATTTCATTTCTTCTGGTACGCATCAGAAATATGGCATAGGATTTACCCTCGCATGGTACCCTATGTTTTTTCTCTCCCTACCTTTGATGTTTTATGCTGTATGTGTTATCTTAGTACTGATTTAAGTTAATTTAACCAATGTAGTGGCTATAATTTACTGCTAGCTGATGTATGAATTAATGAATCTTTCCTTAGATGTTCTTGTTGGGTTTTAATTGAAAGAATTGGGATGCTGGGAGTTTTGAACGTTGATTCTGTCTCACTAGGGTCCTTATCAATTAATTGAACCTTTCTAAGTTCCCTTAAGTTGGATGCCGAAGCATTGAGAGTTCAAAGTCTCTCTCTGATCTCAGGCTTTCACCTTTTTGTTTAGATCTTTGATGTTCCCTTTGTCTGAAGAGTTAACCTTTAGGAGTTGGGTCACAGGTGTCTAATGGCATGTCCTATCCCTGGATCTGATTCTTGAATGGTCACATTGGAGGTTTCCTTGCCTTTCACCTTATTTTTGACCATTTCATGCCACACTATCATCTTTAAGATCCAATGCTTTAGATGAATATCCCAACTAAAAGCCTGCATATCGAATAGCAAGTAAACCCTTTCCTGACTCCATTTCCCAATGGTCTCAAGTATTATTTGAATCATCTCTCCTTTGCCTAAAATCTTCTTTATTCATCCTTGTCTCATATTGAACCCTTCCTTCCTGATTCCCAACAACCAAACAAGCAATTAAACAAACAAACAAACATGTGCCTATAACTAGCCTAAAACCTTGAAACAGAGCTTCAAAGATATATACCTTTGCCTATACAGAGAGATCCCTCTCTGAAATCAGGAGGGCTAGATCCTGTGGTCTGAAAGTGGTTCTAATGTTGTCTCATCTTTTGGTATTGCCAAACTTGCCAAAACATGGGAACCCCAACATAATGGCGACTCCGCTGGGGAATTTGAGTAAGACACACCTTTAAATACTCAAAGAAGACCATAGTAGCCTTAGTTTGGTGGTTAATCACTATGGTGGACAGTATACCTTCTTGAAACATCCTAAACCTTCCACCTGGAGACTCCATAGTTCCTTAAGGATTAAAGACTCCACTGGGAGACCTGCCTCCATAAAAACATCAGCCATACTAGAAGTAACAAGTAGGATTAAGCGGCTTTGTTTGAAGACAACATTCTGGCTTCAAGAACCATTCACACAAGAGCTTATCCTAACCCAAACCCACCTGAAATAGTTGACAACCCTGAGAGCATTCTCAAGAAATCTCCTACACCTAGAAAGCCAACTATTTCCAGACACATCCATAGAGCTAACTCTACACCAGAAGACTTAAAAACTCTATTAGACTCTCATTTTGACCTAGACCCACCAAGAAGTTTACCTAGAACTAGGTCATTCAGTGTTCTTGACCAGGCAGACCTTGAGCTTCCTAATTCACCATCTCACTGTGGTCAACACAGTAGGAATAGAGAGACCCCTCCATCTACGCCTCAGGATATTCATTTCATTCATAACTTGCGGCTCTGTCACCCTAAATCTGCTCAACAAACCCCTAATAGTCCCAATATCCCCTTCATCCACATACCTGCTGCACAAGCAAATCCTTTACCGCATCAAAACATCATTATGGCAGCTTGGTATGCACCTCTAGTGTTACCTCAACCTTTAATGCCTTTACCCAACGATTATCAATCAAAGATCCCACACTTCACTGCGAAAGAGTCTACCACGTCTCAGCACCATGTAGATAGGATGGAAGATTCTTTTGACTATATTGAGATAGATGATGAGATAGTTAAAATGAGAATATTTTCCTAGAGTTTAGGTGGTGATGTGAAGAAATGGTTTAAGGGCCTACCTCCTAATAGTATCCCCAATCTTCCCTCTTTATATCAGTCCTTCATAAATAAGTGGGAAGCTAAGGCTAACCCTCTCCAAATTTTAGCAGAACACAAGAACCTTAAAAGAAATGTAGGATAGAGTGTCCATGATTACTCTACAAGGTTCAATAGCGTTTATAACGCTCTTCCTCCACATGTGAAACCACCCCAAGGTATGGCCTTAGTGAAATACCCTGAAGGTTTTGATGCTGATATGGCCTACCAGCTTAGGGAGAGAGATTACAACACATTGGAAGATATGAAAAAAGGGGCAGTGAGTGTAGAGGCTAACTTGATTGAGAAGAAAGCCAGAATGAGGGCTGAGAAGAGGGTAACATATAGGGACGACACTGTAGCTTCCACATCTGATCCCAAGTATGACCATCTAGCCAAAAACATGGAAAAGCTACAGAAAATGGTGGAAAGAATGGTTGTCTCAGTCAGTAATCAAAACAGAAACCAAAATCATAACCAGAACCAAAGCTTTATGAGAAACAATACCACTCCCAACAAACAAAGAGAATCAGATCAACAAGTCGTACCCCCATTTCAGGAGAATTTCCTCGATGAAGATGAGGGGATAATCGAAGAGTTTGAGGGAAACACAATAAATATGCTTGGAATAGAAAAATCAATCCATAACTGTTCCACAGAAGAAGATCAGCCCTCACCCTCATATTGGGATGAGGAAAGATTAGAATCTGAGGATTACAACCTCAGGTTTGAAAACGCTATCATGCAGGTCAGAGAACAGTATGAACTTAGAAGCAAAAAGAGCTTAGACAATTCTAAACCAAAATATTCTGAGATTACCATTAAAAAAAGGCCTGAGAAAACTTCTAAAGTGACTACTGAAAATAATAAACCAGCAGCTGAGAGTTTTGGGAAGAACAAAGAGAAAGACAACCAAAATACCGAAAAACAAATTCAACCAACTAGCAGCACTAGCACTGCAGTTAGTGCCCCTGATAAAACAGTTCCTAACACTGTACATGGTGAAAATCAGTACATCGATTCTGCCACTAAGATAGTGGCTAACAAAAAAGAGTTGAGTATCACGAAGATTCAATCCACCTTCAATTTGGAGAGTGAGATTGAAAAAATTAAAATCTCTGTTCCACTCTCTGAGCTAGCCACTCAGGATGTATATGAAGGCCAAATTTTGAAAGCTTTAAATCTAGGTGAAAACAGTGATACTGTCAACCTGAGTTATGATCAACCAGCTCTTTTGTTTGGTCCAAAGATAGAAGGGAAGTTTCAGGAAGGGGTAGTACCTCCTTTTTATCTCAGTCTCAATATTCATGACAAGATCCTTCACAACACAATGCATGACTCTGGGGCCTCACACAACCTAATGCCCAAGGTATTTATCGAGAGGTTAGGCCTAGAGATAACCCGTCCCTATAAAGACTTATATTCATTCGACTCTAGCAGAGTAAAATGTCTTGGCCTGATCAAATATTTGTGTGTGAGCTTGACCCAGATTCCAGCAAAATGTATGGTTATGGATGTTGTAGTGGCAAATGTGCCACCTAAGTATGGCATGTTACCATCGAGGTCATGGGGAGCCAAGCTGCAAGGTACAATGCAGATGGATGGTGCATATGCCGCGATCCCTGCCTTTAGCCAGCTTAGGAAACTGTATACAAAGGCACAAATGAAATTCTTGGTCAGCAGCCCTGAAAATCCCAAAAATTCACCTTTGCACTCTGTACACATAGATCTGGACTCCTTTATCCTCTGCAACAATGAATCTATAGAAGAGCCAGAACTAGAAAACAGAGATACAGACATTGAAACAAAGCCCATAGATTTTGACATAATGGCCACTCTGGACTTAGAAGAAAATGAAGAATAATCCTCTGGACAGTACACTGAAGCTCAAACTTAGAGTGAACAAGAAACAGAATGCAAACAGTTGACTAGCCTTCTCTCCGAAACCCACACACATAATGAAGAACGAAACCCTCCACACCACGAAACAGACCCCCCATTGCAACATAACAATGAAACCAACGCTAGGAAAGAAACCGATGATAAACCCGAGAATGAACCTTTATGGGAAATCAATTTCGATGGGTCTTGCACTAGGAAGACTGCAGGAGCGAGGGTGTGGTTGCATAACACTGAGAGTGACTACACGGAGAGTCATGCTTTTAAGCTGAACTTCAAGTGTACAAACAATATCGCGGAGTATGAAGCTCTTATCCTAGGCCTGAATTTATTGAGAAAACTAGGAGCCCGAAGGATAGTTGTACATGGAGACTCTAAGCTAATCATTAAACAAGTGAATGGCGAATACACAGCAAAACACCCTAGGTTGAGAGCGTACAGGAACGATACCATGGATTTATTGAAATCCTTTTTGGAATATGAGCTGGTGTTTGTTCCTAGGAGTCATAACGCAATTGTAAACAGATTAGTTTGCATAGCTAGTTCATATCATAAGCCTCCCAGTGACAAACAAATCATCATTTAGACAAAATGCAGACCTGTAGTGCCTGACAATGAGAAATCTTGGCAGGTATTTGAGGGTGATAAGCAGATTGAGGATTTCCTAATGGGAAAGAACGAGTTTGAATTCTATGATCCAGACTCTAAATCCGATGATAGCTGCCTGAGTGAGGAACCTCCCGACGAAGAAAAATCACCACGTAGTGTAGAAATAAACACTTTAACTAAACAGATTGGAAATACAACCAAAGAATATAAGAATGCAGATAAAGAGGAAATAGAGGTGCTACATGAAAAAGATAATAACATACCCCGAGGTCTGGCACCTTTAGAAGATATTTGTGATTTCGATGATGTATCGAAAAAACCCACCATAGAGCACTCGGACTCCGACATTGAGGAATGCAACACAGGAACTAAAGACAAGCCTAAGATGATAAAATTGGCTAAGTGCTTGCTCGCAGACATGAGAAAGAAATACATTGACTTATTTAAATAATTCATTGACGTGTTTGCTTGGATCTATGAGGACTTAAGGGCCTATGACACAAACATTATACAGCACAAAATACCTTTGAAAGAGAACCAAAAACCCTTCAGACAAAAAATTTGCAGGATTAACTCAAAACAATTGCCTGCAGTAGAAAAGGAGATAAAAAAGAGGTACGAGGCAGGAATAATAGTTCCTGTGAGTTTCTATGATTGGGTCTCGAACCTAGTAGCTGTGAGAAATAAAACATGTGAGATCATACTGTGCATCGATTTCAGGAACCTTACCAGAGCCTCGCTTAAATACAATTACCCTTTTCTAAAAATGGAACACATTCTTCAGAGGGTAGTAGGCTCAAAAAGGATCTCCTTGCTAGATGGTTTTTCAGGTTATAACCAAGTTTTAGTACTCCCAGAAGATCAACTCAAGACCGCCTTCACCACTCCATGGGGCACCTTTATGTACGTAAAAATGCCTTTTGGACTAATGAACGCTGGCGCGACCTTCCAACGAGCTATGGACATAGATTTTTCAGATGAAATAGGGCACTTCATTGTCATCTATCTAGATGACATAATAGTCTATTCCAAGACTGATGAGGAGCACCTAAAACATCTGAGAAGAGTTTTTGAAAGATGTAGAAGGTTCGGTTTGTCATTAAATCCAAAAAAGACTGTATTCGGGCTTCAAGAAGGTAAGCTTCTTGGCCACGTTATATCTGAGAAGGGAATTAAGATAGACCCACAGAAGGTTGAGGGAATACTACAGATCACACATCCAAGAAACATTAAAGAGTTACAGTCCTTTATTGGGAAAATTAACTTCCTAAAGAGGTTTATTCCCAACTTAGTTGAGCACCTCAAGAATATGACTAACATGCTGAAGAAAGGTGTAGGAGTTAAGTGGACTGTAGAGGCTAAAAAATATTTTGAATCAATTAAACTTGCACTCACCCGGGCTCCTGTCCTAATCAGCCCAGATTTCTCAAAATATTTCTTGATATTTTCATTTTCCTCCGAGCATACAGTGGTTGCAGTTCTCCTGTAGAAAAATCCAGAGGGAATGGAACAGCCTATTGCTTTCTTCAGCAAGGCTCTGAGGGATGCACCCTTAAAATATAACATAATGGAAAAACAGGCCTATGCCTTGGTAAATGCCTTGAAGGAATTTAGGGTGTATATACTGCATTCTCACACCATAGGCTACGTGCCAAACATAGTGGTTAAAGACATCTTGTCCAAAGATCCGGACGGAAAGAGGGGCAAATGGATCGCTATGATTTTAGAATATGACCTGGAAATAAAACCCATGAAACTGATCAAAGGTAAAGGCTTAGCTCAACTAATGGTTGAATCAAATTTACAAGCCCTTGACATTAACATGGTAGGTTCCTTGGATGAACAGGAAGGATATCCTATATGTGCCCACAAACCTCAATACCCCTCCTGATCTATCAAAGACTAAGGCCAGATTCCTGAAACTAAAGGCCAAAAAATATTGCATATTGAATGAATGTTTATAATGGAAAAATGCAAATGGTCTATTGCTTAAATGTTTGCTTGAAACTGAAGCAGAGAAAATTAAACATGAGTTCCATGCAGGAGAGTGTGGAGGTCACTTGAGCTGGAAAGCCACTACTAACAAAATACTCAGAGCTGGCTATTACTGGCCTACACTTTTCAATGACATACACAAAATGATAATTTCCTACCACAAATGCCATATTTTTGAAGGCAAGAGAAAGCTCCTCCCTTTGCCCTTACAACCCATTACTGTTGAGGGTCCCTTTTTACAGTGGGGCCTGGATTTCATAGGGGAAATACACCCTGCTTCTTCTGCACAACACAAGTGGATCCTTACAGCCACAGACTATTTCATAAAGTGGATTGAGGCCATACCTTCTAGGAATGCCACAGATTCTGTCAT
Source organism: Pinus albicaulis (assembly GCA_034641835.2). Classification (NCBI taxonomy): domain Eukaryota; kingdom Viridiplantae; phylum Streptophyta; class Pinopsida; order Pinales; family Pinaceae; genus Pinus; species Pinus albicaulis. The sequence goes on along the minus strand of CM076581.1, from coordinate 342,142,119 downwards.
CATTGAATTCCTAGAAGACCACATCCTCTCTAGGTTTGGCTGCCCAAGAAAAATAATCACTGATAACGCTGTTGCTTTTGGATTCAAGAAAATGATTGATTTTTGTCACAGGTATCAAATAGCACTCGGTCATTCAACTTCTTATTACCCACAGGGTAATGGGTTAGCTGAATCATCAAACAAGATCTTGGTGACCATTATCAAAAAGCTACTGGAAGAGAACAAAAAGTCATGGCATAACAAATTAGTGCATGCTTTGTGGGCTGACAAGCTTACAACAAAGAAATCCATTAGCATGTCACCATATCAGCTTGTGTATGGAACAGAGGCAGTATTTCCAACCATTCTTGGGATACCAGTGATTAAACTAGTCCAAGAGATCCAGACAGAAGAAGAAAGTATGGTGAGGAGTATAAATCAGACAATTCATCTCCAACAAACAAGAGAAGAGTTCTATAATAGAGCTCTAAAAGTTCAGGAAAATATTAAGAGGTTATTTGACAAAATAATGAAAGCTTTGGACTTCAAAATTGGAGATAAAGTTATGAGGTGGGACTCTAGGAGAGAGGACAAAGGAAAGCATGGCAAATTCGACAGTTTGTGGTAGGGTCCTTACATCATCCAAGCCACTATGGGTCCAAATGCCTTTTTTCTGCAAGAGCTAGATGGTACAGAGCTGTTTTGGGGTCCTGTCAATGGCAGGATGCTCAAAAAATACTACTACTAATTTCCGATTTCCAATTGCATTTTCATTGTAAATACCATTGTTGTGTTTTATTTTCAAGAAAAGGAAAAAATGTTTCAAAAAATAGAGAAATAGAGGTTCAGACATGCTCAAAACTTGAACCTCAGAAGTGCAAATATTGGCTCTAACATGATCAAAACATGAGCCATAGAAAGCAAAGGAATTTGGCTCTAACATGCCCAAAATCTGAACCAACAAAGGAGAAAAAGGTACCAGCACCAACAAGCCCAAAACCGGAGCTGAAACGAAGAAGGAAAGTGACTCTAACAAGCTCTAAAATTGAGTCACAATGAAGAGAAGGATGCTTCAAAGTTTTAGATTTCAAGCCTTCGGAATTTTGTCTCCAATTTTTTGCATTTTCAGTCCACGTGCAACAGTCTTTATGCCTTTGATACACAGCAAACTAGACTGTCTAATCCTAGTTTGACTATTTTTAAAATTTCTGTTGTAGAATGCAGAGAAGAAATCTGCTGGACAGTTTAATCCCAGCAGATATTAGATTTAGGTAGAGAAACGTATGAGGCCAACAGTTTAATCTGGTCTCATGGAGTGATAAGGGTAGAAATAGACTAGTTTGTTTTTTGTTTTCAATAAAAAAAGATGATGAAGAAGGTCTGCAAATTCAAATGCACCTTGAAGAAAAAATGCTAGGATTGTAGGAGGGGTAGGTAGATTTTTGGGAATGTTTCTACTGATTAATTCCATTAGGTTTGTACAGTTGAAATCAAATAAGGGAGATGGTTCAAAGATCAGGCATCTAGCCTACTCCAAAGATCTATTTTCTGAATTCTTGACTCCATCAAGAAGAAGCCATCCCCATGTGGAGCCACTGTCAGCCACCTATGAATTTTTTGCTAAGCAAACAAGTGGCTAAATTGTTTTATGAGACTTCAAGAGATACAATTCCCATGAAAATATCTCATCATTGAAGCCTCTGTGTGTTCATTTCCTTTAAAAAGACCTTCACTGCTGTTTCCGTCCAAACAGAAGCCTCACTGTCTATAAAAAAATTGTGCTTCGAAGAGCCTTCATCTGCCCTTGTATCTCTGCAAAATGCCCTATCTTGGCCTTTTTTCCCCTTTGCAAAATTTCCACTTTAACCTCAAAAATCCCTCCTAAGTTTCCCAAACCATTAAATTCTTCCTTTTAAAGCAATTGAAATCCTTTTATATGATTACAACTCCCTTTTTCCCCACACCGAAAGCTTAATTTTAGCCTTAAAAGCTCTGTTTTTGGCTAAAAACCCATATTTTCCCAACGTGCAGGCTAAGCCCCTTTCGGCTAGCCCCTAACCACTTCCCCTCCATAAGCCTGAGCGCTAAGACCAAGCACTAAAGCATAAGGCGTTTATCGCAATCGGAGAGATGATCGAGAGCGCATTCTTGTGTTAAAACGAAAAACTTCGATGCGATAGTGTATTTGTTCTATGAACCTCAGGAGTGACCTCCGCCATCGATCTTAACAGATTTGACGGTCTGCGCAAAGCTCACATCGCACCCATCACACTCCTTGATAGATCCTCCGATGACCTTCTCCACCGTCGATCCACTTTCAATCCAACGGCCCTCGCATCCTCGCTCTGATCGCAATCGCAAATTTTAAACTGTGCCACCCTCCGTCCCTCCCGATTGCGATCCTCTGACGCAATCCTGGCTTTTGAATCCACAAGAACCAATGGCCAGGATTCACCCTCATTACGCCATGCATTCCCCGATTGGTTTCCTCCGATCCAATCGCAGTCGTCGATCTCTCATAGATCCGACGGTCCAAAGCCAATCGCACCATCGCTCATCAGAGTTTTGTCCCTCCCATCACTCCCCTCTGATTAGATCGCAACCGTCCATACTTGATGATCTAACATCTTTTCTCCGCCTGTGTATCTCCTCTACAGATCTCAGTCGTTCATCCACAGATCGGATAGTCCGCAATGAAACCGCCGTCCGTTTGACCCCACCTCTACCGACCATGCATCTCCTCAGATCGCGCTATGTTTCCTATCGTCCGATCTTCCCACTCCTGATCTGACGGTCCTCAATGATATCACGCAGTTTGGGCATTCGATGTTTAATATTTAAAATTCACACAATATGGGCGGTTATCCAGAGCCACGTGTCAGCCAGGGACCCATATCACGTTGAAAAAATGAAAACCACTCCCCTCCCTTTTGGCCACATGAAACTAACGGTTTTGTACTCCAAAACCACTTCCCCACTTCATCGCCCGAAGTCTCATTTGCAGATCCCAACCGTTGATCTCTGCAGATCAACGGTCCTCGTGCATTTTGCACTTTCTTCACAATTTCTCATCACGCAAACCATGCATTGCATCGGATCATCGCAGTCGTCGATCTCCTTCCGAGATCCGACGGCCTAGGTTATATCGCCCTCCACCATTGACCAGGTCCCACCACATCCGCCCATTTCATATGTTTTCCATGCATTTTCTGTGTATTTCATTCAAAGGCCCAAACCTTCGGTTTTGCATTAAAACATTATATCATCCCGCCAAGCATTAAAATTTTAATGTTTTACATTAAAGTTTTTTCGTGTCGCCCAACTTTCATCAGATCAATTTCACTGTTCTCTGCATGTTTCCACCACTTTCCATTACATCCACAGCATTCGCTTCTGTTGCGCTGCCATCATCATATCATTCCACCACAACCATCTTCCCCCCATGCATGGATTTCTTAAACATGTTCATGTGTTTTTGCAGGTTACAAGCGGTGAACTCCGCCATTGCTCACAGTCACTGTTATAGTGGCACAGAGCGCAGAGAAAGGCTAACTTCATAGCCTGATATTGCAGAAGAATGCTTGGAAAGGGTTACTAAATGAAAATATTTCATTAAAGGACATAGTTTAACTCTGTGAGACCTCTCCAGTGCAAGTAAAGCTCAAATTTCGCAGACAGAGTCAGTAATGAAGCGACAAAGAGTATCAGTGGGTAATCAAAAATATGCATCAGAAATATAGCATAGGATTTACCCTCGCATGGTACCCTATGTTTATGCTCTCCCTACCTTCGATGTTTTCTGCTGTATGTGTTATCTGAGTACTGATTTAAGTTAACTTAACCAGTGCAGTGGCTATAATTTACTGCTAGCTGATGTATGAATTAATGAATCTGTCCTTACATGTTCTTGTTGGGTTTTAATTGAAAGAATTGGGATACTGGGAGTTTTGAACGTTGGTTCTGTCTCACTAGGGTCCTTTTAAATTAATTTAACATTTCTAAGTTCCCTTAAGTTGGATGCCAAATCATTGAGAGTTCAAAGTCTCTCTCTGATCTCAGGCTTTCACCTTTGTGTTTAGATCTTTGATGTTCCCTTTGTCTGAAGAGTTAACCTTTAGTAGTTTGGTCACAGGTGTCTAATGGCATGTCCTGTCCCTGGATCTGATTCCTAAATGGTCACCTTGGAGGTTTCCTTGCCTTTCACCTTCTTTCTTACCATTTCATGCCACACTATCATCTTTAAGATCCAATGCTTTAGATGACTATCCCAACTGAAAGCCTGCATATCGAATACCAAGTAAACCCTTTCCTGACTCCATTGCCCAATGGTCTCAAGTGTTCTTTGAATCATCTCTCCTTTGCCTAAAATCTTCTTTATTCATCCTTGTCTCATATTGAACCGTTCCTTCCTGATTCCCAACAACCAAACAAACAATTAAAAAACAAACAAACCCGTGCCTATAACTAGCCTAAAACCTTGAAGCAAAGCTTCAAAGATACATACCTTTGCTTATACAGAGAGATCCCTCTCTGGACCCAGGAGGGATAGATCCTGTGGTCTAAAAGTGGTTCTGATGTTGTCTCATCTTTTGGTATTGCCAAACTTGCCAAAACATAGGAACCCCAACAGTTCCCAAGATTTTCGTGTTACATTTGCACAAATTTTAGATATCATTCAGATATCTAAAATTTCTAATTTATAATTTGAATATTTATGTGATAAAGGAAAGACGAAGGTCCCAATTATAAAAAGTCACCCAAAAACAACAACATTGAGATTTTACTTTCATTTAACCTGTAACATTTTGCATCTGTCTTCATCAATGCTCTTCTTCCATATGCTATCCACTTATGAAATTTACTTTGCAATATTTGGTGCATTTGTTAGTTATAGGTCATTTGTAGAATATAAATGTCTTCAGAGTTTCAATTCTAATTGAGTATTTAACTTAACATATTGAGTCTCTTATACGTAACTATTGTTCCCTCCACCTACTTTTCATAACTTCCATAACCATTAGGTAGGGACCTGCATCTTCGATGATGTTTTCCGTGTTTAGTAAAATATTGTCGAGACTTTAATTTATTGAAAGTTGTAGAATTTACAATCTATGAAGTTTCAAGATATAATTTTTAAAAGTAAAATTCTTTAATGGGTGTTAGCTCAATGGAAGAGAACCTGCTTTACAAGCAGGAGGTTAGTGGTTTGATTCCATCGTGCCCTGATATTCATATAGAATGGCGACGATTAGTTTTTGGTGACAGAGTCTCTTTTGACCATCAATGAGCTTATGGTCACATTTTTCGACCCTCACCAAAATATGAAATGGTGACGGTCAACGAACACCGCCATATATATATGCATCAATAGTGACGACCATGAAAGGTCTGTCACCATAAATCATTTTTTTTTATATGAAATTGTGAGGATCATTGTTTTTCATTATAGTCATTAGTCGTGACAAACCTTGAAGTCATCAATGAGCTTATCATGACATTTTTTGACTCTCACCAAATATGAAATGGTGACGGTCAACGAACGTTGCCATATATATGTACCAATAGTGACAACCATGAAAGGTCCATCATAATAAATCGTTGTTGCTCATATGAAATGGTGAAGGTCACTATCCTTCATTATAATCAATATTCGTAACAGACCTTGAATGTCACCACAACACATACTTTCGGCGACGCCACCTTTGGTGACGTTCAATTTTTTGGTGACAAAGGCTCTTTTTTGTCACCATTGCTCATATGAAATGGTGACGGTCAGTATCCGTCATTATAAATCATTATCGGTGACGAACCTTGAATGTCACCACAACCCCTATACTTTCGGTGATGCCACTTTTGGTGACGTTCATTTTTTGGTGACGAAGGCTCTTTTGACTGTCACCAATGAGCTTATGGTGACATTTTTCACCCCTCACCAATGTAATTTTTTCTTATAGTGACGTGTGACTTCAACCACACTCAGTGATCAACCAGTTAACTAATAAATAAGCCCAAAATAATTGATGCATGCATAGAATTCAAGTTACCCAGTTTAGATGGAGATTCCAAGGCAGTGTACTATCAGTTGTAGACTATTCCAATGTGTACAGGTGGTGCATGCAGTCAAAGGATCAAACTAAATTAATTGTGCAATTCCAATTGAGGATTTTTCTAATTAATAGGGTCCTAATTCCTCAAGGAACAACGTAAGGAAATAGGAGCTTGGAGGGCTTGAAAATTGGCTAAGTGTTGGCTAGGGTCAGTCAATCAAGAAGAGAGATAGACTATATGCTTGCAGGTTGTGCTCAGGCTTGAGTGGCATATGTATTACATCTCTATTCTTTAATTAATGCAATACATATAGGAAGCAGTTTTGAGTAGTTGATTTACCTTAGATAAATGTTTTTTCATGTGTGATGTTTCTTCTTGCATGTTTATGATTTGTGTTCCCGATTGTGAATTGAATACTGTAGAGCAGTATAATAGGTTTGAGTCTTTTTATTTAGTAAATTTCATGAGCAGTTTCAAATCTACACCATAATTTCTATATGGTATCATAGGAGGATTCACAGTAGAGCAGAAATTTGAAAGTTGTTTAGCAAGAGGATCGAATTTGCAAGGTCAATTCTTCAGAGCTAGAAGGATGGCTTTCTATGGACTAAGACTCAAGTATGCCCTTGAGGGAAGCTCGAATTATGTTTCTTGGAAGGATCACATGGAGGCAGTGTTCGAAGGCAATGGATTAAAGGAATTTTTTAATAATGACATCCCAAAACCAATATTATTTTATGCCCATAATCTAGCAGAATGGAAGAAGTGTGTAGCCAAGGTGAGGAGAATTATATTGGAGGGAGTACAATACCAAATTTTCTCCAATATCCACAGGAAAGAAAATCCTTATGCAATGTGGCGGGCACTGATAGATAAGTTCCAGAGCAGTAGCGACCACAGGAAATTGGTGATAAACTTCGAAATATCAAGATGCTGAAGAATGAATATATTCAGCAGTATCTGATCAGGTTCACACAATGTCATGATGAACTTGCAGTAGTTGGTGTGAGAGTCTCAGATGATGATTTGGTAAGCCTAGCCCTTCTAGGTCTTCCCAAGAGCTATCATAGCTACCAAGATTCGGTGAATTGGAGGGAGAAAATACCAAATTGTGAACGCTTATGGTTTGATTTGGTACAGGAGGAAATAATGTGGAATACCAGACATGGGACTTGATCCAAGGGCAAGGATGAAGAAAATTGTGAATTCGATCAAAAGTAAAAGAAGGGAAAAGGGAAAAAATCCTAATCCAAACAATAATATAGTCAAGGAGGCAAGAAGAATGACTTTTCTAAAATTAATTGTTTTAATTGTCATGAATTTGATAACAATGCCAAAAAGTGTCCACACAAAAATTCAAGCAATAAGACCTCAGGAGGAGCTACAGGTGAAAATTTGGCTTCACATTTCACACTTGACTTCACTCTCATCACATGCATGGCGAGCACAGTGATGGGGAGCATGTGGTACTTTGTCAGTGGTCCCTCATTCCACATGACAGGGAATAGAATTTTTCAGTGACTTGGAGGAGAAATAACTTCAAATTCACATAGAGATGGGAGATGATTGAAGGGACAATGTCACCGGAATTGGTACATTCTCCTTTCTGAGGGAGTCGGGCTCTCCTCTCAAACTCAAGGATGTCATTTTTGTTCTGGACCTAAAGAAAAATGTCATTTCTGTTGGATTTTTGGAAGACCGTGGCTATGATGTGATCTTCAACAAAGGGAAATAATTCTTGAGAAACATAGCCATGGGACAAGCAAAACATATCGGAGTTTGTGTGAAGAACCTATACAAGCTAGATGTGGAAGATTGTGTTGCATTAAGCACGAAGGCGGAGAAGGTGCAAAGATGCGATGTCAGTGAACTTTGGCATAGAATACTTGTCCATTTGCATCATGGTGCCCTAAATATTATACAACAGATAACCATAGGCCTCCCTAAAGGAGAAATTCAGCAATAGGATACATGCAAAGGGTGTACATTTAGGAAGTACACAAAAGCCACATCCCATGATCGGGACAACAAAGCACAAGTTGTCCTTGAAAGGATCCACATTGATGTTTGTGGAACTTTCTCGACAGTCTCCACTGCTAGGCACAAATATTATGTTATATTTTTAAATTATTTCTCACGAAAGTGTTGGATCTTCTTCATGCGGAATAAATATGAGACATTCTACAAGTTCATTGAATTCAAGGCTGTTACGAAACCGACTCACAAAATAGAAGAAAAGATAGATCAACGTCTTAGAAATCAACCTCTTTGAGGGGGCAACCTCCTTTAAAATACATAAATGAACAATTCTTAGATGATACAAATGAAAAAAAATACTTTCTATATATAGGAGTCCATGAGGTCACAATATAATCTTGGCTAACCTAGCATTAATAATGTAAGGGCGTAACAATAACAATAGTGGCTTTTATGGGGCACAATAATAACAATATGGGGACTATTGGGGTACAACAATAACAATAAGGGGGCTACACTAACAATAATAAGGGACTACACTAGTAATATAGGGACCTAACATTCCCCTCTCCTTCAAAAAAGGGTTGTCCTCAACACTTGAGTAGCTCTTGATGCTTTTGTGTGAAATTTGCATCCTCCCATGTGGAATCTTCGTTGGATAATTTCTTCCACTTGATGAGATACTCTGAAATTGATCGATTTCATAGCTATTGATTTCTTGTTTTTGTGACTGCTTCATGTTACAATAATATTTTTCCTTCCTCATCAAGTTCTGGGAATATTGTTTGAACTGGAAGTTTGTCACCTATAATCTTCTTTAATCATGAAACATGGAAAACTAGGTGCACTCGAGAAGAAGTAGGAAGCTCCAATTTGTATGCCATAGTACCAATATTTTGCAACACCTCGTAATGACCATAGTACTATGGTGATAATTTATTATCCTTCTTAGCATGCTTGAGGGAAATTTGTTTGTATGGTTGTAGCCATAAAAATACCTAGTCTCCCACATCAAAACTTCTCTTGCTGTGATGTTGATCTGCATGTTGTTTCATTCTATTTTGTGCCAAATTTAGGTTATCCTTTAAGAGTTGGAGAGCTTGTTTTTTATTCTCGATGTGATCTTCCACTGCTTGAACCTTAGAATTTTCCCTTAAAGATGATGTGATGGAAGGTGGATGATATCCATAAAGTGTCATAAATGGGGTCATTTTTGCTGTAGTATGGAAGGAAGTGTTATACCACCATTCAGCCAAAGGTAACCACTTGACCCATTGCGTTTGTTTATTAGATACAAAACAATGAAGATATCCTTCCAAACATTTGTTCACTATCTCAGTTTTCCCATCAGATTGAGGATGATAAGATGAGCTATGAGCTAGTTGAGTACCCAAACAAGAAAATAATTTTGTCCAAAAATTTCCAGTGAAAATGGGATCTCTATCGCTAACAATAATCTTTGGGTTTCCATGTAGCTTTTGAATTGTTTCCATAAATGAAGTAGCAATTGTACTTGATTTAAATGGATGAGATAATGCACAAAAGTGTGTATACTTGGTAAGTCTATCAACTACCACCATCATGACACTCTTTCCTTCAGAATTAGGTAAACCTGTGATAAAATCCATTGAAACCTCCTCCCAACGTTGACTTGGAATGGATAAAGGATGTAGTAGACCCGGGGTCTTAATTGTCTCAACTTTATTTTGTTGGAAAACCAAACATTCCGCCACAAAATTTTGAATACGATATTTAAGTCCATCCCAAAAAAATTATTTCTTCACCCTGTGGTAAGTTTTTAAAAATCCTAAGTGTCCTCCTAAGGGAGAGGTGTTCAATTCCAAAAGAATATTTTGTTTTAGTTGTGAATTATTACAAATATATAAGTGATCTTTGTACCATAAGGAATCATTTTTCCAGCTAAATGTATCAAATGTACTAGGATTTTGCTGCAAATTTTGAATGAGTGTCCACACTTCTTCGTCATTATTCCATTCCTCCCTTGATTCAGTTATCCAATCTAGTTGGATAATAGAAATGGCACAAAGAAATACTTCCACCTCCTCATCCTTTATTGAGAGTGAATTTCAACAACATTTAGCTTCCCTTTTTTGTAGATGATTTCAAAGTCATAACAACATCTTTGTGACCCATTTTTGCTGCTCTTCTGAAGATAGTCTTTGTTCCAAAAAGTATTTAAGACTATCATGACCATTTTTTACCTTCAAGTGTCTTCCCATTAGGTAAGGTCGCCATTTCTTTAGTGCATGTAGTATTTCCAACATTTCCTTCTCATAAATAGCTTTCTGTAAATACTTTCCTTTGATTGGACAGATTTCAAAACTAATCGGTCTTCCTTCTTGCATTAAAATAACACCAATTCCATTTCCTAATGCATCACATTACACAATAAAGGTTTTTGTGAAGTCTGGTGCAGCTAAGACTGGTGCTAGGCACATTGCCTCTTTAAGATGTTCAAAGGCCTTAGTTTCTTCGAGAGTCCATGAAAATTCATATTTCTTGAATAATATTGTCAGAGGTGTTGATATTCTCCAATAATTCTTAACAAACTTGCGATAATACCCTCTTAACCTGAGAAATCCTCACAACTGCTTTATGGTTGTGGGGACGTTCCATTCCTTAGTGGATTTAATTTTGCTAGGGTCTACCTTAACACCCTCCTGAGATACAATATGACCCAGATATTCCACCTCTTATACTCCAAAGAAACATTTGGAGGTTTTTTCATATAATTTTTTATCCTCCAATAGTTTGAGCACCTTGTCAACATGTTCAAAATGGAATTCATCAACCCTTGAAATGTATAAGGTGCATTGGTGAGGGCAAAAGGCATGATCAAAAATTCATAATGACCCTCATGTGTTTGAAATGTTGTTTTCGGAATATCTTCAGTATTCATTCTAATTTGATGATATCCTGAACGAAGATCCAACTTGGTAAAATAAATTTCTCCATGTAATTCATCCAATAATTCATCGATCAGAGGAATGGGAAATTTATCTTTAATAGTGAGCTTATTGAGCTTCCTATAATATAGACACATGTGCCATGATCCATCCTTCTTGTGCACTAATACTACTAGAGCAAAGAAAGAACTTTGAGTAGTTTGAATTATACCAGACTCTAACATTTATGTAATCATATGTTCAATTTTTCTCTTTTGGACATAAGGATATCTATAAGGCCTAATGTTTAGAGAAACACTTCCTAGAATCAAATGAATAGCATGAACATGATCACGAATAGGTGGGAGTCCTTTGGGAGTTTCAAACACCTTGGAATGATTGTCCAAGACTTTTTGGAGATCTGGATAAATATATGATTTTGATGTTGGAACTTCTAGTGAGCATAATTGTGCAATTATGCATCATTTTTCTTTCTTTAGCATGTTTTTCATGACATTAGAGCTTATTATCTTTCCCGGCTTCCCTTCGATACCCCGTAATTCAACTTCCTTTCCTTCCGAAAAAAATTCAAGAAAAAATACTGAAAATTAAAAGTTATCATCCCCAAAGATTGTAACCATTGTACTCCTAGTACAACATCAACACCTCCCTTGGAATGGAAAGAATTGGACTATTCAATACATATTCCCCCATGGTTAGCTTGATATTATGGTATTTTCCGGAGAAATTTATAGTTCCTCCATTTGCAACCATCACTTGACACTCTGGTGTTGGGTATAGGAAGCAATTCAATTCCTTGGCTACCTGACAATGAATAAAATTATGGGTACTATCTTAATCAATCAACACTATTACATTTTTTTTCTTGACATGTCCTTCTATCTTGAGATTTTGAGGAGTGGTAATTCTTGCCAATGCATTATAGGATATGGTCAGACTCATTTCTTTTTTCTCTAGGGTTGGTTCCTGGTGTATATCATCTTCTTTTGAAGTTTCTTGTTCATTTTCTTCCTCCTCTTCACAATCTATTTAAAATAATTTCTTCTCAACACACTTATGACCTTTATTTTATTTGCTATCACAACTGTAGCAAAGCCCTTTTGCTCTTTTTTCTTCCAACTTTTGTGGTGTCAACCTTGTAAGGTTGTGGAAGTCTAGGAGTAGCAACACTTCCATCTTTATAGATGTGAGTGGTAGGCTTCCTTGTTGCCATAATTTTAATTTCAATTTTTATTGCCAATCTGAATGCCTTCTCCAATTAATCAAGTTCCCAAAGGCAAACCTCATGTTGGATATTATCCTTTAAATTCCCTATGAAGACATCAATCTTGTGTTCCTCTAGAATATCAATTACCCTTATATTCAATTTTTGGAAGTCCTCAATGTGCTCCACCCTTGAACCCTTTTTTTTTAGATTTATCAATTGGCTAAAGAAGGTGTTGCTCTTTGTATCCTCATAATGTGCTATCATTTTGATCAGAATCTAGATCAAGGGCAAAAATTAGCTCAAAAATGAAAGAGCTCAGAATTACACCAAGATAGATTCAAAGTGACCCGCCCGTCACAAGGAATCTAACGCAACTCGTTTCGTTGAAAACTGAGTCCGTATGAATGAGTTATGGTCTGCTGTTTGTTTTCCCAAACAGGTAAAAATTGTGCAAAATAGTGACAGAATGATGACTAGGCAGTACATTCAGCACCTCAGGAATTTATAGTCCAATAGGGAAGGGCATGTGGCGTAGCCGAGAGACAAAGCAATCTGGCAGATAATCTTCAGTTCGAAGGCGCATGCATTATTATTCCAAGGTCGAAATTCAGGTACATATATGTTTTATTCCAAAGTTTGAATCAAAGGTGGTCGACACATATTATTCGCAATGTATTGCAAACATATATTATAACCAAAGTCTGTATACTAAGGTTCATCACATATTGCATTCAACAAAATTATTTGTGATTTGCGATAAGGTGGGTCCTACCAATCACATCGAGGGTTTAGGAGCGGATGTGAATGCATTATCGGGTGGCGGATCTGCAATTTCACAATAGAGATAAGTGACGTGGTGGTAAGGTTATCGGATGCAAAGCTACGATGTGATGCAGAGTTGTGTTGTGATATGTCACATCATGATATCGCAATCGCAAGAAGGAGTAGGCAACGTAAAATTATTTATAGCGGTTTTGCGATCTACGATAAGTGTTATGATAAGTACTGTGATGTGATCTATGGAGTTTTAAATGCATTTAAACCGAGTTTTAATAATTAATAAGTGGTTATGTTATGTTAATGGATAAGTGTGGGTTAGCGCTAAACGTGCTTAACCCCACTTAAAAACCACTTATCACCCACTTAATTTAATGTTAAACTCGTGCTTATCCCTAATTAAGATCGCTTAACTTGGTGGCGCCTTTGGCGGAGTGCCAAATTCGGAGGCAACTCCAGTTTTAGTGGATTTAGCTGGCCAGATTCCAGATTTAGTGGCAGTTTTCTAGGCCTGGAGTAAATAAGGCCTATCTTGAGAAATATTTGACCAAATTAGGCTTGGGAAAAGTCATTCTTAGCATTTTGGAATGCTGGGAATCCATTGGAATAGGTTTCAGAGGCAGAGGAGCACTTCTTGATGGTGTTTTTCCCACTTGAAGCCTAGGGCCACCAGGAGAGGAGGTCATGCCTAGAGGACCTATAAACCAATTGAAGAACCAAAAGAGGCTACTCATGGGTTTATGGATGCTCTGAATCCATTGGTAACTTTTGTTTTATGTTTAGAGAACATATTCAAGTTAAAATTGCAGGTTGAACCAGGGGGGTGTATGGATCATTCAGATATTGAGCCAGTTCTTGGAGGATTTTGAGATGGATATGATCTTGCAGGGATCTTCCAACCTCCATATGTTTGCAGAAATAGCCTTTGTAGCAGTGATGTAGCATTTTTCTCATATTTTCTCCCTATGTGTTTTAGAGAAAAATATTGTTGATGTACTTAAAATTATTGAAGTACAAATTGAATGCTCTTTCATATTTGAGTAAGGGATCTTGGTAAGATGCCCATGTGTTGTTGTCAGTAAGTGTATGGTAAAGGGACTTTTCAAGAGTTGTTTCTTTCTAGGAGAAACTTAACATTTTAGTTTAGCACATTGATTTACTCTTAATTTTGAAATTGGAGCATAATAAAAATGAATCATGCCTTAGAGTTGATTCAAGGAGATGTAGTCCAGGCGGGACGAACTCCTTCATCAAATGGCTTGTGTTTAGCTGTATGATGTATTTTCCTTTCATGTGCTTAATGGTTTCATTTCTATAACTTACTCATGGAATTACATACTGAAAGACACCAAAAATAAATCCTTGTGATAATCTGGAAGGTCAGTAAAATTCCTATGCACATAAGAAACACATTTTTAATACTGATGAGGGAGCTTCCATAGAATTAACAAGTTTTCCCACATTCAGATCAATTTGGTATTAGAGCGACAGGTTCATTGTTGCTTGTGTTGCTTTGTGCAACGAGGGTTGTCTATTGTAAGGTGAAAATGCTTACCAAGTTGAAACTCTGGAGAGGAAAAGGAAAGCTTGTTGGTATATCTTCCTAAGTAGAAACAAGGAGAAGAAATCTAGGATTGCCACAAGCTCCACATCAAGTTTCACCTTTATAAAGTATTGAGGCTTCGAAGAGCACATCTTAAGGAGAAGGGCCTACAAGTCTAATAAGGGAAGAAAGTAAAAATAATGGTGTTTCACCACCATCTTCACCACAAATTTCTTTGTTTTCTACAATTTTGATGAAAATTGTTGATGTAGAAAAACCTTCCAAGACGGAAGATGGACATATTTGTGCTTTTTTTCCACATGATGTGGAAGAGGTTCAATTGGAATCTTATGTTGAGGAGCTGAAAGAATAAGACAAAAGAGTCCAAGATAACACTTTGATAATTCGGAATTAGTATAAAACCATCTTTGTGTATCAATCAAGAGATGAGACAAATGGTGAGTAAATGGTGAATATGCATATGCTTCTTATTTATACGCACATATTGATGAAAATTATTTTGCAACCTTTGAAAGACACAACAAAGGTATTGGGTCCAAGATCTTGGAAAAGATGGGATACCAAGAAGGCTTAGGACTTGGTGTAAATCAGCAAGGCATCAAGAACCTAATAGAGGCGAAAGAAAGGCCTAAGCATGAAGGCTTGGGGTATGTTGCACAAAAATAATGGTCTTTCGATGACAACGATTGGGTTTCATGTACCTAATTTCTCAAAAGATGACATGAAGAAGCAAGGTGTTGGAATTTGCATCCAAATCTTGTACTTGTGTTTGGTTCTCTGGATAGAAGCCACTAAAATGGTTTGTTCTTTTGTCTCTACGAGGCATGTTGCATGTTTTCACCAAGAAGGTGTTTGAAAGAGGAGTATGTTGAGACTCACTTTATTGCAGCAAATTTGTTCATTCAACTCTAAGATTACATGTACATGTGAATGTGGAATTCTTCCACTTATGATTGTACCTATGTGAGAGAGTTGAGGAATCATATACGTACATGAGAGATGTGTGTATGAATAGTGGAATTTTGATTATTTCATTGTGTTTGAACATGCATGAGTGTCCACATGTGTTGGTCGATCGTGTGTACATGCGTGTCATATCGACTTGGAAAAGTTGATTTGTCTCCAAATGTGAAAGGCAGATGTTGACGAAGTTTTCATGAAATGTGAAATTCCTTTTTTTTGGGAAAAGAATCGTCAAATCATTATGCATGCTTATATTTGACTTGTGAGTCGACTGTTTGAAGAGGCATGTTTTTGTCGACTTGCGGTTGGTCGATGTTCTTACACCGAGATGTGAGAGTACATGGTGATGTTCACATGATGTGAAATTTGTTTCTTTTTGAGGCGCAAGAGGATATGTCGTCAAGTTATGTTTCTTGCATGATGTGATTTTCATATTGATGGTTGTGTTTGAGACAAGATGTCCAAGAAATTTGAGCCAGAAAAAGTTTGCATCCATTGTAGACCGTTTATGTGTTGACATCAATAAGAAAAGGAGATGGCGAATGCATTCTTCCATATGTGGAATTTGGAGCCATGGAGGTAAAATAATGGTCATTTCTTTTCTATTTTTTCTGATTTTTGAATTCACAACTGTAGTTCACTCAGATGGGCTTATTGGAAAATCAGTTTCCAAAAGAGAATCTTGCATCGCATGCATGTTTGTGCAAAGGAGGAACCTGATTCTCAGTGGGAAGTCAAGGAAGATTTCCAAGCACAGAAGGATTGCTTTGGTACAACAAAGTGTTACATCAGTCAGCAAGTGTTGGATATTTGGGTCAGTAACAACAGAGAACAATGGTTGAAGAGGCAAGGCATGTTAGTGACGAAGTGGTTGTCATGATGATTTCTCCAAGTATAATCAGGATGATAAAACTTGGGAAACATAAGAGAGTTCAGATCTTATGAGATAATAGCTTTTGGGGTCCAAAATCATGTCAGTGGGAAGGAGTGATCAGAATCTAGATCAATGGAAAAAATTAGCTCAAAAATGAAAGTGCTCAGAATTGCACTAAACCAAATTCAAAGCAACTGGCGCATCACAAGGAATCTAACGCAAATCGTTATGTTGAAAACTGAGTTCGTATGAGTGAGTTATGGTCTGTTTTTCACTTTCCAAAACATGTAAAAATTGTGCAAAATAATGAAAGAATGATGACTAGGCAGTCCAGTCAGCACCTCAAGAATTTGTAGGCCAATGGGGAAGGGCACGTGGTGCAGCCGAGAGCCAAAGAAATCCGACGAATAACCTTCAGTTGGAAGGCGCATGCATTATTATTTCAAGGTCGAAATTCGGGCGCATATATGTTTTATTCCAAAATTTGAATCATTGGTGGTTGGCGCATATTATTCGCAATGTATTACAAACATATATTATAACCAAAGTCTGTATACTAAGGTTCATCACATATCGTGTTCAAAAAAATGATTTGCGATTTGCGATAAGGTGGGTCCTACCAATCGCATCGGGGGTTTAGGAGCGGACGTGAATGCATTATCGGGTGGCGGATCTGCGATTTCACGATAACGATAAGTGACGTGGTGGTAAGGTTATCAGATGTAGAGCTGTGATGCGATCCAGATTTGCGATGCGATATGCCACATTGGGATTTCACAATCGCAATAAGGAGAAGGTAACGTAAAACAATTTATAGCGGATCTACGATCTGTAATAAGTGTTGCGCTATGATCTATGATCTGCGATAAGTATTGTGATGTAATTTGTGGTGTTTTAAATGTATTTAAACCAAGTTTTAATAAGTAATATGTGGTTATGTTATGTTAACAGATAAGTGTGGGTTAGTGCTAAACGCACTTAACCCCACTTAAACGCCACTTATCACCCACTTAATTTAGTATTAAACTCGCGCTTATCCCTAATTAAGAGTGGTTAACTTGGCGACACCATCGATGGAGCACCAAATTCATAGGCAACTCCAGTTTTAGTGGAGTTAGCTGGCCAGATTCCAGATTTAGTGGCAGTTTTCTAGGCCTAGAGTAAATGAGGCCTATCTTGAGCAATATTCGGCCAAATTGGGATGAGGAAAAGTCATTCTTAGCATTTTTGCATGTTGGGAATCCTTTGGAACAGGTTTCAGAGGCATAGGAGCATTTCTTGATGGCTTTTTTCCCACTTTAAGATAAAATATTCCCAGGGCCACTAGGAGAGGAGGCCATGCCTAGAGGAACTATAGGCCAATTGAAGAACCAGAAGAGGCTACTCAGGGGTTTATGGATGCTCTGAATCCATTGGTAACTTATATTTTCTATTTAGAGCACATCTTCAAGTTCAAATTTCAGGTTGAACCAGGAGGTGTATGGATCATTTATATATTGAGCCAATTCTTGGAGTATTTTGAGATGGAGATTATCTTGCAGGGATCTTCTAGCCTCCATATGTTTTCAGCAGCAGCATTTGCAGCAGTGATGTAGTATTTTTCTCATATTTTCTCCTTATGTGTTTTAGAGAAAAATATTGTTGATGTACTTACAGTTATTGAAGTACAAATTTGATGCTCTTTCATATTTGAGTAAGGGATCTTGGTAAGATTCCCATGTGTTGCTGACAATAAGTGTATGGTAAAGGGACTTTGCACGAGTTGTTTATTTTTAGGAGAAACTTACCATTTCATTTTAGCACATTGATGTACTCTTCATTTTGAAATTGGAGCATAATAACAATGAATCATGCCTTAGATCTTATTCAAGGAGATGCAGTCCAGGCAGGATGAAATCCTTCATCAAATAGCTTGTGTTTAGTTGTATGATGTATTTTCCTTTCATGTGCTTAATGGTTTCATGTCTATAACTTACTCACAGAATTACATATTGAAAGACACCAAAAATAAATCCTT
Organism: Pinus albicaulis; assembly: GCA_034641835.2. Taxonomy (NCBI): domain Eukaryota; kingdom Viridiplantae; phylum Streptophyta; class Pinopsida; order Pinales; family Pinaceae; genus Pinus; species Pinus albicaulis. Next base: position 342,123,786 of record CM076581.1, on the reverse strand, counting down.
TTGCTAATCTGGAAGCTCGGTAAAATTCCTATGCACATAAGAAACACATTTTTAATACTGATGAGGGAGCTTGCATAGCATTAACAAATTTTCCCACATTCAAATCACATTTCCTCCGTAAAATTTGACCAAGTGACAATTTTTTTACGAGAGCAAAACCATCGATACCATCCAAATGTATTTTTTTCTAAATATAAAGTTGCAATGCGTACCTTTTGTGTGTTTTTCACACTATAGAGATCAAAATATTGCTCCATCTGTAGTATCCATGTTATGGGATCCTTGCCATAAAACTTCCTCATATCGATCTTTGGAATATGGCGTGTCTTCAATCCAACATTAGAATTTATAAAATCACGATTAACATCTATTTTTTTCTCAGCATGAGTTTCCTCTACTACCTTTTCACCATTACGAATAATTTATTGTATCAACTTTGTCAAACCTTCCTTCAATTTACCTTCCATGTCTATTTTTAGATCATTCTTCATGTCTTCCATGTTTCCTTTCATTTTTTCATCGATATTAGCTTCCATGTCATCCATATTAGCTTCCACGCCTTTCTTCAAACCATTCGTCTTATCTTCCATGCCTTTCTTCAAAACTTCCATTTCATTTTTTGTTACTCTTTGCGAGAGCAAAATTTATTGCACTTGGTCTTGCAATTTTGATATATCATGTTGCAATTTTTCCTCTTCATGATTCATAGTAGAGCCTTCTGAGAGTTTAATGGAAGTTGAATTATTTTTATGAGGCATTTTAGAACTCAACACTGATATATATGCTTCAATATGCCCTTGGAATCACTTCAAACTGATTTTTCAAACAAGACTTACGCAATTTGAAAAAAAATACACTCATTTTTCTTTCTTTTAAGGAGCTCTATATTGAAACTGATGTATCTCTATAATTTAGAATCCCTGAGATATTATCTTCGGTATTTTAGTAGCCCTATGAATCTTTTTTCCAATGCCACAGTTCTGACCCGATTTGGATTCTTTAAGACATATTTATCCCCAATCTCCCACAATGACCTAATTATGGACTAGTTCAGTAGAGCGAACTTGTATGGTGTGCTACGTGTCCATGTTTCCTCCTTCGGATCTGAAATTGATACAAAAGAAACTATAGTTTTTTTAATTTTCGCCATTTATTATAGAATTCCAATCTGATTCTTAGAGAGATAGTTATGACAATTTTCTCAAGGTCACCTCTTTGAGATGAAATTCGGGAGCCTACACAAAACCTAACTTCCACAGATCATATCTCCGAAAATATTGTGAACCGAGATCTGAAATTTTTACATGAACTTCCTTTGGATTTCTTTACAAATGGGTTTTTTTTAGCTTCTAAACCTTCATAGAAAAAAATTTATACCGAAAATTCCATGATGACCTATCTAAAGTAGCAAAACCCTAGAATCCAAAGTTCTGATACCAAATGTTATGAAACCAACTCACAAAATAGAAGAAAATATAGATCAATGCCTTAGAAATCAGCTTCTTCGAGGGGGAAACCTCCTTTACATTACATAAATAAACAATTCTTGGATGATACAAATGACAAAACCACCTTTCTATATAGGATTCCATGGGGTCACAATATAATCCTAGCCTGTAGGAATTTATAGGGTAAGTTCCTTAGATCAAACACCAAAGGTCATCACTCACAAATAAATCACAAATAAATACACCAGTATTTGACATGGTTAAAACCCTCAAAGAGGGAAACAGTCCACGGCCTGAGCCAACACGGCCACTTCAGGAAATTTATTAATATAAAAATAAAAATAAAAATAAAAACAAAAAAAAAATTACATAAGTTTCTCTCATAAACGGTTACCAGAAAAATAACCCTCCATGCTCTTTAAATAGAGATCATGGACCAATCAAGTGTTAAGCCATGGACCAAGTGTTGGTAATACCGAGGAAAGAGTGAAACATCATATCACTACATATCGTGACCATCAGATTGTAAGTTACAAATATTCATAGTAAAAAAACACAATTTACCTAACTCTACGTTGGACCAAGTTATACTTAAAAATTTCCTGTGTCGGAATATCCTAACATCCCCCATTAAGAAAAACTTGGGATAGGATTGAAGGATTTACAAAGGTGACACAAAAGGAGACTATTTCCTATGTGTCAAAATATCCTAACATCCCCCCTTAAGAACAACTTGGGATAATATTGAAGGATTTACAAAGGTGAAACAATAGGAGAAGGAAGGAGGCATTAGATCCTATCCCCCCTTAATGATAAATTTCTTGAACTCTAATAATAGATCAAATTTTGGTAAACTTTTCTTCTGTGAGAGCCTTTGTAAGGATATCAAAAACTTGATAATTGGTTGAACAATACTACACTTCAAGAACACGATCATGAATGAGCTTTCTGATGAAGTGTATATGAAGCTCAATGTGTTTCATACGCTGATGTTGAAATGGATCTTTGCATAGCTAAATGGCACTCTGATTATCACACCAAATTGTAGTCGGATGCTGCTAATGAAGACCAAATTCAGACACAATCTGACGAAGCCACATGGCTTCCTTGTTGGCTTCAACTGCACCATGATACTCTGCTTCTACCAAAGAAAGAGGGATGGCACTTTGTTTCTTACAAGACCATGTAATAGGTCCTATAGCAAGAGTGAATACATATATAGTAAGCGTGAATACATATCTTGCAGTAGACTTGTGATCATCAAGGTCACCATCCTAATCAGAATCAATGAAACCAATCAACAATGGAGATGCTCTTGCACTGTAATTAATCCCGAACTGAACTTTACCTCGAATATATCGAAGTATTATTTTAGCTCCTTTCCAGTGACTTTCATGAGGTTGGTGCATAAACCGAGCAACAAGACCAACGGCAAAGGAAAGGTCAGGACCGGTATGAGTTAGATACAAAATTTTACAAACAAGTTGACGGTATAAGGTAGCATCAACTTCAGGGGTAGTACAAGTGACTGAAAGCTTGACTCCAGACTGAAAGGGAGAAGGGGTTGGCTTACAGTCTTCCATGTGAAAGTGGTGTAGAAGATCACAGGCATACTTGGACTGAGAAAGGGTAATACCTTCTATGGATTGCAAGACTTGAAGACCAATGAAATAATGCAAGTGTCCTAAGTTTGTAATTTCAAACTTCTTTTTTAAGCTAGACGTCACATGGTTTATATGGTTGGGATCACTACCAGTAAGGATAATATCATCAACATAAAGAACAAGGATGATGAAGGACTTACCCACTTTCTTGGTGTAGACAGTGTTATGAGAATGACACCTAGAAAAGCCATTATCTAAGAGAAATCTATCCATTTTGGCACACCAAGCTTGAGGAGCTTATTTGAGACCATAGAGAGACTTCCTAAGGCGACAAACAAGGCTAGAGTTATTTTGGATAAAGCCAAGGGGTTGTTCCATGTATATTTATTCATGCAAATCTCCATGTAAGAAGGCGAATTTAACATCCATTTGATGGACTTCCCATTTAAAGGAGGGAGCAAGGGAAAGAACAAGGCAGATAGAATTCATTTTGGAAATAGGGGATAAGGTTTTAGTATAGTCAATTCCTTCAACTTGTGAAAATCCTTTAGCAACAAGACAAGATTTATGTCTATCCACTCTTCCATCTGATCCAAACTTTGTTTTGTAAAACCATCTGCATCTAACAAGTTTTCTTCCCTTTGGAAGAGGAACAAGATCCCAAGTATTTTTTGCCAATAAGGAACGGTATTCTTCATTCATAGCTTCATCAAAATCTGGATGAACTAAAGCTTCTTCAAAGGTGTCTGGATCAGGATTTTCTGGAACTTGAGCCAATAACGAAGAGGCTCTTTCGAACTGAGAACGTGTACGATGTCAATCTGCAGGGTCACCTGCAAGATAACTTACTACATCCCAAGTAGAGAGGACCCATCTTGGAATTTTTGGAGCTGAAGGAATATCATCAAGAGGTGGAGGAGAATTTTCATCCTCGTTTTCGTCATCTGAACTAGAAGGAATGCTATCAAAAATAGAATAGATAGAGAGAGGTGGCACATATGTCGAATCAGGGTCGTGGGACAAAGGTGGCACACCCACCAAACTAAGCTCACATGCCGATATATTTTCATCAAATTTTACATCTCTTCTAATGATTTTCATTTTTGTTGAAGAAGGCTATATCCTTTGACATCTTCAGAATATCCAACAAAAATGCATTTTCACTCTTAGGTTCTAAGGCTTTATGTTTCGCATCTAGAATATGGGCCCAAGTATCACTTCAAAAAACACGAAAGTGACTTACAATTGGTTCAATTAAGCTCCAGGCTTCTTCTAGAGTTCTATTCCTTAAAACCTTAGTACGAGTGCGATTTACTATGTAATTTGCACAGTTAATTGCTTCTGCCCAAAAATTGAGACTAAGTCCTTTAGATTGAAGCATACAATTATCCATTTCTTTTAAGGTATGATTCTTCCTTTCAGCTATACCATTTTGTTGTGGAGTATATGGAACATTATGTTGCAATTGAATGCCATGCTTAGTGCAAAAGTTGATAAATTTGTTGTTAACATATTCTCCTCCATTGTCTGATATTAAATTAATTTTATGTCCATATTTTTTCTCAACAAAGACCTTAAAGGCCAAGAACATGTTAAAAACTTCACTCTTGAGTTCAAACACAAAAGGTCACCGCTCACAAATAGATAACAGATCAGTACACCAGTATTTGATGTGGTTAAAACCCTCGAAGAGGGAAACAGTCTACGGCCTGAGCCAAAATGGCCACTTCAGGAAATTTATTAATATAAAAAACAATATTACATAAGTTTCTCTCATAAATTATTATCGGGCAAATGACCCTCCATGCTCTTTAAATAGAGATCATGGACCAATCATATGTTAAGCCACGGATCAAGTGTCAGTAATACCAAGGAGGGAGTGAGCCGTCGGATCACTACATATCATGACCATCAGATTATAAGTTACAAATGTACTTAGTAAAGAAACACACTTTACCTAACTCTACGCTAGACCAAGTTATACTTAACTAGTTCCTATGTGTCGGAATATCCTAACATAACCGACCTAACAACAATAATGTAAGGGCACAACAATAACAATAGTGGGCTTTTATGGGGCACAATAATAACAATATGGGGACTATAGGGGTACAACAATAACAATAAGGGGGCTACACTAACAACAATTAGGGACTACACTAGTAATATACGAACCTAATAAAGGCACTGTTTGAGAAAGAAACAGGCAATAAGGTGAATGCTATCAGGAGCGATAATGGAGGTGAGTATGTGTCGAATGAGATTAAAAATTTCGGTGCAAAAGAACACATTCGACGAGTGTTGAAAACACCCCACAACTTGCAATTGAATGGGGTGGCTGAGAGGAAGAACGGTAGCATTGTGGGAGCATTAAGGGTGATGTTTCATGACCAATTCCCACCTCTGCATTTGTGGGATGAGGTATGAAACACAATAGTCTATTTGTAGAAGATGAGTCCTCATCAAATTATTAGCATAAGTACACTGGAGGAAGCTTTCTCAAGGACGAAGTCAGATGTGTCACACTTCAAGATTTTTGGGCCCTCTATTTATGGCCATGTCTCCAAAGAATCAAGGAAGAATATTGAGCCGACAACAGATTTGGGGGTATTTTTGGGTTACACAAAAACTTTTCACAACTACCATGTGTACTTTCCATCCCTCAGAATGACAATTTTTCTAAGGGATGTAAATTTTGATGAGGACAAAGAAATGAGATGTTCTCTTGAGAGGGATATTCAGTTACAACCAGGGCAAAACCTTTTAGCTCCAAAGGAAGAACCTCAAGAAGTTTTGGAGCCTGACAAGCATGGAGTGGAGACAGCCACTCAAGAAGAACCGTCCAAAGAAGGAAGGAAAAAAACCAGGGAAGCTGAGAGATTATTGCATGATGCTAAAGAGAATGTGGGTGCACCCACTTCACAGCGCAGGCAGAGAAGGTCACCTAATCGGTACACTGGCTACATGGCTCTAATGATTGAGATTGTAAAGACTCAAAACCATCCTCTTTTGAGGAAGTAGTAGAGAAAAATGTATGGGTTGATGCAATGTTTAATTCCATTGTAAAGAACAGTGTTTGGGAAGTGGTGCTAAGAACAACATATAAATCAGTTGTGGGTTTGAGATGGATCTTCAAGGTAAATCATGCAGTAGATAGAAGCATAGAGAAGTACAAGGCCAGATCTATGTCCAAGGGGTTCTCTCAAGTGTAGGTAATTGACTATGAGGAGACCTTTTCTCATGTAGCAAGGTACTCATCGATTAGATCAATTCTAGCACTAGTTGCGCATATGGGGTGGAAGATCCACCATATGGATGTAAAAACAACATTCCTCAATGGATTTATTGAGCAGGAGTTGTACATCAACCAACTAGAAGGTTTTTAGAACTTTGATCGAGAGTTGTATGTGTGTAGACTCAATTGAGCATTATATGGACTCAAGCAAGCACCATGTGCTTGGTATACCAAGATCGACAACTATCTCACTGGGTTGGGCTTCACCAAAAGGGAAGAGGATGAAAACCTTTATCATATTATGGTAGAAGGTGAATTATTGATTTTTTTTTATATGTTGATGATTTGATTTTAACCAGTGATGAGAAATTGATCAGATCTTGCAAGGAGGACCTCACAAGAGAATTTGAAATAAAGGACATGGGAATCATTCACTACTTCCTCAGCTTGGAAGTATGGCAAGGAGAAGGGGAATTTTTTGTATCTCAAGGCAAGTATGTAAATTAGATACTGAAGAAGTTTTGCATGGAGAGTAACAAACCCATGGAGACTCCTCTTGCAACCAATTGGAGGAAAGAAGATGTCACTTAAGGTGAGGAAGTGGAGGCTACCATTTATCGGTAGCTTGTGGGTTCACTAATGTATCTTTTTAACACATGACCAAATATGTGCTATTCATTCAACCAGTTGAGTCAAGCTATGGTTAGGCCAACCAAATTATTTTGGAAGGAAACTAACCATGTTTTACGGTACCTCAGAGGCACTACCTAGTTTAGAATTTGGTACAAACAGTCAAAGGGAGTGAAGCTATGTGGCTTCACATATGTATATTAAGTAGGGATTCCATCAAACTGGAAGAGCACATCAGGAGGAATTTTCAGTGTTTGGACCACAACTATTTCTTGATACAATTGGAAGAAAAGATATGTGGCACTCAGCTCAACAGAAGTAGAATACATGGTTTCCAGTCAAGCAACATGTGAGGAAATCTAGATAGGAAATATTCTTGTGGGATTGTTTAGTCAGATGATGGATCCAACTGTCATCTACTATGATAATCAGAGTTGCATCAAGCTCTCTTAAAATCATGTATTTCATGATCAATCCAAGCATATAGATATTCAGTATCACCATCTACGGGACTATGTGTAGAGGCGGATAATGTTGCTAAAATATATTCCAACATAGGAAAAAGATGTAGTTATTTTAACAAGGGATTTGTCAAGAGGAAAATCTGAGCTCCATAGAGACAGGATAGGGGTGACATATAATACCTTTCTTGCTAAGAGGGAGTGTTGAAAATGTAGCAAGAAAATCTCAGTTTGACCTTGCCTTGGTCAAACTAGAGAAAATTCGAATTTCCACATCAGCAGAAATCTTGGAGTTAGTTAATATAGGAAGCATAGCACTTTTCATTCAATTAAATTAGTTAATTTTATTTGGGGAAGTTTGAGTTCAATTCAGTATGGTTGATTGATACTTTGTAGCAAACTATTTCAATTAAAATGAGTTATGGTCAGTGAAACTAGTTCTAACTGTTGGAGGAAATGGTGGATGGTCAGTTGTGTAAGTGTGACTTCAACCACACTAATCAACTATTTAACTAATCAATCAGCCTAAAATAATCGATGCATGCAGAGAATTTGACTTACCTAGTTGAGATGGAGATTCAAAAGAATTGTACTATCAGGTTTATACTATTCCAATGTATATAGGTGGTGCATGCAGTCATAGGATCAGCCTAAATGAATTCTACAATTCCAATCAAGGAATTCCTAATTAATAGGGGCCTAATTCCTCAAGGAATAACACAAGGAAATAGGAGCTTGGAGGGCTTGAAAATTGGTTGTGTGTTGGCCAGGGTCAATCATTCAAGAAGAGAGATGGACTATACACTTGCATGTTGTGCTCACGCTTGAGCAGCATATGTATTACATCTCTATTCTTTGATTAATGCAATACAAATAGGAAGGGGTTTTGAGCAATTGCTTTCCCCTAGATAAATATTTGTGCATGTGTGATGTTTCTTCTTGCATGTTTATGATTTTTGTTCTCGACTGTGAATTGAATTTCGTAGAGTAGTAGATAGGTTTGAGTCTTTTGATTTAGTAAATTTCATGAGCAGTTTCAAATATACACCATAATTTTTGCACTTCAATAGTTAAAATTTTTGTATTATATCTATTATCTTCTTGTTCTCAATAAATATTATTTCCTAATTATATATACTTTGTTTGACAAGTAGATTATTTGTAATCCAAATTTATTTTGAAAAATGTACAATATTATTTTCTGCATTTTATTTTAAAAAAAAAAGGAAATATTTTTTTGTGATATATGATAAAATCCATTACTTTTAAAGATAACATTAGAGGGCTCTTATTGTAAAAATTATTTAGATATACTTATAAATATGATAATTTTTTGTGAAGAAATTTAATTTCTTTAATTCATTTTGAGAAAAATATACCTTTTCCTATGAGATTTAAGAGTGGCATGATCATGGTCATGTCATGAAACTCCCTAGCATTCAAAAACCTTTTCTGAAGCTATACCCATTGGGAGGAGACAATCGTGTGCATTTTTTTTTCTCATACCTTGGATTTCCTAGGCCCACCCAAACCATTGACTTGCAAAGGAGGATGGCCTTCATGAATCCACCCTATATTGTTGAGAAAGATCTTCCCTCATGGATTCTTGTCTAGCTCAAGGGTAGCCATTTACAATAAATATTGTCGGGACATTGAGCCTATGGTGGATTGGAATGTGATTCACCATTCATTAGTTATAGGAATTATTCTATTGTAATGAGATACATTGATACTGATTCGATATTTATATAGTTTTTAAACCATCTAGATGCTTTAAGAGCGGAAAAGTGGAGGAATAAACTCACAAGTTTATTTTTACTAGTGGGACCCACTTTGGAAAATTGGGCTTTAAAACCTTATGGATAATTTTGAGGCATCAAATGACATATTTTGGGGGTAAAACTTTATTGCATTAGTGTAACGCATTTATTTACTATTCTACACATAGAGAACTTTCCAATGATGCAATAATTTCTTCAATCAGAGTCAAGTATGCAAAATTTATGCCACTCAGAAACTGACCTTCCTATTTTGGCCACCATAATTCAAGAGGATGTCGTGACTACCCCCATTATTTATGGAAAATGGGTTATCCATGTGATAATGATGAAGAATAGTTTAGAAGAGTTCATATTGAATCTCTATTTAAGATTTGAGGGAGTCAAATTTAAACACTAGTAGGCTATCTAACTATGTTATAATCAAGCCATTGGGAGGAAAAGTGTTCCATTCTTTTCAAGTATATTTTGGTCCATAGATGAGTAGAGTAGCCGAGAAGGATAGGGAGAGAATACACATAGATGAATTATTCATTGTAGTAGCCCACATGCCACAATGGCATTCTTCTTCGTACTTGTAGCCATTTTATATTCAAAGAAAGAGGGCAGAGTGGCCTCAACTTCCAACAATGTTTCCTCCCAAAAGGGTTTCCTAGGATATATATTCTTCTGTAAATCGTGATTTTTGAGTTTTTACTTTGTTTTTATCTATATCCTACATAATTATAATGTACATGTATATGCAATAATAGTAATTTACAAATCCAAAAATCTAAAGAGAAGTAAACTCTAAGTGTATATTTTGGATTTTTTTTAAGTAATTTATTAGATATGTTTTGATGAATTATGTAATGGAATATTGACGAAATTTTATGAATCATATTGGTATCAAAAAAGGTTTATTTAGTTATATTGTGGAGATTTTTAGGGAACTATGTTGGCTAAGCCAAAAGTCATAAAGCCCTAGTCATGGCTAACAAATATGTGAATAAACATTCTAATCTTACAAAGGAGAGGTTTTTACACTTGGAAGAACATGTTGCAAATATGAGTCATAATGTGAATCTCCTCATGGAATTCTTGAACAATAAGCTTAGGTTATTTGGAGGATATTGGTTTTATAATTCAAATTTCCAATCATAGGGGAGATTGGGAGATCAAAAAAAATAGAGAATGAGCCAAAGAAAGGACCCGAAAACAATCAACCTAGTTCGAGTGTCGTGAACCATTCACAATATCTATTAAAAGTGGAGGCAAAGTTCGACTTCAATATGTATGAAGGTGAGATCAATGCCCTGAATCTCAATCATTTTTTTTAGAAATTAGAAGTTTATTTCAGTTTTCGTCATATAGAGGAAGAGAAAAATATTTCATTTTTGCAGCTAAAATTAGAGGGTTGTGCCTTGATATACTGGGACGAAGACCTTAAGTTTGGAGGAAGGACCTCTAGTGACTAAGTGGGAGGAATATAAAACCATGAATTCAGAGTTTTACCCTATCAAGTATGTAGAGGACGAGTGTATTTGGTGGCACTACTTCCAAAAACATTAGGGGCAAAGTGTATAAGAGTACATCACAGAATTCAGAAAGATGGCCATAATGCTAGGTATCACCCTAAAGAACCTAGATTTACTCCTCAAGTATATGGGGAGTCTTCATAACTATATTCAGAAGAAAGTGATGTTGTTTAAGCCTATATTAGTGGGCAAGGGTTGTGTATAGGAATAGTAACTTGAGAACATAGGCCAGAAAAAAGGGAAATTGAGTGGATCAAAGTAGAAGGAGCACTAGGGTGCTTCTAAGGAGGGAAAAAGAAGTGGAAAGGGGGGAAGTTAAAAATAAGATAGCCATAACACACTAGTGCAAGGATCCCAACAACCATTGCAACCATTGTAATATTGACAGACATAAAGAGGAGAAGTGTTGGAAGTTACATCTGAAGCTTAACCTGAAGAACAAAAAGAAAGGGAATAAGAAGATGAATCTCATGGCCAATGATTCAAGAAACCAAGTTAAAATTAGCTTAAACGTGGATGAGAATATTGTTTGTGTGTATGTGCAGAAGGAGGTGGACCTAAGTAGCCTTCAACTATATAAAGAGAAAGAAATGACCAAAATTTCTGCATAAAGATACATGTTAAGAAGACAAATATTGATGATTTGTTTAACTCAGGATTTCAAGTGAATCTTATTGCAAGATAGCTAGTAAAAAAATTATAATTGGAATTTCGTGATTATCGAAGCCCATACCCATTGAGATAAGTAAATAAGGATGTTGATTTTAAGGTAACAAAATAGTGCAAATTTAGATCTGCTATCAATGTTGATTTTATTGATGAAGTAGAACTAGATGTAGTTCCCCTTAATGTATGTGGAGTGGTGTTTGGAAGTCCCTACATGTACATGTGAGATGCAAACTTAATATGGAGATCCAACTAGTACCAACTCTTCATGGATGGAAAATTGTACATCATCAATTTGTATAAAGGCAAGTTGAAATATTTGTTGATAAGTGCCAACCAGGCTAAGAAACTAATCAATTCTTGTAAGAATTTTGTTCTATTTTTTTTTAAGGGAGAATCAATCTATGGAAGAGTCATTAAGAAAAAATGCATCATAGGAGGGATTCACAAAGAAATAGAAACAACAAATGGAAGAGTTGCTATGGGAACACATAGATGTGTTCTTAGAGCCTTAAGGGTTACCATCCAAGAGGGAAGTGGAGCACGAGATCCATCTATTACTGAACTCCCCATTTCCAAAAATTAGGTCATATAGGTAGTCTATTATAGAAGAAATTGAGGTGGAGAAATATTTGCAACAACTACTAGAATAGGGTGTCGTTAGACCAAGTAAATGACCATGTTGTTCACCCTTCATCATTGTGCCAAAGAAGGATGAGACTTGGAAAATGTGTATATATTACACGGTGTTAAACAAGATTACAGTCAAGAATAGGCAACCTTTGCCGATAATAGATGATATTTTAATGGATCAGTTGTAGTAGGCTAAATAATTCACCAAGCTAGACTTAAAATTTTGATATCATTGACTTCAAGTTACAGAATAAGATATTTGGGAAACCACCTTCCAAACCAGAAAAGGTTTGTATGAGGGGTTAGTCATGCCATTTGGCCTATGTAATGCACCAACTACACTTATTAGGTTAACAAATGATATATTATGTCCTTTTATGGATTCATTTTTTATTTTCTATTTGGATGATATACTGGTATGCAGTGCTACCTAGGAGGAAACTACTAAAAATTGATCCAATTTTTTATGGCCATTCATTTTTATTGTGACAAGTTTCGTATAATGAAAAAATGAGGTCTCACTAAGCTTCATTTCCATTATATTCATACTATCAACATTTTTACAATCGTCATATTATGACAATAATTATGGAAACGTGTCGTTGAAGACAGAAGGTGTTTCCTGAAACAAGCACTTGTTGGATTTTCGATGCCAACCATTGGCATTCTATGTCATCACAATACCAATGGAAAGATGGTTTCCTAGTGTTGCAAGGCCGACAAAATTTTGTGTTGCTCGACCGAGGACCTCATACATCCTTCGACAAATGTTCCATACCCACCATGCTTTTCTTTCGACGTTTAAACATTATCAGTGTTTGTAAGACCGACGAGAGGGGGATTTTTTATGTTGACGACACCATACATCCTTTAAAAAAATATCCATACCTGCCACACTTTTTGTTTGATGGTTATATTTTATCAATCCTTGTAATACCAATGATAGTGAGAGTTAGTCTACCGATAGCACTGGACATCCTTTGACAAACTTTTGATTCCCACCAGGATTTTTGTTCAACGGTTGGACATTACATTGTTTTCGTAATTTCGTCAAAGGCCTTCATCGGAAGACCGATGAGCCTGAGTATAAGCATATATATATATATATATATATATATATATATATATATATATATATATATATAGCGAGAGAGAGAGAGAGAGAGAACTCAATAAATGTATTACAACAATCTAAACATTTGATTCCACTATTAAGGTCCTTTGGGATCCATATAAAAATATAATATCATGCATAAGAAAAATAAAACAACATAGTAAAAAAAGGAGTGGGAAGAACCTTGTTGCATGGGAAATATTTCCCTTTTGCAAAACATCATGACAAAAAAATATTAATTAGAAAAATGGTTTAGTGTTAAAAAGTTTGGTAATGTGATATGTATCTCACGAAACAAGTTTGCAATGACACAAAATGTCATGTGGCCCAACTCTATCAAAGGTGTGAATGGAGGGTGAATATAGGGAAATGTTTTAAATTCCGTACTCTTTAAATAATTACAACCTATGATATGAGGATACTTCTCACACAACATAAAACATGTGGAAGTAGGATATCACATCCTGAAATATTTGGGATGCAATACATCACATCACAAAAACATTTCTGAAAAAGACGAAGGATATTGAATATGGTAAGGGTATGTGGTGGTAAACTCCTAAGAAATTCACATGCCACAAATGAAAGTATTTTCAATTGTGATACGCTACAAGAACCAATTTTTTGTTTAATTCAAGAATGCTTGTCATATTAGACACATTCTTCCATCATGTAGAGGCACAAACCCAAATATTTTGTGGATGTGAAATTATTCCCTTAATAAAACATTGTTGTGTGACCAAAAAAGGTTTTAAGTGTGTATTACAATTTGGTGTAGTATTTATTTTACATATGATAAGAATAAAATTATTAAAGATACCTCAATAAGCATGATGATTGAGGGACAACCCATAGGGTCTTCACTCAATGAACATGATTACAATGAAAAAAAAATTAAGTGGAATACTAGAGAAAATAACAACAATAAAGATTTAGTCATTCACTATATTCATATATTTAAACGAGATTCATAATGATATGTTGAAATTTGGAAGCAAAACTAGACAACGATTATACAAACCTGAAAGATTTATGCTTTCTTTGAGCTCTTGATCCTACAATATATTTCTTGCACTAAAGAGAACATCTACACACATATATTTCACATACGACATAATGAAATTATATGGTAATTTTTATAGAATAATTATACCAATAAGCCATGGTGCAACACACATCAAAAGAACCAAAACTAAATAAATGTATATACAAAAATATAAACATTTGAATCATATTTTACTTTTGTAGAGGGATTTCCTAAATCAATTTGGATTATGGATGATGAGTGAATTTCTCACTTCTCATACTATGAGACTTTTCCTCATATTAAGTTTGAAATCCCTGGGATGAAGACTCATTCCTTGAGTCAGCCCTTACTCAATTTAATTAATTTTACACTTGCTGGACCAATTTTTCACTCTCGAGATTGACATCTTACTCACCAATTTGGTATTCCATTGCTAGTCGATTATTTTTCTCAAGTAAACTTAATTTATTTCTTAAGTTGAATAAATTCCCTACCTAGGTGTTTTATTCCTCTCATAGATTGTTTCCACCTTTCTATAGGCCATAGGGTCATCAATTACAAAGCAAGGGATTTCCCTAGGTCATGGTGATCGTATAGGCTCTCTTGGTTTCCCATTCCATAATTGATTCACTTGTTTGCTATTTGGAAATTTCCATTAGTTGTTGAGCATTCTCATTAGTGGCTGGGTATTATATACTTGAGAAATTTCACTTATCCAGACAATATTTCTTTAACCCACAAGTTGTATGATGATTTATGTGCCACTTCATTTAGATAGGTCGTTTTTCCTCTCTCATCTCGAGTGATTAAAATTGTCCATGGATAGATTGAATAACATTCAAATCATTCTATCCTTGAAATGTTTGAGACTATGGTTGTATCTTTAATTCCAACCCTCTTCTACTCATTTGTGAGTAACTGTTTTCCAAAAGTGAGGGTCAAGCTTGATGAGATAACTTGAGCTCAAATTTTTTTTGGAGAAAGAATTGGAACAACAATTGATGGATTATTTGTTTTTGTTGTATGAGCACTTGAAAACAATGGACGCAAATCCAATAGAGTAGCTTGATCATGACAAGAATATGTTGAAGCTATTTCATTGGAAAAGAATGTTGTGATCTAGAAAGGATTTGTTAAGTATACATAAAATCTAGATATCACTTTCATATGATGAACCAAAATGATTATTAGAAGATTTGGATTGCTTTGTGTAGGCACCATTGGCATTCTGCAAGAGAATAATGTGGAAGCTATACTTGAGCATATTCTCAAAATGCAAGCTCTATTTTGAGTTTTCATGATTTAGGTTTATTCTTGTAAGAACATAATTTGGAACTACTTCTTGAAGTGAAACATTTAGTTTAGCATTTTTTGGCTATGATAGTTTAACCTTGTCTGATTCCAGCAAGCACATCACAGACCCAAACAACCTTAAATTTCCTTTAGTTTTGTCCAACTCACCATTTATGTCAAGAGAACAAGGAAATAAGAAGGTGTAGTTTTTGGAACATCTATTTGTTAAGTTGTGTAGGTTTCACCTAACAAGAGAAGCCTCGCATCTATGAATTCATAGAGAACCCACACAAAATTGGTTACAACTACTATAATACCTTTAAATTAGGAGAATAAATAGAGAATAAGAATTGCATCCTTGGAAGTACAAGTATGGAAATCCATACCTAAGGAAAAGCATAAATTCCTAGTAGTATCCATAAGACAAAGAAATTAATAAATCATAGGAACAAATCTAAGATTAGTCAAGAATTGAAATTCTACAAAAGATCCATATCGGTGAATCTAGTGATCTATAAGTCACTCATTTATAGTTCATATAGTATCAAAGTAGTTGCATCCTTCACCATAATGCTATTATAACTTTGAAGACAAAATTTCGTAACTCAACACGGGCAAGTTAAGCAAAGAAAATTTGAAATATTTAAGTTCTAGCAATGCTCAACTTCAAGAAGAGAATGAATTCTTGAAGGAGTAGGTATAGATGTTCACCAATAGAATGGAAGAGTTGGAGCAAAACCTATATACCTATACCAAATTTGTTTCCATTGCTCAAGGAATAATTTGAGGAGTGCCAAGTCTCCTTCATCATGATCATGGTAGATTACGACAAGAATAGAACACAAATTTTAAACTTGGGAGAGAATGTCTTTTAGTTCCCTAGCTAGCAATAATATAGGCTTAATGAAATGAAGACTCAATTACTACAAAAGATAACATAGAAGGAGGGGGGCTTGGCAAAGCTACAAGTAGTTATCTAAGAACACCGAGAAACAAGGACACCAATACCATCAATTGATACTATCCAATTCAATACCATAACCAAAACCACTTTGGTAAGCTCACCTTTCATGGATTCCTCTCAAGAGCATATGGGCGATTTCAAAAAGCATGCTAAAGAAATTGGTTCTAAACTATTAAGGTAGATAGGCTATGATGGACAAGGGCTAAGAAAAATAATACAAGGCATCGTGAACCCCATTGTAGCCATACCATGGATCAAGAATGAAAGCATAAGATTTTATGGAAAAAATGGAAAATCCCATGACCATGAAAAATAAGAAAACTTTCGTGAAGGCCAAAGACATGTTAAAGTTAGCTTTCTCATCAAGAGAAGGAGGATTTTCACTAAGTGAAGATGAAATGCATTATCACCCTAATCTTCTTGTGGCAGATTGAAGGAGGGAAGTGATAATAATATCACATGAATTAAGCCTACACTTACACTCAAATAAAGTACCAAGAATATTAGCCAGGTCAAAAAGAAAAAAATACCAAGAGATCTTCATTGAACAAGGAATTCCTTGTTTGATACTATTGCAATAAGAGAGGCTATAACATTGCTAGTTTCTGGAATGTAAAGGCATGGTCATTCTACGGAAATAAATGCCATATTGTGGCCTCTTACTTGTAGAGGCAATCCAATTTCATCGATCCTAATTGTTTTCAAAGGAAGAAGTACAAGAAGACCTCTCCAATCTAACAATGAACTTATATGTACATGGAAAGGATTGCTTTAGTCAGCCCTTGTCACAATTATAGGAAATTTTTCCATCACTACAAGTTCAGTGGACTTTGAGTATTTTAAAATTCCACAATATATATGTCCTATTACGCAATTTACCACATTTCACAAAATGGGGACATTATGGTAGGAATGCTTCTATACTCAAAGCGAGAGAAGATGATGTGTAGTGTACCTCATCTAACCAAAAAAATAATAATAGAACAATTACTTGTATAGAGACATTTATTTATCTTGTACTCATTTTCTCTGATGAAATTTCTACTTCAATAATCTATTTATATACTTCTTTTCTAAAAATGTAACAGAAATATTTGTGATACTAATTTTCTACCAATGCATGACACCCTTTCTTTACGAATCCTATACTAACCTTTTGATCAAGTTCCATAAACTATTTTTCATTGATAGCTTTATTTTAACATAATGATAGTATTTGCCAAGAAAATCTCCCTTTTTACTGACATACTTATCTTAGTATTTGTTTTCGCTAAGTTTAATCTACCACTTTTAAACTCATTTTTCACTTTTCAATTAGGTCTTTGATAATATATGTTGTTTATAAATGTTAGGGTTGATTATATAAAAATGTGTTATATCTTTATTCACCAACATACTTTGTTTATACATATAATAATATGCCCCATTACCCTTAATAGGGTTATAACATGTAATCATCGACATTGATTTAAACCTTAAATATAACATGCATGTCATCAAATCACAAGAGGGCTTAACATATTTAAACTATATTGTGCATACCATATGCACACATCACTTTGTTTTTAAACCCATTATATGGGTTGATATCAATGTATGTCATTCGAATTCATCGTTTGAATGTGTTATATTATTTATTTGTTCATGGTATAAGAATTCATTATAGTTTATAAGCTCTTTATGAAACATTATCTGAAACCTTTTGGGCATACAAGTGTTGATTTATGGCACCTCCATGAATAATACTCTTGACCTATCAAATCGATGAATGAGATGTGATCTATCATATTGGTGATGTTTATGATTATTAGGGTTTCATTGTGATAATAGAACAACTTTACTTATTCATTCATTTCTCTTATGACGCTTTATAAGTTCACTATTGTGAAAATATGACTCCTCTATAACCTTTTGGTATGGAGGATTATATTTTTATTTTCTGCCATTCATTGTGTTATTAATGCCTTTAGACAATTGGTTATATATCAATTTGTTTTCTTCAATTTACACCAGAGGTATTTTGGGTCTTTGTTACACAAGTTTATTTGTACTCAAAATGTTCTTAAATGAATTTTGTCAAGGTTTACTCTCATTATGGACTAATTTTTACATATCTTGTCATTGTTAGGTTGTTTGAGACTAATTTTACAGTGTTTCTTGAGTAGGGTTAGCCTTAGAACAGTTTTCCCTTGATTGTAAGAGTTTTTCCATCGTTCTTAACTGCAATGTGAAGTAGTTATTTTTTCCTTTAAACGATAATATTCTCCAGGTAAATCTCTGCAAAAAAAAGCATAAAGTTTCTAGTTTTTCTTCTACAACTTCTCAGTTATAAAATTCAGTTTTATAACCATTAATGATTTAGAACCTATTTGCATAATCTCCCTCTGGAATATATGTTTTTGTTAAAGAAACCACCATGGTTTTGGGGGTTTTTGTTCTTCAATATTTCAATTAAACAATAATTCTATATCCACGTAATTTATGTAAGGTTTCATTGTGTTTTGTTTGTTTCACATATTTTCAAACCCTATATTTCCTTTACTTTTGTTAAATACCAATTTATCAGTAATCCCATATAAGGTTTACTCTAATTTTATTCTTTGATTTCATTTATACTTAGGGTTCGAACAAACTATTCTAATATTAAGTCAAATTTTCATTAGGTTTTAGTGTTTTTTCATAACCCTAAGTGTATTGTAATCATTAACAGACTTTGGCCATGTTCTTTATAGTTGGGTATTATTTCATGTATACATTTATGTATACTGTGCTCAAATTTATAAGGTAAATATTACGTGAGTATTACTAATCAGAGTTTCATCCTCTCAGCGATACATATGTACCTAGTTTCTGTATTGAAAAGCATAATTGTTCTATTTTTTTTCTTTGTAGAAATTGATACTTGTTTCAAAGTGTTTATTTATTGTAAACAGAGTTTTAGTCTTTTCTTTCTCTATATATTATTATTGTAATTATTCTTCTTTTTATTTATGACGATTATGTTGTTGTGTGGTCTACAGTATTTTTCATACTATGGCCTTCATATATAGTTATATGTATATAGTTATACTCTTTGTTGAAATTAGGAAATTTATTCCTTTATACCAATAATAAGTTTATTTTCCTCTTTTGTAGCTAATTAGAACAGAATGAAGTCTATTATCATTTCAAGGTAATTACAAACCTTCATTAAATTTATCTTTCTCATTATTGTTCCGTACACTTTCCATTAGGACTTAATATTAATTATTGGTATTATATTCCTTTTTTTTTCTCTACATGTAACTATTTAACTCCTTGTTGGGGTATATAACACATTCTTCCTTCAATGTTTCCAATTCAAGTGTCATTCTACCTCAACTCACACGACGTAATTCTTTTATCGGGTTGGATGCTCCTGTACTTGGCTCCTGTGACTGTGACTTCATTGACAAAGCTATGTTACACATTTGTTTATAAAATTTTGAATATGTTTATATTTTATTACTTCCGGTTCTTTGGAAGATTATAATGTTCAGGCCTTTGCGTCTATTTGTATTTAAATATAACATTAACTCTAGATTTTATTTATATTAGGGTTAGTATTTCGACCCTAACTATTGTCTAGCAATTATTTCATACATTATCTTTCTAAGCATTAAATTGATTGAAAATTGTTTTCTCTTTGTTTAATGTTGTATACTTTGTTCGAGACATACTTGATAATAGCATTATAGATTATTGACTTTAACAATATTCCATTTAGTGTTTTATATTCATTATCTGTTTGTCTTATCCTTTACATAGATGTTATGTATTAATTAAAAATACTTTTTTGGAACAACCATTTTACAATAAAACTAATATTTTTTGTTTCATCTATTCTTTCCATAATTGTAATTTATGTTATATGTTGACCTTTATCACATATTGTATATTGTAAAATATGATCACTTTTTGTTTCAAATGTTATCATTTTTAGTTGAAGTTCATGAATGATTCTATTTATCATGTGTTCTTTTTTTTCTAGAAAGTATCTATCAATATCTCTACTATTATTTTTTTTCTATTGCATAAATAACATGCATGCATTTAGAACCATTATATATATATATATATATATATATATATATATATATATATGTGGTAGAATAAGCATCATTTATGTATAAAATGCTTCTTTGTATGTATAATAGAAATACCTTAGAAAATATTGGATTACGTCTCTGTCTCTCTCTCTAAAGTATTTCTATTATACATACAGAGAAGAATTTTTTACACAAATGATGCGTATTCTACCATATATAATTGTGTGTGTGTGTGTGTGTGTAACAACAATATTTTATTTCTAGCATAAAAAACTCATTCACATCTAATACTATAAACTCAACATAATAAAATACATCTATTATAAATCTTTTTTTGTCAACATAATGTCTATTCTCAATCTTTTTGAAGTTCATTGTACAAAATTGTAACTTAAAAAATTGATAGCCATTTCTTTTCTTTTCAATGAGAAAACACAATAGGTAAGAGTATTGACTTGAATCTGACAATCTGGAAAATTAACAGTTAAGTAATTAGCTCCTCCCAACCTTGATACTTCCTTCTGAAGTTGTCCCCATGACCACAGGTTTACAACTCTTTTTGTCTTTTTTTCACTTGCTTCTCTTCAATCTTCTCCTTTGCAAAAAAATGCATGAGAGACAAAAGTAAGCAGACCAAAAATATTTGTATCCATTACCCATCTACCACTCTTTTGGTGGTTGGTAACTACTTCCACCTCACCAATAGGTGTTGGGTAGTTACTAGCTCAGTAATGAGCTTCTCTTAACCACTCCTAAAGATAACATCATGTCTTTTAGGTAAACAATTAATTTTCCAATTCCATAATTTCTCATTAAATCTAATCATTCAGATGAGATTCCTAAGAATTATTGATGAATACTTAATATTCACGAATAATTTGGCAGCCTCATCTCTTTCATCCAGATGTACTCAAAAAAATAATTTTCCAGAGTACTTTATTTATAAAAACAAAACATCAAAATTATAAATTTATAACCAGTCATTATCAATAATAAATTACTAATAATTAAATTCTTCACTTGTCTTTCAGACTTAAAACATTCAAAAATGAAAACACATATATATAATATTTACATTAAACCCTCAAGTCAGTGGATATCACATCGAGAGACCTTTTCCACAATTAGAAATTCCCTCATATCTCTTGAAACAAATGAAGAAACAGTTTGAACATTGGATTCCTTTTGAATTTGGGGTATCTAGCAACAATTTAATTCAAAAAAATCTCACGTTTTGTATTTACAATCACACAACCATATTACCCAAGGAAAAATGGCCTTGTTCATTTATATGGAATGGGAACTTTATGCTCAATTCAAAAAATGTCAAAGTCTACAGGAAATTTCAAAACATTAGATGAGGCAATAGAAGACTTCTCTGTAGATTCCACTCAATTTTCTTTGGTTGATGCAAGAGATGGCATGTATGATGCCAAATATTTTTATGACACTGCCAATGTTGTGATTATCTATTTGGGAAAAGAGATTGCATGGATGAAGGATATTTTGGCTACAGATTTTTCCTTAAGGCAAGGCCCTCCTTAAAATTTTGCAGATCATGTATTTGCTAATGAAATAAACATTGCAGTCAAGTTAAATGAATGAAACTACAATTAAATGATGTTTAAGGAATCCTTAAATAAAATTTTATATGCTCTTGAAGTAGCTCGAGATAATTACATATTGTCTCATGCTTTGGATGGTATGAATAAATACTTACCATAGAGATTCATATATGTCCAAACAAGATCTCCCATATGCCCTCATTATGCAGAAAAAATTTAGAAAGAGGTTTTGAAGAAGGATAGATTTGTAGTCAAAGTAGTGTGGCCAACTGCAGATCTCCCTAATATTACCCTTCAGTGAGCTAATAAATATTTTCAAGATACAATTGTTTCCATGAGGAAGCTTCTTCAAAAGCAAACATCTACTCCAAAGAAGTCCAATAAAGGTTGAACAAACACTACAACAATAATTGAAGAGTCAAAGCCAACTATAGGATTACTCTATGTTTCATAACAATATGAAGGTTGGAAATAAGAATTCTTGAATATTCTCTAAGAAAAATATGATAAGGGTAGCCACTCTTTTTTTCTATGTCTTAAGGTTTCGAACTTGTCAAGACTCACTTCAGTCTTTATAGAAAGCTTGGTCAATTTTTGTTGGACTATTAATAAATTTAGATTCAAAAAATAGTAAAGTCCACATCTTTTTAATAAAAGCGATAAAAAAAATCTAGAACTCAATACAATACTTGCAAGCCATGTGGTTTCAACCTTCAACTAGTTTAATCATGTGCTTGCACTTTGTACATCACTTCCACCTATTGCTCTTTGCAAGTATATCTTAAGAGGTCCTCCAACAATTGTTCGATTGATTTAGCCAATATTTAAAGAATAAAAATAATAATAATAAAAAATAACAAACTTTTTTATGACTAAATAATAATTAAAAAGACTTGAGTGAATCAATACTTAAATGAACTCCTCTTGGTTTTGAGAATAATTTATTGGAGTAGTCTAATCTTGGACAAAACCTCTCTTGATTTGATAAAGCAACAAAAAAGTGTTGACGATGTTGGATGTCATCAATATACAAGGGGTCTCCCCAATGTGAAGTCTCAATTAGACCTCACATCATTTGGTGTAGGATCTGTATTCAGATATAAGGTTCGACCACTGTTGCAAGTGATTTGAAGGGAATGCCTTGGTTACAAAACATACACAAGAGATCATGCACATAACTTTTGCGTAGAAAGTATGTAAGCTTTGTGTGACACCAAGTATACGGTGTAAAAGGATCTTCCACACAAGAGATATATGAGACGAGCCTCTAATAGAAAAGTACTAGTACTATCCTAAGAGATACACGCGAGAGAAATTAAGAGTATTCGTTGATTAACCCGCAAATCAGTTCAAAAGATAACAACGATCATATAAACACATAAAAACGCCCATTCAACAATATTCATAGATAAAGCAACGAAATAGTTCATTATCTTTAGTATGCATAACACAACATATATTGTAAACATTTGAATAATTTCCTTACAACATTTACGATACATGCATGAAAGAGTGTTGGCTCTAATAGCCTCTAATCATTAATTAAGGATACAAGTACATTGTTACACTAATGAAACACTAGCTCCAATAGTGGAACATGAAGCTACAACTTGCTTCTCCAAAATAATTATCTTCTCCCTTATGCACCACTAGAGAAGCCAAGGCCAAATCTCTAAAATTCCAAGCCCTTTTCTTGAGTTATGAGGGATTATTTATAACAAATTCTAATGACCTTTGAGCTTCCTCGTGACTCTTTGACTTCCACAACCTATGGACTTTTATTTGAATCTTCACATCCCACTTTTTGTCTCTTGGAATTCTTTTACATTTAGACTTATTATTCATAAAATTACATCAAAATAGTGGATATATATATAGGACAAAACTATAATAATACAAAAATCCTCATGGGAAAAAGGGAAAATCAGTAGCTTGAACATGGAGTTCATTTGCGATGTAGGAGTGTCATGCTCTGAAATATGTTGCGATAACTTTCACTCTGATTGGTAGCTCTGCAACATATCACATATTTACCTCTAAAGCATTTGAAAATATGGTTTTGGATCTTGACTTTATGTTATTCCACAACCAAGATAATTTCATGTGAGATTTAGTTGGCTCAATATCATACTGTAGAATAGCGTTCTTGGTGATCTCCAAGCCTTCCTGATCTGTTTCTTGCTTTATTTTCTCAATAAACTCTTTTAACTCTCAAACGATAACATCCTTGCCTCTTATTTCTCCAAGAGAACCCACAGAAGGAAGTTTATGTTTGTGTCGAGGACTCTAAACCACTATGTAGTCAAACATAAGCATCTATGGTGTTGGTTGCTTGCTCACTGAGGTGGGTGTAATTCTGAGTATGAAGTATTACTGTGATTTTTCCATCTCGGATATTATCCTGTAATTCCTGACCAAATGCTTAGGATAATTAGGATTCTTGACGCCCCATTCTTGTATCAAATATACAATTATGCTTGTAACCTTTAGAAGCTTCAAGATCTCTTGATATTTATTTTGAATTTGGACCAAGGGTGCCACCACCTCATGCAAGAGAACCATCTCATTATATATTTTCTTCATGGTGTCTTCCATCAACTTCAATTCTTCAATTATGGCTGATTGTAGCTCTATCATACTGATACTAGTAGAAGACAAACGTTGATTCTCTTTGGTAAGATTATCAACCTGTTGTTTTGTGGAAACTATCTCCTTACTCAATCATGCATTCTCACTCATAAGATACTTTGCATTATCTTGAATTATTTTCGCAAAATCCACATTCGTTTCCATGACTGATTTTGGATTTCTCTTTGTATTATATGCTATCACCTTCTGTGTGGATATGGAGACTAGATGAACATGATCATTTGGAAAGTACCTTAACCTTTCTTGTGCAATCCTCTTCTTTAGTTGATCGAAGGTAAAATTGGACACATCGATAACCCTTTCATCAGGTGGAGGAACAATTGAACAATTCCCATTCTGCTGAACGGGAGATGGCCACCAGTGAGAGGAGCTTCTAACTAGGGGTTAGTTCATCTGCAATTAGTTCAATAGCATCCTTCTCCTCCAATTTTGTTTCCATTTCACGGGCCATATGTTCTTCCTATGTTACCTATGCAGCTTCTTCTTCTTGCTCATTCTTCGTTTCTTCTTCCTATAATTGTGTTTGTTGTTCCTCTTCCTCTATTCTTTTCCTTTCCTCTTATTCTTTCTGTTGTAGCCTAAGAAATTCATCTTGCTTCCTCTTTTCTTATTCTTATTTATGTAAGCATTCCTCCTTTATATTGTGTTCTTATTCTATCTACTTTGTTGCTTCTAACCTTCTCTTCTCTTGCTCCTTCTGTTTCTTTTGCTTCTATGCCTTAGTTTCACCTTTGTACATTGGATTAGCTTTGAAATTTCTACTGCTCTATGCCATCGAAACATGTTTCCTCTTTCTCGGTGATACAGTGTCCACTTTGGCAATGACTTCTTATCGAACATCCTCCATCGATATATCTAGTACTTATGGAACCTGGAAGGGACCTGCCTTGTTTCTTGGTTGATTCTTTCTCAATGCATTATACCAATTCTTAATTTTCTCATATTCTGGAACACTTATAGCTCCATACAGCCAGTTGTATTGTATCTTATCGCAATGTTGTCTGCAAATTTTCCTAGGATCATATCTATGAAAACTAATCGTTCCAAAATGAAGGTGATTAAGTTCTTCAATTTTAGCATCAACTGCCTTGAGGTTGTTGAGCTCATAAATTCAAATCTATAAAGGAAATGAGGGCCAAGGATCCTTCTTCCTCCTCTAAAGCTTTGCAAAAATTTCATTTTTCAAATGATAGGCTACCTCCTATAAGACCACCTTATTACTCGCATACATGGGCATAATATGAGGGGGTTTTTGACACCCAACATATCTAATGTATGTTCCTTTCAGTGAAGCAAACCAATCTATAATACCATAAAGTGCTTCCTTCACTTGATCATGTAAGGAGGTTATGTCTCAAATATCATCTTGTAGACAACTACAAAGAAGTGCTCAGCTAGCTTATCGTAAACTCCTCGAAAACTAACTTCTGATAACAGTATGAAGTGGAAGTAGACATGTAACTTCTCTTCAGGGGTCCAGTTCCACTTCATCCCTGTGAACTCATAACGGGTGAAAATACCATCTAGCATATAAGCGGACATGTAGAATTTTGGTTCTTATTTGGCTTGTAATGTTGTCTTCGCATGTTGTATGTGAAGTTGTAGTTCGTGGGAGAGTATATAAGTCCAGTTGAAAACTTTACCTCTAGAGACAACTAGGTAAGAAAATCCTACTCTCCTCAAAGAATTATACATTCTTCCAGTAGTTTTCAACACATTACGATGAGATACTAGTAAAACTTTCTCAAGGATTTGGTCTGGTAAATTGCACTTTGTCTATGGCGGAATCTTGCAGGCTCTTGGCATAAGGATTTGATAACTTCCTTGGGATTGATATTTTCCCAAGTTG
Source organism: Pinus albicaulis (assembly GCA_034641835.2). Taxonomy (NCBI): domain Eukaryota; kingdom Viridiplantae; phylum Streptophyta; class Pinopsida; order Pinales; family Pinaceae; genus Pinus; species Pinus albicaulis. Next base: position 342,097,286 of record CM076581.1, on the reverse strand, counting down.
CATAAAACTGTGTGTTTTCATACCACTTGGGGGTTACCATCTTGTAGACAACTACAAAGAAGTGCTCGGCTAACTTATCATAAACTTCTCGAAAACTAACTTCTGATAACAGTATGCAGTGGAAGTAGATATGTAACTTTTCTTCAGGGGTCCAGTTCCACTTCATCCTTGTGAACTCATAACGGGTGAAAATACCATATAGCAGATAAGCAGACATGTAGAATTTTGGTGCTTATTTGGCTTGTAATGTTGTCTTCGCCCGTTGTGTGTGAATTTGTAGTTCGTGAGAGAGTATATCATTCCAGTTGAAAAATTTACCTCTAGAGACAACTAGGTTGAGCAAGAAAATCCTACTCTCCTCAAAGAATTATAAATTCTTCCATCCATGTAGTTTTCAACACATTGCCATGAGATACTAGTAAAACTTTCTCAAGGATTTGGTCTAGTAAATTGCACTTTGTCTATGGTGGAATCTTGTAGGCTCTTAGCATCAAGATTTGATAACTTCCTTGGGATTGGGATTTTCCCAGGTTGCATAAAACTTTGTGTTTGCATATCGCTTGGGGGTTACCATCTTGTAGTAAGAATGTATATCATGCAGATGGTAAGTGGAAATCTGATTCCCACTTTCATTGTTAAGGACCAAATTCTTGCTATACATGTGTATAAAATTCCATTCAATGGCTTCTGCAAAAGGAATGACTAAGAATCTGCATGCAACTCTATGTATCCTAGACCTCTTGATATTTATTTACACTTCCCTGTCTTCCAAGTTCTCTGGGAATTACTTTTGCATGAGATCATCTTTGATGTCCTTCCATGATACTTTCAAAGATTTATCAATGAAGCACTATATGTCAGAAATAATAGGGACAATTGGCTTAGTAATTTCCACTACCTCCTTAGTACTAGCTTCTGAAATTTCCTTTGAGGTAGCTTTACGGGTGGTAGGAGGCATTGTATTGGCAGATAATGAGAGAGTGATATATTTTTATCTGTAACACCTGCAAGTGGAAATTAACTCATGGTGAACATAATTAGTTTCAAGAAATCCCTTAACTATCACATGAAAACTATTCAAATAACAATGATTAAGGGCAGAACTGGGCAAGCTAGAAGCACAAGCCTATCAAAATTGAGATAGGGTGGCTTGACAAGCCACTAAGACTGTGCACTGCACCAAGGAAAAGAGAGAGGGGGCATGTTGGGTAAACAACGAGAAAAAAAAGCCTTACTAAGGCTTAAGGCTGCACTATGTGCTCCTGGAGAGAGAGAGAGAGAGATTGCATGGGCATATGGCGTAGTGACAGTGATCAAGGATGGGAAAACTAATGCTTGAGAGTGCGCAGTGCGCTAAGTGTAGAAATTATACAACAACAATTACAAACAACTCTTCTCACAAGAGCCCTCCTATATTTAGCTAACTGTCTCACACTGATCCAAACAAAAGGGCCAATATTCATCCAATTATCAGCCTATCTTTAACCTGCCTTGCTCACGCAGTTCATGAGGAATGAAATCCTTATTCACAAGGAATTCCAGCCTTCCTACATTGCGCTAAGTATCATGGGCATCCTGTGGTGTTTTAACTACAGTGGGTAGCCTTCTAATATCACAACTGGTAGTCACACTTCCCTTTCACCTACATCTCAACTGGTTCTCCACTGGAACTGACATGCATGCAACTAATAATAGTAAATCCTCAGTTGCATGTGTGATCACTGATTGTGAATTAATTAATATTTAATTCATTTGATCTCTCACTAGTATATCTAACAGTTACAACTAGCACAACTGAGTTTAACTCACTTAACTAAGTTAAATTGATTACAACCTGCATTAACTAATGCACCACTGCACTTCAAACTCTGTTACAACTAGAATTACTCTGCTTGCCTCACCAACTACCTCTAACTCAAAATCCACTAGCTAACTAAGTTTATAAATCTCAGTTAACTATTACAAATCATCATTGAGAATAGGTTATAGTTTATTTTCCATCTTTAATTAAGGGATAACTAAAATATACATGCACCAAAATATCCTTGTGGGCCCCACCCTAGTGTAGGTGCTTAATGCACTAGGCATGGGTGTTGAATGTTGTTTTCAGATGCCAATTTCACTGTTTCTTGTTGCAAACTTCAATATTCCCTCTCAACAAGAAAGGAATGTCCTTACAAGTGACATGAAACCTCATGCATGCGACATGCAACTCTTGCATGCAAAACTTCTCTAGTGTTACTCGCACATGCAACCTTTGCATGCAACACTTCTCTAGTGTTTCTCACACATGCAACCTTATGCATTTTTCACCAAAGTCTTCTGACTTCTGATAGCTATTGCTTATGTCTATTGGATCCTCTGCGCTGCTGACATCTACATCCATGCACTCTGCACTTGCTACCAACTCTGATCTGTACTCCAGTATCTGACACTGTCACTTTGATTCATGTCCTCATGACATCTGACTGCATCAATCTAACTGATCTTGCTATTGTTTCTCTGTGGACTCCTCGCAGCCAGGTTCGATGCATGAGACCCACAATCTCTAGGATCTTGCCCAAATTTTGCTTTGGGATTAATCATGCATGTCGCCCCACCTCACACCTGGAGGTTTAGTTGCATGCACTCCCTCTACCCATCTGGCTCGAAATTTCTCTGCATGAGTGGTTTTTTCCACCCCATTATCTTCCACATGTATCTACTTGAAATCTTGAGGTTCATTCTTTGGAACCAAGAGCTCCTCACCTGCATGCAAATACATCTCCCTCTCAAGGGTCAATTGCATGGCTTTATCACACTTCCCAATGGTTGGAAGCCTTGTAGAAATCGTATTACGTCAAGTCTATAGAGATTCTTAACTCAAATCCAAATCTTCTTGGCTTGTCCTATTGCTTTGTGTCGAAGGAAAAATTTTCCTTCACCAACTCATGCACATTGTAATTGTCCCGCCATCACAAAATTTTCTAACAAAATAGATGATTTGAAATCGACAATATCTCCCTCATCCGAGCTCCGATTCGACCGCTTTTTTTTTTTCAATTTGGGTATTTTTTTGCAAGTAATCTAAATATTCTATTTGTTTTTTAAATCTTTTCATCAAAATTTTTAGATATTCTCTGCAAACTCACGCACGCAAATAATTCATGCTCTCATACCATGTAGAAAATTTATAACACAACTCTGATACCATGTAGAAAATTTATAACACAACTCTGATACCATGTAGAAATTATAACATAGCTCTGATACCATGTATAAATTATACAACAAGCATGTTATCTTGGATTCACCCGATCTAACAATGTACTAAATTTAAATATTGAATCACTTCTACAAATCTTTTGTGGAATTAAAAACACAATCGTTAATCACATGAACATGAAGAAATATGAATCGCACACAACACAGATAATTACCCGGGGAAAGCTTGCTGCTCAAAACCCCACTATCTTATATTCCACAAGGAATCATGAAATAATTACATACAAATCTTCTCACAAGAACCCTCATGTATTCAGCTAATTGTCTCACACTGATCCAGACAAAATCGGGCCAATATTCAGCCAATTCTCAGCCTGTCTTCAACCTGCCTTGCTCACGTTGTTCATGAGGAATGAAATCCTTATTCACAAGGAATTATAGCCTTCCTACACTGCGCTAAGTATCATAGGCATCCTGTGGTGTTTTAACTACACCTGGGTAGCCTGCTAATATCACAACTGATAGTCACACTTCCATTTCACCTAGATCTCAACTGGGTCTCCACTAGAACTAACATGCATTCAGCTAATAATAGTAAATCCTCAGTTGCATGTGAGATCATTGATTGTGAATTAATTAATATTTACTTCACTTGATCTCTCACTAGTGTATAGAACAGTTACAAATAGCACACCTGAGTTTAACTCACTTAACTGAGTTAAATAGATTGCAATCTGCATTAACTAATGAACCACTACACTTCGAACTCTGTTACAACTAGAATTACTCTGCTTGCCTCGCCAACTACCTCTAACTCGAAATCCACTAGCTAACTGAGTTTATAACTCTCAGTTAACTATTACAAGTCATCATTGAGAATGGACTATAGTTTATTTCCCATCATTAATTAAGGAATAACTAAAATAGACATGCACCAAAATATCCTTGTGGGCCCCACCCTAGTGTAGGTGCTTAATGCACTAGGCGTGGGTGTTGAATGTTGTTTCCGGATTCCAATTTCAATGTTTCATGTTGCAAACTTCAACACCAGGGAGAGCCAGCAATGGAAAAAGGCATAGTAATCGTGGACAAGGAGGACTCACTTTTTCTTGAAAGTGCACTATGCGCTCCTAAAATAGAAGCTTTCTTATTGGGCGCAGTTTTGATGGATAGAGGACCTTGTTTTCCTTAAGTGAACTATGCTCAAATATAGGCTCAAAAAAACTAAGTGAAGGTCAAGATGAATTTAAGAACGTATTAACAGTGAAAGAGAAGAGTTGCAAGTGTTTATAAGATTTGTCTCAATCATGATCGGAAGGCGAAAGGTCATGGAATGCAAACAGTCACTATAAATTCCACTAGTGAGAGTAAGACGATACTTGTAAGAGGGCCTATGGATGAAAATGACACTTCATATGTGAAAAACAATTGAAACAATGCTAAGTAAAACAAAATTTCGACTAAAAATGACAAAATCAAACAAAATGACACTTTGCAAAACTTACTGAGAATCCACGCACTTGTGGTCAAGATTGAAGAAAACATCCTTGTGGTGAGAAAATGTGCTCAACCCAAAGTGAATAGTGATGATGAGAATTAATAATGTGTTGGGAGAATTATAAAATAATTCACATGCAAAGCAAGTTAATGCATGCTCGCCACTTGTCAATTAATGAGAGAGTTAGTTAAGCCAAGTGAAGAGGCCTCCTATTTTCTAAGAGTGTTCTCACCATGAAAAGGAAGAATGGAACATGCATGAGAAACAATAGGGCACTCTCTCTGAGAACAAGGAGTGTGTTGGAATTGAAGACAAAGAGGGCACATTCACTATTAACAAGGAGTGGTCTCTCCATATGGACAAGAAGTGTGCTTAACTTAGTGAAGGAGGTGTGCTCCACTAAGTTTTACAAGTGTGCTCACCCTTAGGATGGCGCAGTTTCATCCATCAATACTTGTGTGACTACTAACTTTAGTAAGTGCTCTTTTTCTTTGATGAAAGCTTTTTCTTTTGTGATTTTGTGTGATATGCATGTTAAGTGAAGAAATATAATCACTAAGTCAATGAAAGCTAGTGATTTTCCTATATTTAGAAATATGACATAAGTGCTTCCAAATATAAGAAGACGACACTTAGGAAAATTTGACCTATAAGGAAAAGCGACACTTAGGAATATTTCAAGGATGGTCGACACTTAGAAAAATAGGAAAAAATGACAAGACAACACAAGATATCTTGAAACAATAGTTCATGTAGGCTCCAAAATTTACTAGGGAAAAATTTTGGAGGGTTGTTGTCACAGCAACAACACAAAGTCAACATTGACTTTATTGTTTCCCTGTTGGATCAAGGGAGGTTTGTTCCAAGATTATTCGAATCCTAAATTATCCTCTACTAGACAAGGCCATCCCTTGGGATGTTTTCAGTACCATATTGGGTTGTGATTGCCCCACAGTATCATACTAGGGTGCTACTGCTTACAAATCCACTCCTATTTTCCTAGCTCGTATTTGTTTCCGCAAGTGAAATTGATCAATGAAAACATGTTGATGACCTATATTGACAGCCTAGATCTACTCAAGGAATATCAATGGCTACACGAAATAATATATTTCAAAAAATGAGTTTGTTTTACAATTCTATGTCATTAAATCACGCTTATGCTAAAAATACACCTTAATTATACCTATACATGTTTCCATGTTTAACAAAATCCTTCCTCTGTCATGTCAATGTTTTAAACCAACAAGTCAAACCTTAAAGCTAGAGCCTAGAATAGATTAGCAGTCTAGATCTTAAAAATTATAGTTGGTGGAGAATTATGAAATATGAAGTGCATTCAATTATATTAACTGATTATACACATCAACCATTTGTGTTGAAGATGGTACTCTCATCAATCATCCACTTGATAATGTTTTTTAACCTTAATTTGTCCTATGATGCAACTAATTTAGGTTTTCAAAACATAATTCAAACTAATTTGTCAGACCATTGAGAACTATCTTAACTTTAAATTATTTGCCTAATGTCCTATATATGATTACAACTCAAATGTAGTTGGACCAATGAGAACACTAACTGATTTCAAGAATGAAATAGAAACAACAAAATAAATCATGAACAAGCTAGCAATTTTAATTCAAATGCATTTCTTGATAGTATGCTTTATTGTATTATTAAAAAAGTCACTTACTTCATCAAATATACCCTTTTGGGTTATGATGGCTGTTACTTATGGGGTGCCAAAAAAATAGAACAAACCTCCTAAGCCCATTAACTTATAAAACATTGAAAAGGAAAAGTATATCTAAGAACATAACATATTTATCTCAAACATTTCAAACCCTAGTTTTCACTCAAACATTAGTCTAGGGAACAAAATTGAAATTTTCTTCTACATATACAATCTTTAAATCATTCAGCACGAGTTCAAAATCATCCTAATTTAAACTAAAATGAAATTTATAATGTCAATTCATATTATCTAGTCTACTCAATCATGTAACAACCAAAATTGTCCCAATAAATTCTAAATAAAAAGGAGACTTATATATTTTTTAACGATAAAGGACGTAAAGGACAAAACCACAACCAAAAAGAGATAAACTTCATCAACCCTTAAGGACATAACACTTGATCCATGGAAAATAAAACAAATTTCCAACTGAGTTTCAGTGACTGGGGGCAAATTTGAAGGACACGTTTTATACTCTAAACAGATTATAGTTGGTTTTATACTCTAAACATAGACTGATAGGATTTGTTAAGTTAAGATGAATTTCCTTTTCAATTTATGTACAAGGTTATTTTCTTGAAAAATTTAAGGGGATATATGTTGTAGAAAAACCCTTAGAGGAACAAAAAATTATAGATGCTTCCACTGGCTCATATGATAGAGAACATAGCATCGAAGAAGATGATGATGTGAAAATTTTGTTTTCTTTTGATTGAGAGATGTGAATGGGATATGGGTCACTAACTTGTTCCAAATCATCACATCTATGGCATATATGGTGAGAGCTTGATGGAGAGCATGAAAATGAACCTTCCTTTTTCGTGTCAACCTTAAGAACCACCTCACAAAGCACGAAGAGGGCATTGTAGGCATTATTTCCTTTTATCTTGGGAAAGAAAAATAATTTGAGGTATGTGATGCAATTTATGTCATTGATAAACATCCTAATTTCCTTATGAATGGGGCACATATCTTGCAGCATAAGGAGCACTAGAATCACTTTACACATCCTTTTCTAATTATTCAAACAAATTTCCTCCCTTAGAGGCCACTAACGGGTAATGATGGCAGGGTCACCCTGCCAAACCCACATTCACCTCCTTCTATGCATATAAAAATGCATCTCCAATTTCTGTGCTCTATACAAATTCCAATCTGGGAAATTTCAATATTTTATTTTCTGAACTGGCAATTTAAATTGATACGGAAGCTTAACTCTTTTCTATGGTTCAAACCCCATATACATATAACAAATCTGCATATACAAATTGAACCAAAGCTCACCTTGCACTTAAGGTCCACCAAGCCTTCAGTCTTCAACTATGGAAATGAAAATATATATATTGGACCTTGGATTAAAACCCAACTTATAAGTCTCTTTATTTTAACATTCCATTATCGCATTCAATCATCGAATATTTCTATTTTGACCAAGTTTGCAAACTTCACTTTATGAAGTTGTTCCTCCTGATATCATTTCGGTCTTGATCAAACTTTAAAACCCTCTTATTATTATTCGAATTGACATTCGAATAATGAATTTAATATTCGACCCAGTCCTTAATAATGTAGATCGTTCATTATATAATCCTTCTGCTTTAAATGCTAATAACCGGTCACAGCCTACCAGTTCCTCTAATAATCGATTTCATCGTTTCAATTAACACACAACCCAGCATAATTTTTACTGCCCATTAAATGCCACTTCTTTAAATCCAAGCAAATAATAAAACCTTACAACCAGACTTTGGTCAAAACCCCAAGGTGCCACCATAACTAAACGTTCTAGACCCCACAGCATTCACAAACATACCTGGGTTTATCATTCATGCAATTTCGATTATAATCCAACGATCAATCTGCTCTCTCGCTTCAACACCAAGTTGTGCACCCATCCGATGATCATCGTGCTCCATAAGGCTTCGGGATTTAACCAACAAAGATCACGTGATAAAAGTGGTAACTAAAAACCACTCAATTCCATGCGTCCACCATCTAACACTATCGCATCCCAAAATGTAAAACAGCTTACGAGTTGAAGGGTCACGCGACAACCATGGTTTCTTGTTTCAAAACCATTCTCACGGTTCCAGTTGCTTCATTAACTCCACGTTTCATTCAACGCACATTGTTGTATGCTCTTCCTTGACACAATTCAATCGCTTCAACATTTACTTGCTCATCGAACCCATTCATCGATAGCTCCAGTTCGATATTTCAAAGGCTATCTCCAAGCCTCACGGTTCTTACCAATACATAGCTATTATGCCACCATTCCGCTTTTATTTTTTTATACAATTACCCCGAGCCATAATTTATCCATTCCTCTTCGATTCAAGGTTTCATTACACTAAATTCTAGATAAAAACCCAGATCTTATTGCACCAGTTTATGTATAACAGAGTTTGTAATCAATTCATTTCAAACATCAAATATTCATGAAGGGTTCTTCCCTTACTCAATAGATTTCATTATCTATCAAAGGCGTGCAGAAATACCATTAATCCCAATCACAGAATTTTACCACACTGTTTCTTATACAATTACTTATTGAAATTCAAGCCATTCACCCAAGAATTAAATCAAACAATACTCATGTAATACTGAAACAAATCCTTTCAAATATACAATTGAATTCACTTACAAAACTTCTTGTTTTGGCAAGATCTTCAAAATCAATTGGCCCTTCTGCAACTACCCGTAGGCTTACAGGAACAAACCCTGTTTGCCTAGAACTGAATCCCTCACACTCTCAAGATCTGTCCTCTTGATGCCTTTGGGCTTACATTTATACAAAAAACACAAATGAATCGATTCAGCTTCTTTGACAGCTCAACAAAATTTTTGGAATTCTCAAAGTCTTAAATTTAGACCAAATCCCTATAATTGCTGAAACTAATTCTAATTTCAGTCCTAATCTGAACTGTCTCTTCATATTCATAAATAATCAAATTCCCCTCATGTTCTCCAATGATTCGAGAAAATTTACAATTCCTCACTATATTTATTCCAAATACTAATAATTACATAACAAATTAAAAACATAAGACCCCCCTATGTCTATGAAAATACAAAGTATTTTTCAGAACCTAATGCCCCTGCATCAGACTCCCAAGGTCAAAATTAATCATGATCTCCTGATCATGTGCTTTTATTCCTTGTCTTCCTAGATCCCACACTTTGTTCTGCAACCGATCATTCACTGCAATATTCTTCTTTTGCACTTCTCTAGGCTTCCATATCTTATGCTGCATCTTCCCGCTTGCTATGCTTTCACATTCTCTTCCTGTCATTCTTTTGTTGTTGCTTCTGCTTATTTTTTTTCTTGTTTTTGTCTTCTTCTGAAACACTTTCACCATCAGCCTTCTTATATTTTCAATTTCCTGATCTAATTTATCTTCTGACTGTTGGATACTGCTCCATTTTGATTGTTGAACTCTTACTTCTGCTTGCTGAACTCTTGCTTCTGTTTCTTCTTGCTGAGCCCTTGCTTGATGGACTCTTACTGCTGCTTTTACTTTGGCTCTTACTCTTAATTGCTGAGCCCTTACGCTAGCTGCCACCCTATCATACATACCCTCTTGTTTTCTGAAAACTTCTTCTTGATTGTCACCTGTGACAATTTCTTCATTCTCAACCTTCAGCAATTCTTCGGACTAGTATTTAAATTGCCAGTCACTGTCATCATCTCTTTTCTTCTCATGGACTAAACATTCTTTAGTCCTCCCATCAGTACCTGCAATCATAAAACAAACATCAAAATTATAAAATCTTTGTCTCTTCCTCTTCTTGCAACACTTCAATTTGTTGATCTGTCATTTCTTCCAGCAACACTTCAATCTGTTGTTCTGTCATCATCACATCAGTATGTTGATTCCAATCCTCCAAGAAATTCTCGAGACTGTCAGCTAGTCTCTCTTCTGCATCACCCTTCTCAAGGATATTTCTTTGCTCTGGTTCATAAAAATGAACTTTTTCATTTCCATTCAACTCTTCCTTTACACTCTGAACACCTTTTCTCTGTGTTTCTATCCTCTTCTCTAGAACACTTAACTCATGCCACAAATCTGTCATCTCATCTGAGAAAACATTTATACAGTCTTCACTATCTTCCTCTTTACCACAAGTCAAGTTTCCTGCTGTCACCATCTCTTCATCTTTCATCAGAATAGAATTTTGATCTTCCATCTCTGCAATAATTTTAATTATCTGTCCATCACTTTTCACTTGGCCATTCAATAAAATCAATCTGTCATTATCAATAACAAATTCATCTTCAAACATAACTATCATATCTCCATTGAAACAATCTCTCTCACAAAACAAGGAATCTATGAATTCCTTTTGTTGCAGTAATTCAATCTGATCTTCTTCTAAAAGATAATCATCATACTTTACTTGGCAACTTTCAGCTTCATTCAATACAGTTTCATCACATGAATTGTCTTCTTCAATACTTGCATTCACACACAACTTGTCAGTTTCAAAACCATAAGACCCCATGGTCTCATTTGATGATTTGATCGTTAAATCTTCCGTTGTTCCAAGTCTGCTATACATTTCAGAAATTCTTCAATGGTCTTCTCTTCAGTTTCTTCAAGTTGTCCAATTGACTTCACAATTCCCAGCTTCTGGCCATCATCATAATTTAAATTTCCTCTGCTTCCAATATATTGGAAAGTAAAACTCTTCTCCAACTGTGCATGGACATTCTCAAAATATGTGGTTGTCTCATTTTCTGCCTCAGTGACAACATCAGTAGTTTGTCCTTCTCCACATGTTCTTCCTGCAAACATACAAAATTTGTCAGATGTAAAGTCATTTGACCCCTTGGTCTCACTTGAAGTTTCAGTCTTCAAGTCCTTCTCCAAATACTCAATCATTCTGAGTAAACTCTCTTTCTGTGTAGGTTTTAACCCTAAACAGAAATTATCTACACACGAATCTTATAACATAAAATAAAACAATAGCGAGAGCATAAAACATAAAACAGATAAACACAGAGATTTTCCCCCGGATCCCAAATTGGGACGACCAGTTTGATTTTTCATTATATTCCTTTTAGTGTTACAACACATATATATACATGCCAAAGAATACATAAACCCCAATCCATTAAACCTGGATTAGAACATAACCGTAGTTCCCTTGACCGGATCTACAAAATACTAGGGGACGAAAACCATCGTACCCCAAAACCATGTGCAAACTCATGCACAAAACATGGGTGGGTCCGCACACCAAAAAAAAAATTCACCGGGGCGTTGCCCCGAACCCCAATAGTGGAGGCTGCCTTCCCCCTTGTGATCCCCCTGCTACGCCCGGCGCAACGTACAGTGCGTGGGGCTAGTTGTGGAAAGAATATAACACATACCCAACATTCTCCCACTTGTTGTATTCTTTCCATAGGGGGGCACAAGAGAGCTTAGTCATTGGGCCAATTCTTCAACACCCATTTTTTCTCTACACCAAGAGAACTTCCGAGTGCTCACAGACTTCGTCAATGCATCTGCAAAATTCTTCAAAGTGTCTACCTTTACCAGCAACACCCTTTTAGCCTCAACCATATCTCTAAAAAAGTGATATTGAACATCAATGTGCTTTGTCTTTGAATGGTAAGCAGGGTTCTTAGCCAAGAAAATTTCACTTTGGCTATCACAGTCTATCCTTATAGCTTTTTGTACCAACCCCATACTTGAACACAATCTCTACAACCAAACTGCTTCCTTGCTTGCATGAGTGGCTGCTATGTATTCTTCCTATGTAGTTGAAAGAGCCACTACAGACTGTCTTTTACTCATCCAACTGACTGCGCCTCCAAATAGGTTAAACACATACCCACTTGTAGATCTTCTTTGGTCCAGATCTCCAGCCCAGTCTGCATAAAAAAAACCACGAATGTCCAACATTATTTCCAATCCTGGTCTTCCCTGGTAGCACAAGCCATAATCACTAGTGCCACGTAAATATCTGAAAACCCGCTTCACTGTTGTCCAATGCTCCTTCCCTGGGTTTGACATAAACTTGCTCAATACTCCCACTGCATGTGCAATGTCTGGTCTAGTACATACCATTGCATACATCAGACTACCCACTGCACTTGCATATGGAACACGGGACATATCCTCCTCTTCTTCTTGTGTCTTGGGACACTTTTCAACAGACAGCTTTACACCTATAGGAATAGGAACATTCACTGGTTTACTATCCTGCATATTGAACCTCTGCAATATAGTCTCGACATACTTCCTCTGGTTTAACCAGAGCTTCCTTTTTTCCTGATCTCTCTTAATTTCCATGCCCAAAATATAGTTTGCAGCACCAAGATCCTTCATGTCGAATTTGGACAATAGTTGGGTCTTCAAATCTTGGATAATTTTTTTGTCATTTCCAATCAACAACATATCATCCACATACAAGACCAAATAAATAACACGGTCACCAATTAATTTAAAATAAACACAGTGATCTTCCTTGCTTCTGGTGAAGCCAAGTCCCTGTATATAGGTATCAAATTTCTGATACCACATCCTTGGTGACTGTTATAACCCATATAGAGACTTCTTCAACCTGCATACCAATTATTTCTTACCCTTCACCATAAAGCCTGCAGGTTGCTTCATGTAGATCTCCTCTTCTAGATCCCCGTGAAGAAATGATGTCTTCACATCCATCTGTTCTATCTCAAAATCAAATGCAGCAGCAACAGATAAAAGTAATCTAATAGAAGTAACTTTGGCAACAGGAGAAAAGATATCACCAAAATCAATTCCCAGCACTTGGGAATAGCCTTTTGCTACCAACCGAGCTTTGTATTTCTCCACCTTGCCTTCTACATTCATCTTCTTCTTAAACACCCATTTTCTCCCAATGGGCTTCCTTCCAGCCAGCAACTCCACTAGATCCCATGCCTCATTTTTGTGCAAGGATTCCATTTCATCAACCATGGCCTCCTTCTAGAGTTTTCCATCCTCGAAATCTACTGCCTCCCTGACAGTTTTGGGATCATCATCATTTATAGTTAAGGCAAAACCTGAACAGAAAGCAGATGGAATATACCTTTCTGGTTGCCTTCTTTCCCGAACTGATCTTCTCAAAGATGGAGTTTGTGGCTCTTCCTCTTCTGAATCTTCTTATGTTGTAGAGTCTGATTCATCCTCCTTTAGCTCAAACTCTATCTTCTCAGGTTCCTTTGGTATGATTTCATGTTTAACAACATCTTTCACCTCTCTAAACACCACATCTCGATTGTACACAACCTTCCTTGTTTCCGGGTTCCAAAGCTTGTGACCTTTTAAACCATCCTTATACCCAATAAAGATGCACCTTTCAGATTTATTATCCAACTTGGTCCTTTTCTCCTTTGGAACATGTACATATGCATCACATCCAAATACCCTTAGATGTGAAAGAGAGGTTTTCTTACCAGTCCATACCTCATGTGGAGTCTTATCCTCCATCACTGATGAAGGTGATCTGTTAACCAGATAGCATGCAGTCTCCACTGCCTCTGCCCAGAATTCTTGTCCTAACCCGGTACCACTGAGCATGCTTCTTGCCTTTTCCATCAGTGTTCTGTTCATTCTTTCTGCAACTCCATTTTGCTGCAGTGTGTATGGAGTAGTCTTCTGTCGTGCTATACCACACTTCTTACAGAACTCTTCAAATTCCTTCTTGCAGAACTCCCCACCATTATCTGTCCTCAACGCCTTTATCTTCTTCTCTGTCTGGTTTTCCACTAGAGCCTTAAATTCTTTAAATTTGTCAAAGACTTCAGATTTCTTTCTCAAGAAATATATCCATGTATTCCTTGAGAAGTCATCTATGAATGAAACATAGTACACAGACTTTCCCAGTGATGGAACTGACACAAGTCCAAACACATCATTGTGCACAAGTTCTAATATCTTGTTCGCCCTCTTAGCACCAGAAGGAAAACTCACCCGATTCTGCTTCCCATATACACAATGTTCACAGAAATCGAAATCCAGAGAGAAATTAAACATACCTTCTACCATACCATTTATATGTAGTATCTGAAGGCCCTTCTCTCCAATATGTCCAAGCCTTTGATGCCATAGCATGGTATTTTCTCCAGAGACAGCTAGGCTTTCCGCTCCACTTTCAGGAACCACATAACTATTACACCCATCAATAACAGTGCTACCTTGTAGCTTGTACAGAGTTCCAGTCCAAACTCCCCACATTAATACCAGTGCTCCCCGAACCATCTTGCAGGCATCTTTCTCAAACATTGTTTTTACACCTGCAACATCCATCTTGCTTACATAACTCAGATTTCTGGCCAATGCAGGAATATGCAGAACACCAGGAAGTGTTCTAATCCTTCCACCTTGCAGCGTCAGCTTGACCTTTCCATTTCTGATGATTTTTTCCTTCCTATCATCCCCTAGGAAGACATCACCATCATATTTCTCATACTCACATAACCACTCCCTATGGGGAGTGAAGTGAAAGGATGCACTTGATTCAATCAACCATGACTCATGATCTACATGTGTATTTGAAGAAGAAGCCAAATACACATCCCCACCTTCATCTGAGGTGGTTTTTTCCTCTGCATAAGGAGCATCATCAGATCCCTTTCCTTTCTCAGGAGCTTTAGATCTGCAATCCTTTTTGTAGTGCCCTTCCTTTCCGCATTTCCAGCATACCTTTACAAACTTTCCAGGAGATTTAGATCTCCCTCTAGATTTGGATCTCCCACTCGAAACCTTATTCTTGTTTTTGTTTTGGGACCTTCCTCGTATAGATAAGGCATCTCCATTCTGGCCCTCCATATTTCTCCGTCTCATTTCCTCCGACAACAAGGCTGAGACAATGTCATCAAAATTCAAGGTAGTTGTATTGCTACCTATTGCAATAACCAGACTGTCCCATGAGTCTGGTAGAGAACATAACAAACTGATGCACTTATCTTCATCTGAGATTTTAATATCAACAGATGACAGCTGACTTACCACAGTATTGAAGGCGTTCAGATGCTCTGTCACCGAGTCTCCATCCTTCATCCTCAGGTTATACAACTTTTTCCGCAGGAACAACTTATTCACCAGAGACTTAGATTAGTACAAAGTCCCAAGTTTTTCCCACAAATTCTTCGTCGTAGCTTCCCCAGATACATTCAACAATACTGAATCTGAGACACACAACCGTATTGTGCTCTTAGCCTTCCAATCTAGTTTCTTCCAGTCTTCATCTGACATTGCCATTGGTTTAGTACCTGGATCTACTGCAATCCACTGATCTTTATCCACCAGCAGATCCTCCATCTTGAGCTTCCACAACTCAAAACTCTGACCATTAAATTTCTCGATCTCTATCTTTGCGCCGCTCGCCATCTTCTTTCACCGCAAGAATTGATCCCACAGATCTCTCACTGAACAGGGTCTACCTCAGGCCCGAGCAAAAAACCCTCAGCAGCAAAAACATCCCCTTGAATCCGAAACAGCTCTGATACCAAATGTAGGTTTTAACCCTGAACAGAAATTATCTACACACGA
This sequence comes from Pinus albicaulis, assembly GCA_034641835.2. Taxonomy (NCBI): domain Eukaryota; kingdom Viridiplantae; phylum Streptophyta; class Pinopsida; order Pinales; family Pinaceae; genus Pinus; species Pinus albicaulis. The sequence continues at coordinate 342,081,322 of CM076581.1, read as the reverse complement.
ATCTTATAACAGAAAATAAAACAATAGCGAGAGCATAAAACATAAAACAGATAAGCACTGAGATTTTCCCCTGGATCCCAAATTGGGACGACCAGCTTGATTTTTCATTATATTCCTTTTAGTGTTACAACACATATATATATACATGCCAAAGCATACATAAACCCCAATCCATTAACCCTGGATTAGAACATAACCGTAGTTCCCTTGATCGGATCTACAAAATACCAGGGGACGAAAACCATCGTACCCCAAAACCATGTGCAAATTCATGCACAAAACATGGGTGGGTCCGCCTATGAGTGGGTCCGCACACCAAAAAAAATTTTTGCCAAGGCGCTGCCCCGGACCCCAACAGTGGGGTCTGCCTTCCCCCTTGTGATCCCCCTGCTACGCCCGACACAACGTACAGCACATGGGGCTAGTCGTGGAAAGAATATAACACATACCCAACATTCTGTTGAGCATGTATCATCTGCTCTCTCTTCATCTGTAGCCTCTACCACTTCACTCTCTTCTTTATGAGCCAACCAACTCTCTGGCTTTCCTCTATCATCTTTTCCAATTTGTTGAACTGCTCCCTGATCTCAGCTACCTCTTTCTCATACTCCTCTTTCTTTAAATGTCTCTGCATGCCATCTATCTTGGCATCTTCTTTCTTCATTTTCATTCTATTGTGGCCTCTCTCATAACCTTTACTCTATCTGTTATGACTATCAGTAGCCATCTTCTCCTTCATGAGTTCTCGCTCACTTATCACGGGTTGCACTGAAACCTCTACAGTAACAAGTCCTACTTGTTACAACTTACCTCACCAATCCTCTCTCTGGATCTGGTCTTTTGGCAAGTACAGGTCCACTATGTCTGGAACCTCTTGAGCATTCCCTCTGCTCTCTCTAGGCTTCACTCTGCAACTTTCTCAAGAACACAATTGTTCCTTTCAACCAACCTCTGTTGGGATTCCTCCAGGTTCCTCCACACTCTTTTTCTTTCTCTTCATAGACCTTCATTGGCTTCCTTCATCACTGCTTTTCAAAGTTGTGATCTTCTTGCTGAGATGCTCCTCACTTGTCTGCAATCTACATTTTGCAAACAAAATTCTTCAATCAAAATACCTCACCTTCAAGGTTTGTTCAACATCCATTTGCAATTGTTTCTGCAATTTCTCCCAATTCTCTGTTGCACTGCACGTTGTCCTGTCAGATTTAGATCTGATCACTTTTCCATCGCCATCACACTTGTGCTCACATCTTCAGAACATATCCTGGCAATCTTCAAAACGATTTTCCTTCAAATTTAGATTATGCAAATCTGAATGCCTTCACTGCACACCTCTTCAAATCTGCAATCACTCTTAAACAGATTTAAAACTTCAAATTTTCCTCATTACTTTTAGCACACATCCGCATTCCAAAAATTAAATTTCAAAGAGCTTATCCTTCTCTGATACCACTTGATGGCAGGGTCACCCTGCCAAACCCACATTCACCTCCTTCTATGCATATAAAAATGCATCTCCAATTTCTGTGCTCTATACAAATCCCGATCTGGGCAATTTCAATATTTTATTTTCTGAAATAGAAACTTAAATTGATGCGGAAGCTTGACTCTTTTCTATGGTTCAAACCCCATATACATATAACAGATCTGCATATACAAATTGAACCAAAGCTCACCTTGCACTTAAGGTCCACCAAGCCTTTAGTCTTCAACTATGGAAATGCAAATATATATATTGGACCTTGGATTAAAACCCAACTTATAAGTCTCCTTATTTTAACATTCCATTATCGCATTCAATCATCGTATATTTCAATTTTGACCAAGTTTGCAAACTTCACTTTATGAAGTTGTTCCTCCTAATATCGTTTTAGTCTTTATCAAAATTTAAAACCCTCTTATCATTATTCGAATTGACATTCGAATAATGAATTTAATATTCGACCCAGTCCTTAATAATGCAGACCGTTCATTATATAATCCTTCTGCTTTAAATGCTAATAACCGGTCACAGCCTACCAGTTCCTCTAATAATCAATTTCATCGTTTCAATTAACACGCAACCCAGCATAATTTTTACGGCCCATTAAATGCCACTTCTTTAAATCCAAGCAAATAATAAAACCTTACAACCAGACTTTGGTCAAAACCCCAAGGCGCCACCATAAATAAACGTTCTAGACCCCATAGCATTCACAAACATACCTGGATTTATCATTCATGCAATTTTGATTATAATCCAACGATCAATCTGCTCTCGCACTTCAACACCAAGACGATCAATCTGCTCTCGCGCTTCAACACCAAGTTTTGCACCCATCCGACTATCATCGCGCTCCATAAGGCTCCGAGATTTAACCAACAAAGATCACGCGATAAAAGTGGTAACTAAAAACCACTCAACGCCACACGTCCACCATCTAACACTATCGCGTCCCAAAATTTAAAACAGCTTACCGGTTGAAGAGTCACGCGACAACCATGGTTTCTTGTTTCAAAACCATTCTCACGGTTTCGGTTGCTTCATTAACTCGAGGTTCCATTCAACGCTCACTATTGTACGCTCTCCCTTGACACAATTCAACCGCTTCAACATTTACTTGCTCATCAAACCCATTCATCGATAGCTTCAGTTCGATATTTCAAAGGCTATCTCCAAGCCTCACGATTCTTACCAATACATAGCTATTATGCCACCATTCCGCTTTTATTTTTTATACAATTACTCCGAGCCATAATTTTTCCATTCTTCTTTGATTCAAGGCTTCATTACACTAAAGTCCAGATAAAAACCTAGATCTTACTACACTGGTTTATGTATAACAGAGTTTGTAATCAATTCATTTCACACATGAAATATTCATGAAGGGTTCTTCCCTTACTCAATAGATTTCATTATCTATCAAAGGCGTGTAGAAATACCATCAATCCCAATTACAGAATTTTACCACACTGTTTCTTACACAATTACTTATTGAAATTCAAGCCATTTACCTAGGAATTAAATCAAACAATACTCATGTAATACTGAAACAAATCCTTTCAAATATACAATTGAATTCACTTACAAAACTTCTTGTTTTGGCCAGATCTTCAAAATCAATTGGCCCTTCTGCAATTACCCGTAGGCTTATAGGAACAAACCCTGTTTGCCCAGAACTGAATCCCTCACACTCTCAAGATCTGTCCTCTTGATGCCTTTGGGCTTACATTTATACAAAAAACACAAATGAATTGATTCAGCTTCTTTGACAGCTCAACAAAACTTTTGGAATTCTCAAAGTCCTAAATTTAGACCAAATCCCTATAATTGCTGAAACTAATTCTAATTTCAGTCCTAATCTGAATTGTCTCTTCATATTCCTAACTAATCAACTTCCCCTCATGTTCTCCAATGATTCGAGAAAATTTACAATTCCTCACTATATTTATTCAAAATACTGATAATTACATAAGAAATTAAAAACATAAGACCCCCCTATGTCTATGAAAATACAAAGTATTTTTCAAAACCTAATGCCCCTGCATCAGGTAATTCCACGTGGCATGGTTTTCCTTGAATAATAGTGATGAATCAGCCTGCGTTCGCAGACAACCACCATTGATGGTTTTCCACATTATTGATTTAACAACTAAACTATGATAGGTTTTCCCACATTCTAAAAAATAAAGGTTTAGTATTCTTTGAAATAACAAAAATTAATGGTTGAATCGGTGGAGAAGATACATGGTTAAATTTATAATATGATTTATTGTTTATATTTTAATAATTTTTATATCACATTCAATGATAGAGAGAATTTGGAAACCACCTTTAATTTTTTTATAGAATTGAGGCGCAATTTAAACATGCGACTTATTTTTTTTTTTAAATCGATAATTATTATTCGAATTTAGTTATGTAAGTGTTGATGAAAATGCGCTTTTCCATTATTGATATTGCATTTTTAAATGCATGGATATATTTCTCGCCTCAAAATACCCTTAAGACACTCAAGCTGATGTGGGCCAGAAAAGTGAAAAAAGTCACATGCTTAGACTACGCAACAAGGACTCAAAACTTGGGTGACTACAAAGTGAATTTGAGTATCCTCTTTATCTATCACCCACAACATATAAGAACTATGAAGCAAGTGGATGGATTTGTACACAAAAGAATCATATGAAGCAAGTGGATGGATTTGTACAGAAAAGAAACATATGAAGCAAGTGGATGGATTTGTACACAAAAGAAACATATGAAGCAAGTGGATGGATATGTACTTATGAAATCTTGGAATCACAAAGACTATAGAGGATACTAGTTGATATCTCACCTAGTGGATTATGTGATTAAGGATTCATATTAACAAGTACCATATGTTTCAAGCTCCACCCTCAACAATTCTACTTAATACATTTCAAAAGTGGATACCTTCTAAAACTCCATCCTCTCATATTTTGATGTTTTGGTTAAATAATACCATCACCCCAAGCACATGTCAAGGCCATAGCCTAAACATATTATGAATTGGTTATTTTTTCAATCCCCCAACATAATGGAAATATATATTAATATTTTTGTTTTGAAATTTGGCAAGAATCATTTTGAATTAATGAAAATCAATATGTCAACTTTAGACAATCTAATGGTGTTGAATATAGTTTTTTTAAACCCATATGTTGGATGAGAGAATGATATGTCCAATTATTTTTGGAATTATGGATAATTTTTTTTCCTTGATGGAAACTTACTTGACAAAGATGTACTTGATGTCAACATTGTGATAATATGATGATTGTGGAACTCATGTAGATTGGTGAAGATGCTATGGACAAAGAAATGACAACTCAGTTACAGATGGATGACAAAAGTGAAGTTTGAGAAAGTATATGTAGTTCCTGTAAAGAAGGGTCGCGTACATATGCAAGTCCTATGAGTAAAATTCGTGTATATAATACGAACCATGGAAAAATGAATAACAAGGTTAATTACCATGGTATTTTCCCATAGTAATTGAAGTGCCAACATTTATTTGATCCCGTAAAAGAATACTAACGACATTACCAAGGGATTTACCTAATGTATTGGCTAAGGAAAAAACTATATAAGGAGTTGGAGATCAAGGTGTTGAGTGCACAAATGAATAGGTATTCATGTGTGATTTGATCTGAAATAGTTGTGCATCAAGGAGCAAGGAGATGACTCGGATCTGGAGGATCTAAAAGTACATTAAGTACTAATGGTTAAAACTTGTTTGATATATTTATCTTTGAATATATAATGATGAAAAATATAATTGAATGTGTTTGAAGTGATCTGTGATTGTGATTTATAGTGATGCTCTAGTTCAGTAATTCAAGATTTGTATGCTTATTTTCTTCAGTAAGGTTGTGTAAACACGTCAGTATGGTTCTACACAATAACATATAAATTCTTTGACATTTTATTAAGTATTTTGGTATGTATACGCGGTTGTTACGCACGTTAATCACGTACACATGGTGATTTTTTTTTGTGGATGTCACGTATATGAACTAGGATTTGGTTTGTTGATTGATGACAGTTGATGATATATGTTCTATTTTGTTGTTGTATGTCAATGATGTATTGATAAGCATGATTTGTATCTGGAAGTGTTGATTGGGTCGATTGCGTCTTGGTATATTGATCGATGATAATGTTGCATTATGATTGGGTTTACAGTGAGTCAATATTAATGAATCCGGAGTGATTCAATTTTTCAGTAATTCAGTTTGAAAATATTTTCAACAGTTGGTGATTTGATATCTGTACGTAGATGTTATGAAAAGGAATCACGTATATACAGAGGTTCTCTTAAGAACATTCGCGTATATATTATGAGGTTCATTTTTTATCGTTGGATTTTGTGCTCAGTTGGATCATGTTACAGTGATTCAGTTGGTTCAGTGATTATATTTCAGATTCAATATTTAGTTTGGTTTGGGCTTATTGTTGATGTGGTTCCAGTATGAAAATTTGATGAAAGGTGGCCTACAAGTTTTTTGATGATTGTTTTACAAGTGGATCCAATGGGAAACATTATGAAAGGTGGTACACAAGGTTTTGAGGGTTGCAGCCTTCAGTGAGGGGATAGGAGCTCCCTTTCGGTAGGAGTTGGTAAACGAGATTTGAGGTTCATATCTCCCTTCTAATGGGTGTTGGAGAATGAGTGGAGATTGTAGCCTCCTACAGGTGGGTACCTACATGCTATTAAGAGTCTGCACCAGTACAAGATGTAATGAATATTTTTTTATATAATAATAAAGAATACAGACACTACACAACGGTGGTTTTCTCCCACATTGGGTTTCCACCTAAAATGTTGGTGTTCGATGTGTGTTTCTTATGTGTTGTGATTTATCTGTTCTTTACTACTTTTTGGATGGTGAATGAATTAATAATGTAATGGTTAATTTAACTCACTGATGAAATATTTGAAAAGTTAAGTAAACTGGATATACTTTGTTTTCATTCACTAAAGTCACATACACACGCGGGTTACTTGAAGAATAGTAGCATACAAAATTCTGAATAGGAAATTGAAAGTTAAAGTGAATAAAAATTTTGATTCAACCCACCCCCCCCCCCTCTTAGTATTTTTCCTAACAACTATGTAGTGTTTCCTCTAGGATTGTTACTAGTGTTTCCTTCGCCCAACTTCTCTAGATATTCACCTCTCTTTCACAAGATTATCTATTATTTTTCACCAAATTCCCATTGCAATATCAAATTTTTGGTATTTATTCGTGATTTTTCTCTTGCATGGGTCACACATCAGAATCTGAGGCTTCCCACAGTATCTTTCGAATGGAAAATAAAGAAGACAAGTTTGTAAAACTTGATGAGCATGGGCAAAGCACTAGTTTACTTATGTATGAACCAGAGTCTATATTATTTGTGTAGGCACTAATTTACAAAGTTTGAAGCAACTTTGTGAGGGGAGTTAGTTAATCCTTCATTATCTTAGAGAAGTTTTCCAAACAGTGCAACAAATACATAGCTAATAGAGGTTAAACCCTAAAATAGATGAAAGAGATAATTAAACCCTAAAATAGATGAAAGGGATTGTTAATCCTTAATAGGGTTCTATCACTTGTTAAACCCTAATAGGTTCCATGAGTTATGGTACGTAAAGAAGATGAATAATGGTGAAATAAAGCAGAATTACAAAGGAGTTTTTACCACCATATCTTTATTTTCGAAGATATGAACACCTCCCAAATATTACATCTATGCCACCACCTATGGAACACCTACCTCAATTCCTTCTGTGCCACCACACGCTCTATTGGTTCTCTTTTTTTGGAAGATAATTTCCTTATGTGGACAGAAGAAAACTCCATATATCTAGAAACAACAGAGACAAAAGGACTATGATTTACTTAGATAAGTTTAGAATATGGAAGAAATACTTACCCGGAATCCAACACAAGCTCTCCTATTCACCTTGTTTGTAAGCTCTAGATCCAACTCAAAATGCTAAAAGTGGAACCTGCAAAACAACTAAAACAAGCAAGAGAACCAAAATATACAAATAGCATATACTAGCATCTCTAAACAATGAGTAGAAGGCATTATTATACATATGCATTAAATGAGACAGAAGTATAGGAAAACAAAACACTTTTTGTATTAATGAATGTAGGAGAAGATACAACCCTTTCATATCTTGACCTTGTAGATGTCTTCTAACTATTTTTTTCTTCCTTTGCCATAAATAAATCCTTCAATCACAACTAAAGTGCATGGACAAATAAGGGATCTCTAGGCACAAAGTAGCAACATGAGGGTATAACTAAGAGTCTCCAAAATCCAACCCAGACTCTATGGGAAGCAATAATTTATAGGGTAAAAGAGGTGGCTCGGGATTTACCATTCTAGTACTTAGATCCACATTAGAGGGAGGATAAGTTTTAGGGATAAGAGATAAGACCTCAAGTGTAGGAATTCGAGATCTAACCCAATAGTAAGTGGTTAAAACCATTCGGGAAGCTTCTAGAAAGAGAAGAATCAAAATTATTTTTTATTTTACCAAATTCAAGGGTCATCGCACTTGTTGTGAAGGAAACATGCACTGGTTAGTGCAGTTCCTTTGTGTACAACTTGCAATAGTGCAGTTTGCATGAAGGCCAAGCGTGATGGGGCTAAAAATTAGTGTTTTGAGTTGTTTAACCGAAAATTCTTGAAAATTTTGGAGAGAGGATGTTCTTGGCTTTGCAAGGGATGAATGAAAAGTGTCAATGGATGTTGATTGATCTAGTTTCAAGCCCAATTGATTGGATGTGACAAAATGACATGTAAAACTCTCATCTAATACTCTTGTGTAATACCCTTTCGATGCTCTCATGCTTCCGAATAGACTCGACACAATGAAATTTCATGCAAAGCTATAATTTATAATATATAATATATTATATATAATGTAATATATTATATATATTTAATATATTAATATTGAAATTTAAATAAAAATAATAATAATAATTTTATTTTAAATAATTTTTATTTTATTTTGATGTAGTCAAAATGTTAAACATCGCAACATTTCCTTGATGATTTGTATTAGCACACTATCCAAGTCAAGCTTGGATCATGCTATCATAAATCATTGGGTTATATCACTTATATGCACCTCACATGTGTTCCTAGATGGGCTTAAAGGAACTCCCCTCCACTTCCATCTTTGAACAAACCTTCATGAGAATTGAACTTGGTGAGCAAGGGAAATGCCCTCTCCTTTGTTTGTCACACCACATTATCATGCGAAAAAAATATATGAAGCATGTCATATTTGGTTAGCCATGTTGAGACATTATCCAAGTTAAACTTTGGTGCTATGGTTATAAATTCTGGGGTTATACCCTTATGTATACCGTGTTACCACCTAAAATCTATGGATAACTAAAGGATATTTTTTCTTTGATGATCCACATGATCACAAACAATGGTCCCAATGATGACATTCAGAAATTTCCTTGAAAATTTCCTGCATATTTCTCTTGTGTCATGCTTATCTTGTCACGCAGGAGATACATTTGTCCATTTATTCATATTAAATGTTAACACTCAATGTATTTTACATGAAACTAGTGACCATGAGTTGAATTGGATAATGAATTATGATTCTTGGAAGTTATTCCTTTTTCCTTTTCTCACTTTGATGGGCATCATTAATCTCATAGTCAAGTGCTCTAACTCTTTGGTAGAAGGGTTACTACTAGGGTACATTAATAGGGGTAACATTCCAATGTCCCTTGCAAATTTTTCCCCATTCACAACCCCCTCTGCATGGGGTTAATTAATTAAATCATAATTTGCATTGATTGGTAAATGTTAAGTGAATTGAACATTTACATGACCCCGAGATCATTAATATAATTGAACCTATGACATCTCAATAGAAAAGTAATTTTCTTTAATGATGGGTACTCAAACAATTGAGCTAACCCTCGGGGATAAATATATACCACGATAAGTACACTAAAAAATAATAAATAATTTCATCTCCTTGACATTTATGTTATAATTTTGACATTTGATTGTCGAATTATGTCTGTGAGTTGTATTTGAGTCTTTGAACCCCTTCATATGGTCAACTCATGCATCTACTATAACCATGTCAAATCCTAGTGCATACAAGCACAAACTAAAAAAATTCAACATTGGCCCCATTCACAAACCACTATATGCAAGATCAATTAATTAAAGCATAATTTCCAGTAATTGGTAAATTTTAAGTGAATTGAACATTTACCTGACCCCGAGAGCAACAAGAGAAATGAACCCATGACCTCTCAATAGCAAATTAAGGCGCTTTAATGACAGGTACTTGACCAATTGAGCTAACCCTCGGGGCTAAATACATACCATGATAAGGACACTAAATGTAATGATACATAGTGAGTTACCAATGGAATATGATTATTAACATGCATATATGAGGCATGTGTATGATGGCTACATATGTATGCATTGCATGCATTGCACTAGTAGACATACCAGTTTGATAATATAAAATGTCTAAGTGTACGGAAAATGAATTAATTATTAAATGCATTAATTAATATTCTAATTATCAAATAGTCCAATAAAAATATGTTAAATTAGTTTCATTAATATTATTTAATTTAAATGATGAATTATTATTATTACTATTGAAAAGGTATTTCAATATATGTTTGAAGAATATATATACTTTTCATTAATATTTTGGTTAAATGAAAAGGGAATAGACTCAAGTAATATTATATAAATATGTTGGATAAGGTAAAATATGATTGGATCGTATGTAGAAGATCGTTTTCATTAATATATTTGACTAAAAAAAATGAGTAACTGACTCAACTAATATTGTATACATATTTTTGGGTAAGGTCGAGGTTGATTGGACCATAGGAAGGTGGGTTTATTCATAGGGAAGAAACATTCCCTATAAAACAACATCTAAAGTGGGAAATGGGGGGCTTTTGCATGGAAATTTGGACTGTGGGGAATTGAAAATTTTAGAGAGAGACTCTTTGAATTTGGGGAAGATTATGAGAGGAGCCTTGAGGCTCAGGATTTGACTATAGACCTACAAGATTTGGGCTTTGTTCTTGGATTTTTTGGCACAGTGGTTAGAATAATTTGATCTCGAAGTATTCTAGGACTAGAAGCTAGAGAGGCATGTACCAGATTAGATGAGAGGAATCAATTAGTTTGGAAGTAGGAGCTCTTAACTTGGATTCAACCATGGATCAATGTTGTTCGATGATTGACATAAACCGGGAGAAACCAGGTTTCTGGAAATGTTTAATTTGATACATTTAGAAATGAACTTGATTGTGAATGAAATTTTCTTGTGATCTGTAAATTGTCATGGATATTCCACTGGACAGTTTGTCACAATAGATATAATATTATTATATTAAAACTATGAAAGTTATACACTATTACAATTTATTAAACTTTAATATCTATGGATTTAATTGTAATTAGTGCATGCATGCGAATGGAAATCATGCATAAAATTAGAGAACAACAAAATAAGCACACACACACATAAGACACAAGATACGCTCTTTGGGAAACCCTTTCGGGAGAAATCCCAGATGGAAGGTGAGGTCGCTTCGCTCTCTTTCTCAATCCGGAAATATGGATGTAGGTACAAGGAATTAATGCATGTGGCCCACTGACTACTACATTGCACAGATCCTCTGTTTGTGATCTACCTCATATCTATCCTGGATATTTTTTCTCAACTACATAACAAAATGATCTCGAAAGAATGGAATGCCTCTTCCTCCTATTGTCCCAATTATAACACAACCTGATAGACTACTAGTGGTTAATTTTGACTACATCAAATCTTAACTAGAGTTAAAATATAGACTTTTATAGAGTATTTTACATCACAAGCATGTTTATAGCCCATTTTCCATAAATAATGGGGTTAACGCAGCATCCTCCCAAACTATAGGTGTGAAAACAGGAAGGTCAACTTCTGAGTGGCATAAATTTTTTATACAGACTCCAATTGACGTGCGTCTTGCATCATTGGAAAGATCTATATGTGTAGAATAGCATGAAAAGATGTTGTGCTAAAGCATCAAAATTTTACCCCCAAAAAAATTTGTTTGATGCCTCAAAATGAAAACTTAGTATTAGGTCTTGCACTAAAAAATAACAAATAATTTCATCTCCTTGCCATTTATGTTATAATTTTTTTGTTTGATTGTCGAATTCTTTGTGTGAGTGTAATGACCCAGGATTAAAATATTCAAAATTGAATGCATCAACCATACTATTATCAATCAACATATCTACTCAATTAAATATCATAGGATTTTCAAAATATTGAAAAGAACAACATACCTATGGAGCAATGATAGGTCTTACAAGTGAATATGAATTTTTCATGCTATTTAGATCCTGCAGACTGCAAAAAAGTATTAGGGATGACTCTCCACCCAGCCTTAGATGAGTTGCAACCAATATTTCTTGCAGTTGTCGCCCCTGAGCCCTCAATCAACTTACTACTATCAATGCCCTTTGTTTCCCAGCATTCCCTTCCTCAAAGAATGAGTGAATAAATTAATGCTTCCCATCTCCCTTTTTTTCCATTAAATAGAGTCAACTATTCTAAAAATGGTAGAGGGATTCGAAAGGGATTCGCATGTGCACAATTCATCTACCATCATGCCAAATTTTATTTCTTTTTATTATATAAATATTTATTCGAAATTTTATCTATTACTATATTTTCTTTCTTATTTGTTACTTTATTTATTATTATCTTTTCTTCATTATTTGTTATTTTATTTATTATTATCTTTTCCAAGTTATTTTTTATTTTATTTATTACCCCATGTTTTCCTCACACCCTTTGTTTAACTATTATACCAGCAGACATCGAAAGTTACATCACAACACTAGGAAAATGTTGGTGAATCTCAAGCCTCTTTCCCAACTTTCAAAACCAAACATATAGCCTCATCAGTCTATATCAAAACCACAAGAATTTCCCCAAGGCATAGAACTCAACTACCCCAAGGTAATAATATGATCCCTATACTCAATGAATGTGGGTATCTCACAAGGTTAGCCCAACTCTCTCCACAACCAACTAAGGTACACATCCCCAAGCATCAAATTCCTCACACCACTTCTGGACTTCAACATCCAAATCCAATACCACAAACTCGACCTCCTCAAGAATGTCACATAGCTCCTTAATAGTTATCCATCAAGAGTTACACAAGACAAAATAACACTGAAATATGTATTTTTTATTGAATTTGTCCCTATCCCATATGGTTTACACATTCTCCCTCATAGGTATGGACTCCCATGAGATCATCAAATAAATTACCCTCTCGGTCCATTTTTGAAATTCTCGAAAATCACCACAACTCAAAATGCAACCCCTACATTAGTTATGATCATAACATCATATAAAAGCATCCACGTGCCAACTCTTGCATGCCATCATGAGAACATAACTTCACTGTTACTCTAAATAGTAAAAATTGCATGCTTATGCATGTCATAAAATCTACATCCAATAACCACATGCTTCACATCATCATAAGTTAAAACATCAATATATTTTTATCACATATATATTATGATATCAAATAATATTTGGAACCATATCATTATAACTTCATGCCATAACATCATACATATGAGAATCATCTCAATTCTAGAGCAATACTACACTACAAACACTCTTATCATGATTCATCATAAAAATAAATTTCATTTGCTTGCATAAAAATGAATGTTACTAATGAAATAAGATTAGTTAACATCCATCTAGGATCTAGGCTATCTCATCAATACTATTAGTGGCATTCTATAACTCTTTTCTATCCATCACCTCCTTCCAAGTTGGTTATGGCTACAAGGGCTATGTTTCATGACCTTCATTCAAAATTTAAGTTCCTTCTTTACCCTTCCTCCATAAATAACTTTATTAAATGTACACTACAACATTGGGATTGGTCTTAGAATGTTATCTCTTATTTTTCCAAAATTTTAGTTACCAACATTATTATTTCAATGTTGTAATATTTTCCTTCCCCTATTTAAGAGGAGATATCCTCAAAACAAAGTTATAACATCTTGAATTCTATTCTATACGAACATTAAATATATTTCTCGCCAAACTCCAAATTATTTACAAACTGTATATTATACAAGAATATTTTTCATTTGAAATTAAATCATGATAATTCATAAACATTTGTTCCCCGATATTCATCCAAATGGACCACAAGTAAATCTTCATCAATTTGAGGAACATATTACCTCCTTTTATTCATCTCAACACTATATTTCCACATTCAAATCACATCATTCCTAGTAGGTTGGCATAGTAATCATCATCCCACAATATCATCATAAATAAGTTTGAAATTTTTTTATTGAGCCTTATAGACCATCATCATGACTATCTCACTAGAATAAACAAAATCTTAAAACACTTCTACTTTTCAATAATATTATTAAGTTTTCACAATGCACACTTTAAAAGGTGTGTCTCTTAAGAAGTGCAAGCATAAGAATGTTAGTGATAACACAATTCTTATATTTATTTTTAACACAACCACTTTAAGATACACATGACTTACATTGATTCCTAACACACACTAGAAACCTAAGGTTATTTTCCCACACGCTAGAAACCTAAGGTTCTCATTCATGTGGACCCCTTTTTAAAAATTGGTGCCTGGGTCTTTTGGTTTGGAAATAGCAAGAAAAAATGCAAGTGTGCTAACCCAAATCATTATCCCTCATTTGTTTTCATTTTATATTCCTCCCCCCTTCCCTTTTAGTATAATTTTTTGGAAAAGCTCAAATACTTAAGTACAACATAATTGACATGATTGAAATAGCAATATAATTGGTTCATCACGATTCAGGATGGCGCCACTAGGGTTTGTGAAGGTCGGAGGAGTATCGAAACAGAGGTTCTTGAAGTATGTAGCTGAGAGATGCCAGGCATTGTAGGTATGGGGCTTTCATGTTGGATTGTGCCAGATGCAGACCCACTTTCAGAATCCCAAAGTTTTAAAACCCTCAGGCCTGCTCAGAAATAGAAAATGGGCAATGGAAAAAACAGTTTTTCATGATAGCAATCTTCTGTATCAGATAGTGGAGCTCAACTTTTACTGGCAATGTGAGGATTCTGAATATGTGTTACCCCGACAGACTGGCCAATGATTACGCAAGTGTCCCCTAGGTCTTGGAGATTATGTTTCTATCAGCGAGGTAGCAGGTGTTTGCACTTATTTCGTGGGACTATTACTCACTCGGGAACACTTCGGTGTTTTATTCTTTGGTGTTGGTTTTCATACAGTGCTCCTATCTATGCATCTGTGTTATGGCTGCTCGATTATGAAGGTGTGACCACTGGCAGTTGGGTCATCATTTTTCTTATTGTTTCTCCCCTAGAAACTCCAACAAAGGACATGTTCGTGGTTGGTATGCCCTGTTCCTGGTCTGGGGCAGGGCGCAATCATTTGCCTCCTTTGTTTGGGCTTTGGCTAGGGGCACAAGTTTAATTTCTCTCTTCTTTTGAACTCTATAACTTGGCGCGTGAGTGGTCCATTACTCTCTGCCCTCCCCATGGAGGCTCTGTTTCTTTGTACCATTGGTTCTTGCACAAACACAACACAAAATTGAAACCACTCTCATACGAGACTCCAAAATCGAAACAGATTTAAGACAACATTTTGGATCAAGACTCTTTAGAACACGTACTCCCCTCCTGTCTTCAAATTTTATTAGGCCCCTTGTGGCAAAAAATATTTTATTGTGGGTACACGATTCAGACAGAGTCTTTCACCTAAAACAAAATATTATGGCATTGATGGGATACACTATTCACTTGCAATCCCTGTTCTATGGAGGTCGGTCACTTCAAGACTGTTGGTCAATGAAGGACCATTCCATTGTTTCAGGGTCGACCATCACCCTCAACCTGTGCTTGAGGCTGGGTGTTGTGGAACAAGTAAAAACAAGAGTAGTAGGGGGCGAATGGGGTAAAAACTCCTCAAAACAAGAACAGACTAATGGTGGCCCCTCTTACAAGAACATTCTTTAGGGGAAAAACTTTGCATCAATACCACCAAAATAAGCTGGAAACTCCCCACATCCAGACATAGTAGAACAAATAGGCCAACCACCAACTTTGAATATAGACAGTCTAGAAAAAGACAAACATTGCACAACATATGAATCACAAGCAATAATCTATCGTTTTAATTGCTTCTGGCCTAAACTAATGAGCTCTTCCATTGGATTTTCACAAACTGGACCAAAAACTGTGAAATTAATCTCTGCTCCAAAGGGTTTTTTATTGTTAAATTTCAATCCTCAGAGGCCAGAGATATTGTTATCCAAGAAGGACCATGGTTTTGGGGATCTACAGGATTTTTCATCACCCCATGGTTCTCGGAATTTGATGAAAACACTATGGTGGTTACTAGAATGTTGGTATGGGTCACATTGTACAATATCCTTCTTCACTTCTGGAATGACCACGTCCTTGAAGGTATGGGGAACATCATTGGGTGATACATAAAAATAGGTATCCAAATATCGGAGGAGAGAATTTACACTTTCGCACACGTCTGTGTGGAAGTAGATCTTAGCAAAGGATTACTGGAAATAATCTTGATGATTCACAAACAACAAAATTAGATGAAGCCCCTAGATTATGAAAACACTACATTTAGATGCAGAATTTGTATGCAAATGGGACACTTACAAAACACATCTCCTGATGCCAAGAAATAAAACAGAAAAAAGAAGGTTGGGAAACAGACCAAAGTTTGGCAATACCCCCCACCTGGTCCTAAGGAGGATGCGGAAGAAGAAGAGGACGAGATCTTCCCCATGGAAAACAATCAGACAACAAATGAACCAGAGGTACAACGAAATGTTTCACTAGATCATTTGGATCTACAAACTCTCCCGAAACAGATGGATACAAATCCAGAGGACACAGAAAATTGTGGAATTAAATGACACCATACATCAAATAACTCAGATTCAAACAAGGAAATTGGAACACATGCAATAGATAATTAGATTATCCTTGTCTCCTCCACGCCATCACAAGGTGAATGGTGTAAAGTCGATAAGAAAAAATGGAGAAAATCGTGATTTTTGGGGCTCTCCCTCCACTCCAATGGCATGGATCACTCTTCATTTTTGTGTTTTTTGGTTATATTTTTTCCTCCTCAACTCATTTGTAGTGGCGCATCTTTGTTGCTTGAGTCCGGATTTGTATTAGCCTGCTTGTGGTCAGTGTGACCTGCCTCCCCTTATGGGCATTGAAATCAAATGGAATGTTGTTGAATATACAATGTAACTTTTTACTATTTATAAAAAGTTCAATTTTTTCTGTGGAAAAAAATAAAAAGTACAACATAATACATAACTCGTAGGAAATAAAAAAGATTACATGGGATTGATTATGGATG
This sequence comes from Pinus albicaulis, assembly GCA_034641835.2. Classification (NCBI taxonomy): domain Eukaryota; kingdom Viridiplantae; phylum Streptophyta; class Pinopsida; order Pinales; family Pinaceae; genus Pinus; species Pinus albicaulis. The sequence continues at coordinate 342,064,345 of CM076581.1, read as the reverse complement.
CTTGGGTTGAGAGCACATTACATGGGATTTATTATGGACCCAAGATACATGTCTTGAGGAGCATGGTGTTGGAAATACTGAGAGGGGGGGTGAATCATTATTCCTTTCAATTAGTATTATTATTAATCTTTTAGAGAATTAGTTAATCTGTGTTTGTACAATGATAATAGTAAACAAAAGGAACACAAATTCACACAGTTTTTAAGGTGGAAACCCCCTCCAGGATAAAAACCACCTGAATGATTTTCTAATAATTCTTTAATCTTCAACTCCAATTGAAAAGAAAGCTCCAACTTCCTAGAATCTAGAAAATAATTCTTCTCCAGCTCCCACTGGATGGACGCTCCAACGCCTAAGATTCTTCAGTAGTCAACTAAACGGATGCCCCAACACCCAATGAGCTAAAACTCACCCAAGCACCACCCTACCACCCTGAATTTTTCACAGGCTTGAACTTGTTGGTGACTTCATGCACCAGCCCAGCACCACCCTACCGCCCTATAGAAGAATAAAAGAAGAATGGACTCTCATACCAGGGAAAATGGTCCACTTTACAATGATATAGAATGATGTAGAAGAAGAAGAAACACTTGTTGGAAATACTGAGAGGGGGGGTGAATTAGTATTTATTTCAATTAGAGCATTAGCTAATCTTCAAGTATTATCAGTGTTTGTACAATGATAGTAGCAAACAAAAGGAACACAAATGCACACAGTTTTTAAGGCGGAAACCCACTCCAAGACAAAAACCACCTAATGCTTTTCTAATAATTCTTTAATATTCAACTCCAATTGAAAATAAAGCTCCAACTTCCTAGAATCTAGAAAAGCATTCTTCTCCAGCTCCCACTGGATGGAAGCTCCAACACCCGATATTCTTCAGTAGTCAGCTGAACGGATGCCCCAACACCCAATGAGCTACAACTCACCCTAGCACCACCCTACCACCCTATAGAAGAATAAAAGAAGAATGGACTCACGTACCAGGGAAAATGGTCCACTTTATAATGATATAGAATGATGTAGAAGAAGAAGATATACTAGACCATAACCCCAACTTTGGCATAACCACCTAATGATGATCCTAGACCTCCCAACACTTCCTCTTCAACCCTTGGCAGATAGACACTAGTACAATTTTTACAATAATGTATTTACAATGACTTAGTACAAAGATACCTTTACAATGATTATATGCAGTGCTGCCCACTTGAAGACTTCATATGATGAACTTCTTGCTGCTGTTATGCACCTTGGTTGATGCTCTTTTCATGCTACCCTCTACTGCACCTTGCTTTTCTTTTCTGCCCTAGAAAGTCTGGTCCTTTGCAACCCTTGACAACACATGATCTAGATTTTTCTTTTCATTCTAGGAGCTTGATATTGAATCTGGTGTATCTCCGTTATTTCAAATCCTCAATATCTGATTTTCGGTCTTGTAGTAGTCCTTTGAGTCATATTTCCAATTCCATAGGTCTGACCCAATTTGGATTCTTCAAGATATATTTATACCCAATCTCTCACAATGCCCTAATTATGAACTCTTTCCGAAGAGCGCACTTGTATGGCATGCCACGTGTCACTGTTTCTTCATTTGGCTCTGAAATTGAAAGAGAAAAAACCACAGACTGTGTACTATTTGCCACCTTTTACGGAATTTCAATCCGATACTCAGAGAGAGAGTTATGACGATTTTACCAATGTCACTTCTTTGAGATGAATTTCAAGAGCCTGCAAAAACCTTGACTTGCACAGATCATATCTCCAAAAATATTGCGCACTTGATTTGAAATTTTTACAGCAGCTTCCTTAGGATTTCAGCTTTGCCTCATAAAAATTTTAGCTTCTGAACCTTCGTAGAAAGAAAGTTAGAGCGAAAATTCCATGATGACCTATTTCAGATGGTTGAATCCCTTGCCTAAGAAGGAAAAGAAGACCACAATTTATATAAATGCTTAAGTTGAGAGGGGATTCAACAAGTGAACGTGGGAGGGATTTTAGGAGCTTAAAAAATATTAATTATGACTTTTCAATGACCCATTCCCCAACCCCATGGGGTTTTAGACCACTAACTGGGGGTAAAAACTTCAAACATGAATATCTCTCAAACCGTGAAGAATTACATGTCCATATATCAATGGAAACATCTCAACAAGTAGAAACCATCAAAATAATTATTGACCCAGAATATATTAATTTGGTAGGTCAAAAATCCCATTCAATATTGGGTTAGCCCCTGGTGCTGCTTGAGTTGACATCAATGACAACCGTTGATCAACAATCTCCCCCTTTGGCATTGATGGCAACACAAGTACTCCCCCTGCGATCATGACACCTCTTCCTACAACATTCTCTCCCCCTTTGACATCAATGGCAAAGGGTAACTCCCCTTGAAACAAAACCATCCTGCGGACCTGTACACACTTCCACTCCCCCTGACACACAACCATCCTGTGGACCTGTACACACTTCCACTCCCCCTTTATATTCTAAATAAGGAAAATCTAATGAGAACTTGGGAGAATCCCAAGCTTTTGGAAAATATATTTCAATGCTGGTGAATATTTAATATGTGATTCTGTTGGTGTTGCTTTGAATCTTACTACTTGTCCAACTGCTTGCATAACATCTAGTCGGGAGGCTGTTACATATAGAAGACTACTAATCATAGATCTATACAACCTTTGATCCACATCCTTAGATGAGTTTTCTATGCTCAATTTGCAACCTGTTACCATTGGAGTAAGGATGGGTTTCCAATCTTCCATTTTAAATTTCTTGAGCATTTCCTTGATGTACTTGGCTTGACATATAAATATTCCTTTCTCTTGCTGAGATATTTGAAGCCCTAAGAAGTATGTCAGCTCACCAAATAAAGACATCTCGAAATCACTTTGCACCTTTGTAGAAAACTTCTTACATAGTCAATCATCATTGCTACCAATTATTGTATCCTCCTCTTTATCTATTATACATGATTTAGTTGCTTCATCCAGAACATATATGTTGTTTGGAGCTCGACTTGTTGTAGCCACAATTTCACCATACACGCCTTTCCTGATTTCACATTTTGTGGAGTCGAATAGTATTGTGTGTCCTTGATCACACATTTATCCAACACTGAGCAGATTGTGATTCATGTTTTCAACCAATAGAAAATTCTTGGCTAGAGCATATTTGCTTCCGAGAGTGACAGTACCTAATCCTATAACATTTGAAGATCCATCATTTCCAAAGGACACGGTTCCGTCCTTCTACTCTTTCAGAGATACAAATTTATTTCTATCTCCAGTCATATGCGTTGAGCAACCGCTATCAACATACCACACATATTTGTTCTTTTGAGCCTTGAAAGCAAGAGCACAATTATCATTCTTCTTCTTCTTCCATGTTCGTTTGTTTTGTGGCTTTGAAGATTATTCTGGAGGATTTTCAAGTCTGCAGTCTTTGGCTATGTGTCCAAAGTTTCGACATTTGTAACAGTCAATATTATTTCTTAAATGTTCCAATCTATTGATGTTTCGCTGAACCCTAGGAGGTTCATATTTGACAGATCTCCTGGAATTGTATTCGTTCCTAGGTTACGTGCAACATTCTACAGCTTTATGACCAAATTTTCCACATGAATAACAATAGCCATAAAAAATATGTTGGTGCCTGGATGGAAATTTTTGTCGAGGAATTGTCTTCCAAGGCTGTTCTTGCGAATCTTGTCCAATAAAGTCCACATGCATGTCAAATCTCATAGGTTCATTGTATTTTGTTGTAGAAGGTCCTGCTTCTTCTTCTTTGTAACCGATGCCAGTTTTGTCATTGTAAGATCGTTGATTGTTGATGAGTTCTTCCAATTCCCTTGAGCTATTGGCATAGTTTTGGATAGTTTTTCCTTTCTTCACTTCCTCACGCAGCGAGACTACTTCGGCTTCTAATTCTTCCCTTTCTTGGTTGCTTTCTTCCAACTTCTTTTGAAGTGACTCTTCCATGTATTTGTGTTCTTCAACTTCAATTTTGAGACCTTGAACTTGTTCTTCAAGATTATTGGAACGGATCTTCTCCGCCTTGAGATCTTTTATAAGCTTGATTGCTTCCTCATAAAATTCTTCTATGGTCCATCCTTCTTCTTCGTTGTTTGATACCTCTTGTTTATTGTGCTTGGGTTTATTGTGCTTGGCCATAAACAATACTCTCTCATTGGCTTCTTCTTCATTGTCATTGTCTTCATCGGATGATGAGCTATCTTCTTTAGAGAGAAAGTTCCTTTTGGATCCTTTCTTGTTGAATTTCTTAAAGCCTTTCTTTCCTTTTGAGTTTCCATCACTTCTGTTTAGACATTTTGCTACGAAATGCCCAACCTCACCATAGCCGAAACATATCAATGGAATTTTACCTTTGAATTTTCCCTTACCAATTTTTAGTTTTCTCGTAAAGTAAGCATATTCTTCATCTAAAAGACCTTCTCCATCATCTTCCTTTTCTTCACACTTGCAGGTGCATGTCTTTTCAATTGAAGGTTGTTTGTCCTTATTGGTTTTCTTAGATGCAACGAACGCAGTTTCTAGATGCGAAGTACCCTCTTCTTCATCAAGTCTCATTTCATATGCTATGAGAACTCCATGTAATTCCTCTTTGCTGAGTTTGTCCAGATTTGCACTGTATTCTAAGACCAATACCTTTGGGTTGAATCTCCCTGGTAATGTTCTAAGAATCTTCCGTATAATAGTCTTCTTGTCAACTGGCTCTCCCAATCCTTCCAGAGTATTGGTTATTTCATCAACGTATTGGAAGTATGCAGCAATGTTGCAATCTTCTTTCATTCCGAGTTGCTCAAATTTTTCTCTATAGATTTGAAGCTTTGCTTCTTTGACATTTGAGTCACCTGCATATATATTCTCAAGCTTGTCCCATACATTTTTGGTGGTTTTACAACCCAACACCTTATGATAAGCAGATTCAATAAGTCCACTAATAATAATATTCTTTGCTTTTGCATCATTTACCAAATTCTTCTTACCTTGTTCATCCGCAGTTGATGTAAATCCATTTTGAACAGTGTCCCATACTTCGTAACCTTGCGCCGAGAGATAGACCTCCATTCTTCCTTTCCAAAGTGCATAATTATTTTCATTGAATAGAGGTACACCATTCTTGGTATGCTCCATGACCTCCTTCCAGCTATTAAACTACTATTGAAGGAACCAAGCTCCGATACCAATTGTTGGAAATACTGAGAAGGGGGGGTGAATCAGTATTTCTTTCAATTAGAGCATTAGTTAATCTTCAATTATTATCAGTGTTTGTACAATGATAGCAACAAACAATAGGAACACAAATGCACACATTTTTTAAGGTGGAAACCCACTCCGGGACAAAAACCACCTAATGATTTTCTAATAATTCTTTAATATTCAACTCCAATTGAAAATAAAGCTCCAACTTCCTAGAATCTAGAAAAGCATTCTTCTCCAACTCCCACTAGATGGACACTCCAACACCCAAGATTATTCAGTATTCAACTGAACGGATTCCCTAACACCCAATGAGCTACAACTCACCCTAGCACCACCCTACCACCCTATAGAAGAATAAAAGAAGAATGGATTCTCGTACCAGGGAAAATGGTCCACTTTAGAATGATATAGAATAATGTAGAAGAAGAAGATATACTAGACCATAACCCCAACTTTGGCACAACCACCTAATGATGATCCTAGACCTCCCAACACTGCCTCTTCAACCCTTGGCAGATAGACACTAGTACAATTTTTACAATAATTTATTTACATGACTTAGTACAAAGATACCTTTACAATGATTGTATGCAGTGTTGCCCACTTGAAGACTTCATATGATGAAATTATTGCTGCTGTTATGCACCTTGGTTGATGCTCTTTTCATGCTACCCTCTACTGCACCTTGCTTTGCTTTTTGCCCTAGAAATTCTGGTCCTTTGCAACCCTTGAAAACACATGATCTAGCTTTTTCTTTGCCTTCTAAGAGCTCGATATTGACTCTGGTGTATCTTTGTTATTTCAAATCCTCAATATCTGATTTTCAGTTCTGTAGTACTCCTTTGAGACGTCTTTCCAATGCCATAGGTCTAACTCAATTTGGATTCTTCAAGAGAGAGTTATACCCAATCTCTCACAATGCCCTAATTATGGACTGTTTCAGTAGAGCGCACTTGTATGGCATGCCACGTGTCGCTGTTTCTTCATTTGGCTTTGAAATTGATAGAGAAAAAACTACAGACTGTGCAATATCTGCCACTTTTTACGAAATTTCAATCCAATACTCAGAGAGAGAGTTATACGATTTTACCAAGGTCACTTATTTGAGATGAATTTCAGGAGCCTGCAAAAAACTCTGACTTCCACATATCATATCTCCAAAAATATTGTGCACCTTGATCTGAAATTTTTACAGCAACTTCCTCGGGATTTCGAATTTGCCTCATAAAAATTTCAGCTTCTAAACCTTCGCAGAAAAAATAGTTACATCGAAAATTCCATTATGACCTATTTCAGATGGGCGAATCCCTTGCCTAAGGAGGAAAATAAGATCACAATTTATATAAATGCTTAAGTTGAGAGGGCCTTCAACAAGTGAATGTGGGAGGGATTTTAGGAGCTTAAAAAATATTAATTATGACTTTTCAATGACCCATGCCCCAACCCCATGGGGTTTTAGCTCACTAACTAGGGGTACAAACTTCAAACATGAATATCTCTCAAACCGTGAAGAATTACATGGCGTGCCATATATCAACGGAAACATCTCGACAATTAGAAACCATCAAAAGCATTATTGACCTGGAATATATTAATTTGGTAGGTCAAAAATCCCACTTAATATTGGGTTAGCCCCTGGTGCTGCTTGGGTTGACATCAATGACAACCGCTGATCAACAACACTAGACCATAACCCCAACTATGACACAACCACCTAATGATGATCCTAGACCTCCTAACACTGCCTCTTCAACTCTTGGTAGATAGACACTTGTACAAATTTTACAATGACTTAGTACAATGATACCTTTACAATGACTATATGCAGTGATACCCATTTGAAGACTTCATGTGCTGAACTTCTTGATGTTTTTCTACACCTTGATTGTTGCTCTTGTCATGCTACCCTTTCTCACTCTTTAGAACATTAGATCATGCATTGAGTCTTATCTTGATGAATATATAATACCTGCAAAAATACTTCAAGGAAATACCCATGACATGATAATAGCAAAACTTACCTCATCCTGCAGAGCATATGTCAGTGCTAAAAAAAACAACAAATTAGAATACAAAGAACCTAATGCAATTAAGAGATGAACATGCATATACAAAAGATACTTACCTGGAGCTTACCTATGTTGCATCATTTTGTTGCACCTTGCTTTGCTTTGCTGCCCTAGAAAGTCTGGTCCTTTGCAACCCTTGACAACACGTGATCTAGCTTTTTCTTGCCTTCTAGAAACTTGATATTGAATCTGGTGTATCTCTGTGATTTCATATCCCCAATATGTGATCTTCATTCCTGTAGTATCCCTCCAAATCTTCTTTCCAATGCCACAGGTCTAACCCGTTTTGGATTCTTCAATGCAACATTATGCCCAATCGCTCACAATGACCTAATTATGGACTAGTTCAGTAGAGTGAAATTGTATGGCATGCCACGTTTCATTGTTTCCTCCTTCGGCTCTGAAATCGATACACAAAAAACTAAAGTCTGTGCACTATCCACCACTTTTTACAGAATTCCAATCTGCTTCTCAGAGAGAGAGTTATGACGATTTTCCCAAGGTCACCTTTTTGAGATGAAATTCGGAAGCCTGTAAAAACTCTAACTTTCACAGACCATATCTCCGAAAATATAGCGAACCAAGATCTAAAATTTGGACATGAGCTTCATCAAGATTTCGCCTTGTTTCAACATCTAAGACTTCACAAAGATAGAGTTATAGTGAACATTCCACGATCACTAATTTTGGAGGATATATGAAATTTATTTTTATATAGTTGAGAGGGGCTTCTATAGAGAATGTTGGAGGGATTTTAGGAGCTTAAAAAATTATTAATTATTGACTATTAAATTACCAAAACTAAATATTAGTGTCATGCCACAACCCTGCGGGGTTTTAGCCCACTAACTAGGGTTACTAACTTCAAACATGAATATCTCTCAAACTGTGAAGAATTACGTGGTGTGCCATATATCAACGGAAACATCTCGACAAGTAGAAACCATCAAAAGTATCCTTGACTCGGAATATAGTAATTTGGTAGGTCAAAATTCCCATGCAAGATCGGGGTAGCCCCTGGTGCTGCTTGGGTTGACATCAATGACAACCACGAATCAACACATGGGATGATTGTCTTGGAAAGCAAGAAGCCTTGCGATGAAGAGAACTTGACACTTGCAACCCATGCTTAGAGAGTGCACCACCTAAGTATTGGTATCTTGACATGTATACCTTGGACAGGGAGCACTTCACTTGGTGACATTATGCTCTGCATTAAATTAAATTGCTTATATAATTATTCCACTTTACTAATGTTGGTCTCCCTCACCTACTCTGTATAGAGGGAAGATAATGTCTTTGTCTACAATATACTCATTATTTCATCTATATAATTTGGCATGGGGAGTTCTTAGTGCTTTTTGATGCAATAGAGGAAGACCTAGGGTTTGTGACGTAAAACTTAGAGAAGAAATGAATATGATTGCTAGAACTAGGGATGATCTTGAGTCTTAGAATTTGTCTTAGAAATTATTTTCCATATGGTAGGATGAAGGGTGTATTGAGGTCTAAAACATTTGTTTTATAGTGTATATAAATATATTGAATGAATTAAGAAGATATGTAGGGACATGGTTATTAGAATAGGAACATTTACAATGTAGGCCTATGTTGGACCTTGTTTGAACTTTGAAGGTATGGTTTGAAAGAAAGGACCTTAGTAGAGGGTCTTTTATCTTTTCAAAGGGTTACTTCCTCCTTGTAACCTCATTAATAAAAGAGAATATTTCTTTTGGGGAGTTTGGCATTTTGGTCCCTTCGAATCCTCTATCTCCTTATTGAGAAGGGAGAGCTAACCTACTAAAATTTCTCATCTGTTTCATTTTCAATTTTGATCTAAGTAGTCTTTCTAATCACTATTAGCAATTTCATCTTCCATTTAACATTTGTGAGATATATATAAATTTATTGTCTGTTAAACTATCTAAATAAGTGAGAACATCTAATAAACATAATATTACCTAAAGGCATTGTCAGATTTTCTCTAATATCTGAAAATCTATTAATGTTAATATTTCATTGAGGTAATTTATTATTGTTTCGTTGAGCATTGTTATTTACTAGAAATCTTGTATCTTTGAAGTACCTACCTCATTTTTTATTTCAAACACATTGGAAGTAATTCTCTTTAAATCAATTTTGATATCATTATCTCATTTGAAGCAATTGCATTTTCATCCTATAATTTAGCCTTACATCCTAAAAATTTACATGCAAGCCTAATCTTGGTTGATAAAATATTTTAGGGCCACATTCTTCATCTAATTTGAGAGGCTACACCCTCATTCATACTTAACACATGTGAACTTACAGTCGTCGGGGCCACAATCCCTGCAACGCCAGAGGCACTTGGGTAGTTAAAAACAAGGATAGGTATCATTAATAAAGCCTTAGCTTTCTTCCCTATACCTTCTCTCTACAACTTGTGTTTGTGAGTAGCTTCAAAAAAATTGTGAAAAAGGATTCATCTAGACTGGGAATTTAACTAAAAGTAACCAAGATCTTGCATTCCAACTAGTTTAGTCTTGCATTCCATCCTTCTAACTTTTCTTCTCTTGTTTCATAACTATCATTGTGGGTATTATATCTTCCTTGAATTATTGTGTTGTTTCTTTGATTATATTTCCCATTATTTATTTACATTTTCATTCATGTCTTGAGCATTTTATTGAAAGTACAAGTTATTTTTGTTGTGCAAGTTATTTTTATCTGCTCATATTTTATATTGTGATATTGTGCCATTTATAACACTTCTTGCATCATTGTTGTTATTGTAACTTGAACATCTATTTAGCCTCTAAATTTCCATTGAGAATTTTTAAGGCATTATTCTATCACCTTTACATCTTATATCTACCTCATTTAATCTTAATTCAATTCCATTTTAAAACATTGCTTATAAACTCTTAAACTTGCTCTTTTTAATAATCAAGTTGCAATAATAACAATTTCCTTTCCATCATATCTCCTAGAATTGTTGTTCCAACAAGTTTCATCCTTTAGTTTTCACCTTTTAAGGACTACCTCCATTGACTTATCTAGGAGAAAGTTTAAATAGAGTGAATAGGGATTAGAGTGGCAGCCCTTGTTCTGAGCATTTCAGCTTAGGTGTAAACTTTAGGTGACAAATTTTTTTTCAAACCAGGTCTTCCAATTTTTTGCTATGTTACATGGGGGCATGTTATCAAGGGTAGGAGACATGTTCCCTGCACTCCCCACACTCCTGGGACATGGGTAATTCAAGCGGGACGTTCCCCACATCCAACCTCATGAAACTTCATATGGAGAAAGTAGACATTCATATCTCATTCATAATTCAACAAATATAACAATTTTCAAGGTTTGAGAAGATGGTTACCTGGCATAGTAGGTGGACCTGCCTTGGATGATGAGCACTAGGAAATAGGAGGAAAGGAGGTTGGCCCTAGGAGCATTAGGATGACATGGCATACCTTAGGAGGATGAGAATCTCACTTAAGGATGCTTGGGTTAAGAGCACATTACATGGGATTGATTATGGACCCAAGATACATGTGTTGAGGAGCATGGCCGGATGATTGTCATGGAAAGAAAGAAGCCTTGTGATTCATGGATATCTGAGCCTAAATCCTTGTCAAAGTTTGGAAATTCCTATATCTTTGATCTTGTTATCACATTTAAGGTCTCGATTTCAGCTCAATTGGGGCTTTAGGCTCTATGTTCTGCTAATTTTTTCTAAACGTTTCCACTTCTTTTGGCAGCACCAATTATAATGATATAAAAGAAGGTGTTTCCAAAACAAATGGCATCAAATGTTATGCATTTTTGTAAGGGAGGTGTTGTAAAATGTGTTGACACCATCCAACATGTGGAATTATCAAAGTCACGCATTATAATCATTCTTTACCGGTCAAATCAGATTTTCTAACATAAAATGTTGATGACCGAAGTAAAAATAAGCATGATGGGTATGATGCATGCTCAAGGGGTTTATTCATTTTATGTGCACCTGTCAGCCTGAATTTCCATATTTTTAAGGCTAAGGTTAAAAAAAAATTGTGTTTCTCATGTTGGGTTTCCATAGATGTAGCTCTTAGTTGTTTGTTCCAAAAATAGTGCCTGGTTAGTTGTCGATTCTTTGACCATTTTGTGATTTCTAGATCAAATCACGAAGATGGGAAAGGGAGGGCCTTTGTGCAAGGATGGGCCGAATGGAGCGAACTTTATTTAATCTTATTTAGAAAAATATGAGTGGTTTGTGTAGGCGGGTTGGGTGGAGTATTTTCACAGGCTCTAGGGGTTCAATTACAATGTTGCTAGCTCCTTTGTAGAGGGGTTTGATAGGAAGTAGGTTACTCTTACTAAAATTTTGTTCTCGGTTTTGGAGGAAGTCATTGCTGAGGCGACGAGATTCTCTATTGATGGGGATATATGGTTTAAGAAGGAAAACCTCATAGGTATCAAAATCACAATTTTCCTGAACAAATAACACCAAAATGAAAATTGGAGGATGAATGTGCAGAGAACATGGCTCAAACCCACCTGGAATGACACCCTAAAGTTCATATAGATGTATTTTACGTGTGAGGGCATGTATGATAGGATTTTCATGTATCAATTCAATTTTTTGGCTCATTTGGCTAGTTAATTAAGAATGAACATGTCGTTTTTCTTGTTAAAGAGTCTTATGAAAATGTCTACAAAAATTAAAGCAAACCCCAAGTCTTCCCCCCATTTCATTTTTCATAAGGGGTTGATTAAAATATTAGTTTTCAATCATTTAAGAAAGATAGGAAGAGCTTCAGATCATTGCTTATTTTAGGGAGGGTTTGTTGAACCAATCGTTTCCAAACCAAAATCTGTCAAGGGTAAGAAACAAATAAAGGCCACGAACCCTATCCAAAACCCTGAAACTCCAAAGTAAAAAAATTCCTCAGTCCTTACCAGAAGCAAGAGAAAAAATTTGTTTGGTAAACAAATAGAAGAACATGTTTCTTTTCCTATGGCGGAAAATGTATGTAAGAAGGAGCAGGAGGGTTCTTAAGAAAAAAAATCAGCTTCCCCTCAAGAATAGTTTCCAGAGGTGCCAGAAGATTACCCTACTGATAAGCATAGCAGTAATAAACAATAAATGGTCTTAGGGGTTAAAATAAGTGACAAAGGACTTAAAATATCAAACCAATCATCCAAACTAGCACAAAAGGAAAGCGAGAAATACGTTACCCAGCTATCTGAGATGTATGGGATGAGACGACCCCATACAAGGCCCATAAATAATATTAAGCTCAACTCTAAATTGTAGTAGAAACCAGCTTTGAAAGAACAAGTCATTGTTATTGATGATATACCTATGAAGGATTTGCTAATCAACAAGGACGAAGCTTCAAGTTCCTCTAAGAAGAAGAAGACTCAAAAATAGAGTAAAAGAGAGAAACATGGCCCCAAGGCCAAGAAAATAAAAAGGAAAAAACATATCGAAACAAGCAAAATGGACCTTTTGTTAGACGCAATAAAAAAGTTAAATAAGTATCCCAAAGATAGTGTTGTTAAATGTTTAGGCAGCGCTGTTTTTTTATATGTTTTTTTTTCAACGGAATGTGTATTTGGATTTATAGAGGCATTGTCTAGATTGAAGCCCATAACCTTTTACAAGAAAATTCAGTCGCTACTTCTCCTATTCCTAGTAATATTACAACACATTTTTTCCTTCTTTCCTTTCTATTAAGATGTAATATTATGCTTTGACTAATTTTATAAATTCTCCGAAAAACACTACCAAAAACTTCATATTTTCAATTCATTTAGATGCATAAAGATAGGATGAGGCTGACACTTGCTTCCTTCTTCTTTTTTGGGAACTTATCCACTTTCTTTGTTGGACTACACTTTGTATCCCCTACTAAATATTTGTCATCAAGAGAGAATCCCACTAAAGGAATCCAAGGGAGGCCCCCTACTATCATATTTGTTGAGATCTCCTCTATTACCATGAGAGATTCCATATTTTCTCATGCTATATCCACCTAAAAAAAAATGATTTCTTCCATTATCATGGAATGGGTAGAATTCCCTTGGGATTCCCATTGATCAACATGTTTCCTTAGGGCAGCATTGCACCCAAATTAGTCATTTCATCTGTTTTTTTATTATGTAGTCTTAGAAAGTGAAATAGCTATACTTCTTCAAAAAAATTCAGTTGATGGATGATTTGGCATTGCAAAGAGTCTCTAGGAGGGTCCTTGCAAATATTTTCCTTATTCATTTGTTGAATAGACAAGAGAGATTCGTTGATGACTATCAGTCTATTAATTTCATTTTCCCTAGCCAATTTCAATACTTGAAAGAGGGCCAGGAACTCAGCTTAATTATTTGTAGATAACCCAAGCCCCCATACATACATTATTTCTTCGTCTTCTTCAGGATCTACAAGCACCCCACATCCATCTGCACGTCATGTAGTTACTTTCGATGCCCCCATCGAAATACAGGAAGAAGTTATGCTTTCCCTTCCTCCATCATTTTAATTCAAGTTCCTACATCTGAAGCTTCTAGTTGGGACTATAAATAGGCTTCATAAGGAAACTAGTTTGAGAGTTAGGAAGATATAAGTTGCACCATTTCCTTTTTTATTCCAGGATGATTAAAAGATCCACTTGATCAAATCTATTAGTTTTTTATTGCCTCGGTTGGTAACTTCTTTAATTTGGTAGTTGTAATGCTACTTTTAATATCTTTATTCTAGAAAATTACATTATTATGCACTATCTAGATTAGCCAACAAATATATTTGGGAAGGACACTCCAATACTAAGCAACTGCAGCTTCTCTTGAGCACTTCCACGAATTTTTTTCAATCCAGGTAACATATATCGCTTCCCAAGTTGTGGGGCAAGCATCCAACTACATTAATTATCTAAAAATTTCCTGCCAAACAGATTGGGCGTAGTTGGAATTCTTGAACAAACATTCAACTGTCTCTTCTTCCTCTTCGTAAAAGACACATCTAGACGATCCTTGAATTTGTCTTTTCCTTAGATTTTTTGCTGTGAGGATTTTCCCCAAAACAATCTCCCAATAGAAAATGTTTACTTTAGGCAATCCATTATCATTCCAAACATATTTCCATAGTCCATCAATTGACAAAGTCCCACGATTTTGTGACAACACTTCATATCCCCTTTTAACTGAGTATGATTTATTTTTGTTGGTGGTCCGGATTCTTTCATCGACCAGGTGTGTACTAATGGGAGCACAACATTTTAGAGCCTGAATCATTAAGTTCCATTCAGAAAATAGATGTTTTGTAACATCTAAACAAATCCAGCCTCTCAAATGTCCCCTATCATCCTAGGATGAAAGATCAACAATAAAAATTAACTGATGGGCTTTCATCCAATCTGCGAGCTTCGACATTTTGGGGTTTACATGAAGAAACTATTTAGAAGGAGGGTGGTCCTTCCATAATTGTATCCTTAAACCATTTCCATATTTCCATCCTAGATGTTTGATTATTAGGGGATTGACTCCCTTACAGAGATTCCAAATCTTTGATCCCTCCTCAGTCAAATTTTCACTTTCAGGTCTTAGAAGTCAGCTTTTGTGAAATTTCTTTCGGAGTAGGGAAAATTTCCACCATTCAGAGGTAGGATATATCATCCTCCAAAATATCTTGGCACCCATGACTATGTTCATAAGTTCAGTGTCCTTGAAACCTAAGCCCCCATAGGGGTTAGGAAGTCTGAATGTTTTCCAATTGATAAAATGGAATCTATTTCCACTAGACCTATTTCCTTGCCCAAAAAAAAAATCTGATAAGCCTCCCAATCTTGCACATTATTCCCTTTAGAGCTAAAAGTGCCATGCCTGAATAGAGAGGAAGGGTGGCAAGCACAAATTTAATTCTAACAACTTTAAATGATTTCCACTCTTTGCAGACCAAGAAGGAAAGATCCCTTGCAATTTCGGTCGATATTTCTTCACTGCTATTCCAACCATAGATTTGACACTTCTATTTGTTAAGATTTCCCCTAGATAACTCATAGTAACTGAGAATTGTCTTCTTAAATCAACCTGCAAGAATGTTAGAGGCCCCTCCCATTAGAAAGGTGTCATCTTCAAAGAGAGAGTGATTAATATTTTTGACATTACGAGCAATGCTTAGCCAAACCATTTTTCCTTAAAGGATTTCTCTTTCTGTATTTTTGCTAAAATGTTCTGCCAATATGATATATTACAAGGGGGACATGGGACAAGCTTGTATCAACCCTATCATTGCTTTGAAAAACCCCACAGGTCTTCCATTCGCCAATGGGTCTATCCACGGGGAGCTTATGCGAGTTGTAATCTACCGAATTACATTCTCATTGAAGCCCATTTTCCTTATAGTTTTAAATCCTCACTTTGTCGAAGGCATTCGCCATGTCCAAATTTTTTACCATACATGCTTCTCCTGGTTATTTGCTGGAATGGATAGCGTCATGCACTAAAATTATGTTGTCTACTATTTTTCTCTTCTCCATGGATACCGTTTGGTTTTCAAAGATCAAAGAGGGAAGAAAACTTTTGAGCTTGGTCGTTACAATTTTTTAGATTAACTTATATCAAGAATTGCACAAAGAAATAGAATGATATTTGCAAAATATTACTGGTTTGGATTATTTAGGGATGAGGGAAAGGAAAGAGGAATTTGTTCCACCTCCTAATATTTCCTTTGATCTGGATTTGTTAACCATGCAGAGGAGATATTTTTTAGTCTAAATCCACAATGCCTTGTAGAAGTAGATTGAGAAGTCGTCAGGACCAAGCACTTTATCTAAAGCCAGACCCCAAACCACCTTAGCCAACTCTTCTTAACTTACATATCTTACTATCCAGTGATTATCTTCCATCGAAAGGGATGCTTCAATTGGGTTGAAGAATTCAGAAACCCTCTCCTCATCGAAACTCCTTCTTGAAATAGGCTACAAAAGTGGTTGTAAGCCTCTTGCTTGATAACCTCCATTGAGGAAATTTTCTCTTTTCCTTCTGGAGTAATTTCTTTGAACCTGTTCTCTGCTTCTCTATATTTTTCCATTCTATGGAAGTAACTTGTGTTTTGATCTCCCTACTTTAGCCAAAGAGTTCAGGATTTCATCCTCCAGTGTTGTTCTTCCTTTCTGCCTTCATAAAATATTTCTTTTGTAAAGGTTGCTTCCACCTCTAAATGGTTCAAAGTTACCTCCTTGCCTTCCATTTGTCGTTGATGAGTTGCTAGCCTCTTTTGCAACTCCTGTCTCTTCCACCCTAGAGGTTGATATTTTATCTTCAACCAAATTCTTAACTCTCTTTTTCATGCCTTAAGTTCGTTTTCCCAAACATAAGAAAGCAAACCAGAGATTAAGATGCTCCGTATGTAAGAAAAACCAAGTCAAAGTGAAGTAACACCCATGACTAAGGTGCCACAATCTAATTCTTTATTCAAAGCTTGAGCATAACTCCAATTTTACACATGACATGATAGGAGAAAGCTTCCCATATTTATACAAAAATTAGGGATATCTACTCAATAAATGTAGATCCCTTAAATATATATTAGATCCATAATTGTCTCAACTTATCCCTAAATTCAAGATACAAATCCTATGACACATCAAGATCTCCATGATCTTTCTCCTTGGAATATGGTCCACCTCTTGAGTTGAAATTCGAATCTGATCTTGGGAGGCCAATTAAGACCCTTCGAGAATCTCCAAAATAGGCCTACACATGTCACAAAACTCATAACACATATATAGATATATGAAATATGTTAATTTTCTAGTTTTTAATAATAAATTCACTTTAAATACATAAAATAAATAACTTTAGAAGACAAGGATCCTAACCCATATATTTATGAAAATGGTTACTTGATATAGGGTTTTAGGTCAGATAGTTATGAAATGAGA
The DNA here is from genome assembly GCA_034641835.2 of Pinus albicaulis. NCBI lineage: Eukaryota > Viridiplantae > Streptophyta > Pinopsida > Pinales > Pinaceae > Pinus > Pinus albicaulis. The sequence goes on along the minus strand of CM076581.1, from coordinate 342,047,143 downwards.
GCTAAATGGTTATGACATAATGGAAATACGTATGAATATGGAAAACAATTTTAAGACTCAACATACCCCCCAACTGAAGTTGTTGCATGTCCTCATGCAACTATTGTATTAATTAATTTTTCCATGAGTTGATATTTTATGAGTTTTGTTTTGTATAGATTCTTTCCAAACTTTGCTTCATGATTTTTTCTTTTGGTAGAGTATAATATATTTGATTGCAACATTTTTCTTTTGTGGTTGGTTCTTGTGTGACAACCGATTTTTGAGCAATGGTTCTTGTGTAACAATAATTTATTTTCTTTGTTGCATCAAAGTTCATGAAAACATTTAGAATAAAATACTATAATAACTCGTCAATGAACTAATAATTTGCAAAGCATATAACCTTTTGGAATCATACTACAACAATAGGTCGTTGGGAAGTATATGTAGGTTGGAATGAAATGAAAATGTGTGATAGTGTATGACATGTGAATATGAAATGATGTCCCTTCCCCCCAACTAAAGATATGACAATGTGAAAAAGGGAGTGAGGAATTTTTCCAAAGTTATAATTTTAGCATTCTAAGGAATTACATGACTAAAAATTAGAAAACCACATACCTTCACTTACCTTAAATGTGGATGAGTTGTGTATACTGAAGAGTGTGGTTTTTGATGTTGTTGGATCAGAAGTATGTAAAACAAAGGAATTCGATATGTTTCTTTGTTCTCTTTGTGTTGATGACAAGATTGGGATACTTATTGTTGCTAATAAAAATTGATTTCTAATGCAAATTGCTTAAATGATGTATTCCTCAATCGTTACAAAATCCGATGGTACAATTCTAGTCATGTGAATAAATGTGTTGATGTCGAGCATGAAGAGAAGTCATTGGATTATCAACCATTGATGAATGTCATTAACCAATGTGAGGCAAACTCACCATTAATGTCAATGAGTGCCAAGGTACCTAAGTACATCTTGCGAAGTGCGAATAGATGAGCTAATGTCGAGCCACTTGCAAGATCTGACGATCAAGGAACATTGATGTATTCCCATGATTGTCAGCGAGAGAACTTGTCATTAATGCATACAAACCTCAAGATACTAATAAGGACTCTAGTCTTGGACCTAGATAAAGTGCTGATGTCAATAGGCCAAGACTTGTTAGAAGGGAAGCCTTAAGGAATCCTCCATCATCTAACGCGAGCATGAAATAATAATTTTTGAAGGACTATGGATGAAAAAATTTGCAATGGATCAAGGTTTATTTGGCAAAATGAAAATGGAAATGGAATGAATCAGCTTTGTAGAGGAGCTGAATGGTTTTATTGTTGTGTTACAGGTTAGTAAAAAGAGGGCAGGAAAATATAATGATTGTGAAAAAAAATGAGCAGTGAAGGAAAATGAGACGAGGATATGACTAAGTAGAAATGCAATAGTGAATGTAAATGGAAATGAGGTGATTTTTTTTTCTTTTCTTTTCTTTTTTTCTTTTTTTTTAAGTAAACAGATGTAATGGAGATGATGGCATCTGAAATAAGTGTTGGATCTGATCTGCATTAGCATGTGTTCATGCATTGATGTTTTGTTGCTGATCATATTCTTGTAAAAGAAATGTGGTCTGTGAGAGAGACATTGTTCGCTTGTAGTCATTTGTCCTTCCTCCTGGAACCTGCAAAAACAACTAGTACTTCTTCTACAATGGAATGTAAGATTATAAAAAGAAAGAGGTGATCAATCTCTCTGGTTGTGACATTTACACAAAAAGTTGAGAATTGGTACTAATAAAACAAGTTCACGAAGAAAAACCAAAATAATTTATACATGTGTCGAAACTAGTGCCTCAAGTTACCTATTGTGTCTTTTCAACAATTTCTTCCTTTTTTACTGTTTCAAACTCTGATGATAGATTTCTCATTGTGTAGATCTCGTGTTTTTAAATAAACCATCAAAACAACTTTTTCTATTTACTTCAATCATTTTTTTTATTTGTTTTTATTTTTTTTGTGTCAAAATTTTAAGTGAATTAACAAATTCCAATCTCCACAAGATTTGAACTCATGACATCTATTATGCAATTTGAATGACTTACCTATAGATCACAAGCAATATTTATGGGTTTAATGGAATTTTGTTCATTTAATGATTAAAAAACAAAACTTGACAAGTGGTCAAATTAAATCCAAGATTTTTAGGAAAATGAGATTCCAAAATATTTGCCAAATCATTTTTCATATTTTTTCAACTCATCATTTTTGCCCTCTAAATTCAAGATTTTTAGGAAAATGACATTCCAAAATATTTGCCAAATAATTTCTCATATCTTTTGAATTCATCCTTATTGCCCAAATAGTGGATCTCATAACCAATTTTTATACAAAAAAAGTTCTGAAATTGTTCATGATTTCTTTATTGTTTTTATTGCAGGTTGCAAGCATGGAGAGAATTCAGAACTTTTGCAATAATTTATTTGTTTATTTATTTATTTTACTTTACTTTTAAGTTTTTTTTTTTTTGTTAGGCACAGAGGGCATGGAGATTCTACCTTGAAGGCTTGCCTAAGACTTCATAGCTGGGCCGTGACGAATCTACCTCCAGTAGAAAAATAAATAAAAATTAAAAATTAAAAAAAATTAAAAATTTGAATTTTCTCATTCCATCATGGCCGCAACTATCTGTGCATTGAAAATCTGTTTTTCTCATGCAGACTTAAAATTAAGGCTCCAAATAACCAAAAATTTCTCCCAAACAGTTGCGAAATTGAGGAAACCATTTTTTGGTTACTTAATTCACTCCGTTCTGAGAAAAACCCATGTTTCTATTTTTTCATATTCACCCTCAGTTGATTAGACAACGCATTTCAAAATTGACGTTTTTAGTAATTACGCATTTCCAATTTAATGCTTTGTGAGCTTGTTTTGTTTTATGTAATTCTTTTTCTGATCCTCTAGATCAAATAAAGTGTGGGAAGAGAGCATACTCCATATTTTTATTAATCAATATATATTTTTTGTTGAAATTATTCTTGTGTGATTCTAAATGCACAAAAAAAAATTGCAAATTTATCCTAAAAATTACAAAAACTTATTTTTATTTGTTTAAAAACAAAATTAAAAACTCTAAAATTATAGCCATTGGTTTTATTTTTATTTTTCCTATCTACCTAAAAAAATATATATATATTTTTATTTTTAAGTATATGAATGCTTCCAATGAAGCCATTTATGAATTAGAATCTTTGAAATATTCATATCCAAATTTACAAAATATACCTGATTGCTTGTAAGGATATGAAAAATTGTCTTGATCTTTCGATTTTCCGCAAGGATCTCTTGAAGAATAGATGAATGGTGTGGTGCAATCGCTTTTTGATACCATTCATCAACGTAGTCTTTGGACTACATTCTATATCCTTTGTCCATAAATGGTTAGTAAAAACTAAAAATAAATAAAAAATAAAATACACTCTAGACTGAAAGCTAGCTCCTATGCATACTTCTCCGGCAACGATGCCAAAATGTTGGGTCAAAATGATTTCCTATCATTTAATTTGTCAACCTAGGGGTTTCGTAAACTTGTGAAGCATGCGTGCACTATATGTGCTAGAAATTATCTTTCAGTTTAGATCAATCTAACTACAAAATAACGAAAATCAATTCATCTAATCTATGAAATCAAATAATGAAAATGAAATTCAACTAACCTATGAAATCAAGTAACAAAAATAAAGAAAACAAATTCAAAAGAAAATATAGTGTGCACAATCACACTTGCAGGAATTGAAATTTTAATCAAAGAAAGCATTTCAAAGCATGTAAAAAAAACCTCAATTACTATATAGGTTAAACACTCAAGCATCCAATTTGAAAGTATGGCAGAGTCACCTTCTTGGTATGATTTACAAGCATCCAATTATACATTTAACTGAGGATCTTAATCTAGGAAATCAATTTAAAATCATCTAAAGGAAAACTCAATTATTGCATAGGTTAAACACTCGAGCACCCAATTTGAAAGTATGACAAGTCACCTTCTTGGCTTGATATTTAGGAGCATTCAGTTACACACATAACTGAGGATCCAATCTAAGAAAGCAGTATAAAGGAATGTAAAGGAAAACTCAATTATTACATAGGTTAAATACTCGAGCATGAAATTTGTAAGTATGACAGAGCCACCCTATTGACATGATCTTTAGGAGCATTCAATTATACACATAATTGAGGATCTAATCTAATAAAATAGTGTAAAAACATGTAAAGAAACTAAACAGTTGTGAGCTCTAATGCCTCAAACATAATCCAATTGGAAAATAGAAGAATCTACTTTCTTGAGATGTTCTAGGAAAGCAAATATTACACAGTCATTCTAAAACTAATACTAAGAAAGCAAATAAATCTTAATCCATGAAAGCAAATAAATCTCACACATTGTAGATGGCCAATCCAAAAGTATGAGAGATGGTAAACCGAGATGCTCCATATGTAAGCAAAACCAATTCAAAGTGAAGGAACACTCATGAATAAGGCGCCACAATCTAATTCTTTATTCAAAGCTTGAGCATAACTCTAATTTTACATAGGACATGATAGAAGAAAGCTTCCCCTATTTATACAAAAATTAGGGATATCTACTCAATAAATGTAGATCCCTTAAATATCTACTATATCCATACTTGTCTCAACTTATCCCTAAATTCAAGATACAAATCCTATAACACATCAAGATCTCCATGATCTTTCTCCTTAGAATATGGTCCACCTCTTGAGTTGAAATTCGAATTTGACCTTGGGAGGCCAAGTAAGACCCTTCTAGAATCTCCAAAATAGGCCTACACATGTCACAAAACTCATAACACATATATATATATATATATATGAAACCATGTAAATTTTCTAGTTTTTAATCATAAATTCGCTTTAAATATATAAAATAAATAACTTTGGAAGACAATGATCCTAACCAATATATTTATGAAAATGGTTACTTGATGTAGAGTTTTAGGTTAGATAGTTATGAAATGAAAGCTGAATGGTTATTACATAATGGAAATATGTATGAATATGGAAAACAATTTTGAGACTCAACACTCACCTTGAGATAGAATAGAAGTGATGCACTCCATACCTTTTTCCAACCAATAACTGTGGATCAAGAACCGATCCAATAGAGAAACAATATGACTATTTCCACTGCATTTGTTTGACCAAGTAAAAATTCTAGTATTTGGTGGTAGATACACCAAGTCCCACTGCAAGATTAAATCTTCCATCTGTTATCGAAAAGGGTCTTGAAAGGGCATCCTTCTATTTTCTCCGAGACCTTCAAAAATATGTTGAAATATCCTCCCCAAACATAGTTTTCAATCCCAAAATTATCGCTTATTCTTTCTAGGGAGTTCCACAATTCCACATTTTCGTCATATGAAACAGACCCGTAGACACAGACCACTGGGATTATTTCTCCATGGCTTTTTTCCTCCAACAAATCTATTATCCAATGTTGCGAGCTAAGGCTATCCACTATTTTAAATTTTGTGTCATCCCAGAAAAATCCCAATCCTCCTAACACACCCTTCAAGTCTAGAGCAATTCCAAAATTGTTTTTCCATTTTTTTTATGTTTTCTATTGATACTACAACCTCAAGTTTTGTCTCTTGCAACAACACAACCAGAGGCTTTTCATTTTCTATCAAATTTTTCAAAGCTAGGAGTTTTTGGGGGCCTCCCATTCCCCTTAAATTCCAAGATAAAACTATCGTTTCAAAAAGGGATTTTTGGGTGGCACTCCACCTTCTTTTTTCCCTTCTACACCTTTCAATGTTTTTGACTTGATGATTTTCGGAACCAAAAATTCACACCCAAGATTTTTATTTTTCTCAACCTCCCTTTCTCTCAATATTTTCTTAGGTGGTATTCCTGGGTGCTTTTTTTCCTACTTTTTGTTTCAAGATTGCTTCCTTCATCTGCCCAAATCAACATTGAGGTTTTAGTTCAAGTTGATACCCCTGTTGGGATGTTGGATTCAACTTATGCTCTATCTTACAAGATGTACATGTATTTAGTAGGATCTTTAGCAAAGATCTTAGCCTCCTCTTCAATCTGCTCACTTTTGTTCTCCTCATCCCCCACCTCTTCTCCCTAGTTCTCATCTGGCTCAGGTTCTTGAACATATATTTCAGGATCTATGCCTTCATTCCCTTCATGAATCTGAATTATTTCGAAGAAATTTTTAGACATTGTTGTCCCACTCTTTTCCTTACTGCTTTCCCTTTGTTTGTCACTTCTCTTCTCTTTTTTCCACCCTTCTTTAGAGTATGCCATTGATCCACTTGTTCATCAAGCGCATTTTTATTAGGGGAATTTTTACAGTCCCTTGCAAAGTTCCCATACTCATGGCAGTATCAACATTTGAAAGGGACTTGTTCATAGTCTAGTGACTGACAATGGGTACATTCCCTTAGAGTTAATTTTATCTCTTATGGAATCCATTTTTCAAGATAAAACTCCACACATGTTTTTGTGCATGTAAACTGTGATCCTTTTGGTTATGCCTAGTCGATAAATTTTCCAATTCCATTGTCGATTTCCCTAAGGCAGACATCGCTCCAATAGGATAAGGGGACTCTGGGAAGTTTTACCCAAACTGGGATCATTGTTGGGATGTCTTCGTCCAGTGTCCACTTGTTGAGATACATCCCCCTATTTCCAATGAAGTAAGGTCTGTTTCTGAAAATAATATCTCTATCTTCTTTGTTCTTGAATAGGAAGGAAAAAAAACCATTACCAACAATATATAACTTGATATTACCAGTCATGATTGATCTCCAGGTTTTTTCTATCCATACCTCCATTGATTTTGGGGATGGTCACATCCCAGTGAACTTCCCTATGAGGGCTCACTCTGAGAAGGCGACAAAATTTCTTCTCACACCCAATGGCAACTCTACTGAAGGGATGTATTCTTTTTTTTTTTTTAACTTTGCATTCAAAACTATTTTGCAGGGTCATTTTTCAATATCATAGATCATCGCTTGGAAGGAAGCACTCCCTTCATTCTAGGGAAGGGGGGAGGGGGGGGACCACCATGGTCGCAAAGAACCTACGTCCAAGGGAACCAGAGCTTAGTTTGTGCATGCGGAAAACATTTTTTTGATAGCGCTGACCTTTGATTTTTTTTTTTACAATGCTACCAAATGTTTCAACACCGCTTTCACTGTTTTTATTTTGACAACACACATACCCAGATATTGTGTCAACACCTGAATCATACTTCCTAGCAACATAGTTTTGAAGGCGAAGGATATGGATTTTGTCAAAATATTTTTTGGAGAATATCTATTGCACAACCAGCACTATCTTGATAAGAACATAACAAAGATCAAAGGGAAATTTCCATTTTGAGAAGATCGGTCAACAACAAAGCAGGATTTTGAGGCAAGAGACATGAGATTCTCCAGATTTTGCTACAATTTATCAATGACTTGTTTCAATCCACATCTTCAACATACTTTGTCATTACAAGGCCACTTTTTGTTATCATGAATTATCAACAACTCAATTTTTCCTTGTAAATGTATTTTTGGTTTTAGTTTTAACATATTAAATATATATAGATACATCGTTAGTATTTTCTAATTAAAACTTCCCAAAAACTATGGATTTCAGTTTGTAAAATTCTATAAAGCTATGAAAAACGAAGAACCAAGGGTCGTATTTTTTTTTTAAACAAACTTAAATTTTGTATGTTTTATTTTTTAGATTAATAATATTTTCAAGAAAGAAGTATTAAAGCTTTAATGCCAGAGATTCCTTTTGTGGTGTTTATTAGTCTGTTTCCTTAGTTATGTTTCTATCATGTGCAAGATTTCATGGATGTTAAGTATTCATATTTGTTCTAAAGTTAGGTTTTGTGGAATTCATCACTGTTGAGATGATCTACTGTTATGAGATTCAAATATTTTTTCCATTTCTGTTAATGTTTCACTGAACTCATTGTGATGCTCTATTACAATGGTTTGTTCTCTATTCTTGAATACCAACTTGATAATCAAAGGTATAAGTAAGCATTATCATATTTTATCTAAATGATGACAAACATTGAGCCTTCTTCTCTCATCTTTAGAGCAAACCTATTTTTATCTCATCAACATTGACAATTGTGAAAATAAATATAAAAGAAAACAATGATGTCTCTAAAACTCAATGATTGTTTCCAATGCAACTCATTAATCAGTTTTCAATGCAATGCAATTCATTTTTTAACAAAAGTGAGTACTTTTTCATTAAGTCTACACCCGGTTGCGACAAATACTCGAGAGAGATACATTACTAATTTTCTCTTGGGCATTTGGAATTCCAAATTTCTTCTATATACCATATCCCAAATTACAGTAAAAGCCCCAAAATGACTAAATACTCTTATTGTCATAGATGTATATATGCATCAAAATTGGAACATCATCCGCGTACACTTAAATCCTACCATTACAATTAAGTTAGATCATAATCCTTAGTAGGACAATTAATATCAAATCCTCGAGGATAATCACCATGAGGGCTTGAATAATGATTGAGTCAGAAGTGAAAGTCAATGATAATTTTGTAGAGAGAATCCACTTCATCCTTCAGCTGAATAATTTTATTTTTCTAGGCATCCATTGATTTTGTTTGGACTTTATCTGCCTCATGTTGCTCACACATTAGGACTTGCAATTCATAGATCTCCACATTCATCTCTTCATGGGCCCTATGAAAATGGTCGCATATAGTTGATATAGAAGAGTAAGTCTCAGAACTAGAATCCATAGGTGATAGATGTTGTGACACAAACCAAATATAGGTAGAGTAGTTCAAAACTAGACGAGATAACCCAGCTACTTGCGTCAAAGAAAAATACCTGACCGATACTGGAAATAAATGTAGGACCAGATCACCCCTTCCCAAAACCCACTTCTACCTTTCTTTGGATTATAATTTAGAAATTCGGGAACACCAAGGGTTGTTTGATGGAGCTCCAAGGAAATTGAGCCAAGAATGGAGAATTTTACCTTTGAATAAGAAAAAATGTTGTGCCTTTCGTTGTCGACATAGTCAAGCCTGGAATTAAACTCGAGATATGAAATCTAGCAAATAAGAAGAGCCTTTGTAAGCTCCATAGAAAATTCCCAATATTCCCAAGTTTTCACCGCTTAACAAAATCGAAGCCACCTTTCTCTTAAGAGTCAGAGATTCAACGACCGTTACCCTGCACTTCTTATTTAAAATTAAGGAATTTGAGCCTCCTATCTGCCATTTTAACTCCATTCAGAAGAACATCTGCATGCGTGACTGCAGACTCACCTCACCTGAGCCATATTCCCAAAGATAGATAATTAACTTCCCATTTCCTAAAGAGACATTTTCCTCACTCACCATAGTATCTGTGTCACTCCCATGTCTAATATTCCTTAGATCCCATGGGAATGGCACGTTGGAGAAGGTAATTAAAATGAGAGTTGTATATGTTGAGTGAAGGATGATGAGAGCCATGTTAATGCCAATGAATGCCACACTTTTACATGTATTTCAGCCTTGTAGGTTGCCATTATTTTTGTTGAAAAGTGTAACTAGGTCGGTCTTCATATTGACTATGTAGTTATGTATTTTATGTAAAGAATAATACAAAGATAATAAGATATATATTTGTTGCACTTGCTACATGGGTTTCATGAGAAATATCTTATCTTAGGTTAATGAACTTCTTCTTGATGTTCATTTAGGGTTTGTCTTCTGTTTATAAGTATAATTAGAGTCATGCATATTGAAGACCTTGTCAATGAACCTTGTTGAAGAATGGCGTATAATAGCCCTCACCAACACTGGAAGTCAACCTTTTATGTGCTACAAGTCTGCCTTCAAGCTACTGGAAGAGTCAGCCTTAAAGTTATGGTTATGGTCGGCTTCAAGACAACATATTTGTCTCTATATATACCTATATCTTGTGGTACATTCAATGAACAATTCGGTGATCTCTACAATGAAAGAATTACGGCTCTCTCTGCAAGACAATGTGAATTACATCAATGAAAAAGTGCAGATACCTCTGATTTGTATGCGGATAAATTAGGAATAGACTCGCGGATGTGTTTGGAAGGATATGCGGATCAATATAATACAGGCATAGATACGTGCGCCTACAGCATAACATAAAATGTCACGGTAAAGTCTGAGGGGTTTTTGCGGACAGCTTGTGAGACAAGACAAGAAGATATACCATAGCAACCATTACGGATCCCTCCGAGATAAATGTGGACATAGATTCTTCGGATTTCTATGAGGTGGTTATAGGATTTAAGATGTGGATTTGAGACAAGGATAGCGGACAACCTAAGACAGATCGTGAATGACCTAAGATTGACTACGGATAGCCTAAATAAGATACCGTATATCTCTAAAACAACAATGCATACAAAGGGAGATTACAGTATGAATAATAGGAAGGTAACATTGCATTGCGGACACATGGAAATTTATGAGTGCAGCTGAAAATGAGGATTAAACTGTGGAAGTGCGGATCAATCTTAAAGGAAAGATAGTACACAAGAGCAACATACGATTGTGAAAAAGTGCAGGGAAGACTTAAGAAAATTACTGCAAGAACAATTAATTGATATATATATTGTTAAAGGTTGTGACAAAAATATAATTAGCAGAAGTTGAAGAGAAGAAGCAGTTAGTCTGAGGAAGGTAAATCTATGATTTACCTTCCTACCATTCAAGAAATTTGTTTCTTGTGTACTTTGATAATTGACTTGATGAAACATCAACTAAACTAAAGAAGAGAAGACATAAGTAAGCTCATAAGTAATTATCAAAAGGAGAATTTGTATTAACCTACAGTCTTCAAAAATTCTCAACATGCTATCAGAGCTAAGGTCATGATCAAAGAAAGTTTTAAGTGAAGGACAATATTCTCAGTTCGAAATATTCTATGTTTACATTCAAACATATCAATTAAATCAAGATTAGTGAGCCAGTTTAGTCTTTGCTCACCATGAGGAGGATCTTGGTATACCTCTAGATGACAAGTTCAGACATATTTCAGTGATTGGGTTCCTAGTTCTCTCCGACATCACAGAAGCTCAGAATAATTATAGTAAACCTCTCATTAATCACATAAGAGATTCGAATGACAATTACAGAGGCTCGGTGTTACCACTGTGACCAAAGTGACCATAGTTTTGATGTTACAGTTCAGTGCTATCACATATATGTTTCAGTTTTCTTTCGATGGGAATATTTCGATGATATTGCAGCAAAGGTTTTAGTGCAGACACAGAGATGAAGTCTCACCATAGTACCACAGTCTTGGTGAAATCTCAGTAAAGTATTTCGATGCCATCTCAAGGAGAAGGTCTTGGTACTATCTCAGAAACAAGTGCAATATAAACTCTATATTAATCTCAGCTAGCAGTTCAGTAATGTTTTTCGGTGTACGTGAATAAGATAAGTTTGATCAACTTCAAAGAAGGAGTTTCAGTGTAAATCACAGTCACAGTCATGACTTCTAATTTCAAAAGAAGGATTCTCAATGATATGTATATACAGTGAAGTATTACATTAAAGGATCTTGGAACAGCTGATCTACCAAAGATCTGAAGTATCTACAACTGATATAAGTATTCATTTTGGAGGGAACTTGAAGTCTCGACCCTTAAAGACCTGAATTAACAGTCCAAGCACAAGGTACCGGTTCAAGGAAAATCAAGTTAACTTATGAATAAGGAATTGATTTATGTTGGTTATATGATAGGAAGAAATGTAGCATCCTGATTGAAGCATGGTAGGAGCTCCTGTTGAATCAGCTCTGGGAAAACCTCTTTGACAAACATTACTAATAGAAATTAGTCATCAAGAGAAAGGGTCATCGTGGAAACATACTTCTGGGATGTGATGACATATTTATGAAACAAGGCAAGGGAATGAAGCTCTTCATTCTTGAGAAATTGCTACAGGATGACTCAAGGGAAAAAGGTATGAGGTATGTATATATTTATATGCTAAACATTGGATGTTGTGAAGTCATATCATTTGGTTGCAGGACCTTCGTTGCTCTTCATGGTGCTTTTGGTATAATAGGTTTCATGTTACGTAATGAACTTCTGTATTTAGAAGTATGATCTATGGAGGAGTATCTCTCAGTGCACATACAAATGAAATCAACATAATATGTCCTCATGGAATATGAGGTGGTTGTATATGAACAAGAAACCAGAAAGGTTATAAGTTCCTATGAATAAAGAATGTGCAAAGAGGAAGAGATCATGACATGCAACCATGTCAAAAGTCAGCTATCATTCAAAAGCCAAGAAGATGTGACTAGGATATCTCATGGGAGGATATGTAGACTCTGACATAAGTCTGGTAAATAAGAAGACTCTTGAAAAAACATATCATTAGGAGAT
>CM076581.1:341354636-341434612 GCA_034641835.2 Pinus albicaulis | reverse complement strand
GAGTTACTTTATGTAATGAAAATGATTTTATCTGATGATTAATTTAAAAATATAGAATAAATGATTCAAAATATTAGATACTAATAAATTCCATAAAAACTTTCTCATTCTATGTATTTTACAAAAATATTACTATCAAAATATCAAATAATTCAACTCTACATTTCAAATATATAAAATATTCTACAGAAAAATAAAACTCAATTTCTTACTCGCTTCTCTTTTGGTAAAAGCTCCTACCTCATAAAGGAATTGCACAATCTCAATGTGTTGAGATTTTCAGTTTTTTTAAAATAGTCAAAAATCTCAGTAGGTGACAAAAATTAGGAATTTGTTGCTAGATTAGCTCCAGGTTGTTGGGAGAGAGTTAATGCATCCTAAATTTGATGTGAGAGGATTTATGAGGCAGTTAGATTCTCCTTGCTATAAAACAGGTATCCATACGGATTGTTTTGTGTGAGTGTGAGAGTTTGTAATCTCCTGTTTGATTAATAAAGAATTGCCGATGCCTATGTTGTGTGGACGTAGCCCAGATTGGTTGGGTGAACCACGGTAAACTTCTGTGTTTCTTGTGTATGATTTATTTGCTGCGTATATTTTTTGATTGCTGTGCATCTGATCTCCAATAAGTGGTATCAGAGCAATGTTGGAGTGTTGGTGCTGTTGATTGCTGTTCCACCTGCGTGGAGGTCGACTGCGTGCCTGGAGGTGCTGCGCAGAGGCGCACTGCTGTTCAAACCTGTGCGTGGAGGCATGGAGGTGCTGGTGCTGGATGCCGTGAGTTGAATGCAGACAGCTGTGTTGAACTGATCAGCTGTGGGTCGTTGGACAGCTGCGTTGAACAGCGTTGAATTTGAAATTTTGAACAGCAAGTCGATATGCAGTAATGTATAATGGTTTTTCAAATTTCCATTTAAATTGATTTTTTTTTTTTTTTAAATTGCGCCAGTTCGAATGTTGTGTTAACGTGAGCAGCGAAGCCGTGGACGTTGTTCCGCACTGGTTTGATTGCTGACCAATGTTTACATTAAATGAGCGCAGAGAGAAGGCTGGTTAAGGCTGCGTTAGAGCAGCGTTAAAACCTGACTTCTGAACGCGTGGATTGGACAGTACAGTGGGGTCAGCTTTGGAGAATTTGGTCATGTGTTTCTGTAATTTTGCACAGCAAAGAAAGTTTTTTCAACTGCAAAGGCCGTGAAAGAATTCCGTGAGTCGAGCCACCGTTTTTTTAAAGTTTTTTAAATGTCAATTTGTTATAAATCGACTCACGTTTTGAAGTGGAGCTCTAATTTAGAACGCTGTTATAAATCGATTTGTTTTATGATATCGACTTGAGTAATCCATTTGACATTTAAATAATGCCATTTGCATATATTAATTTGAGTGGTAGCATTTTGAATGGTAAATTAATTTGAGTGGTGGCATTTTGAATGGTAAATTACCATTTGCATATGGTATGAAGTTAAAGGTCAAGGATAAATTTTTTTTTTAAGGGCAAGTGAGAGGCACTTAAAGGAAGGTGAAGGGTATTTTGTTTTCCAAAGGGCATTCTTTATTTAAAAAGTTGGATTTGGAGATTGTTTGTTTTTAAACAAGATGGCGAAAACTCAAAATGCCCGGTTTGAAATTGAGAAGTTCAATGGCAAAAACAACTTCGAGATCTGGAAGGTAAAGATGCATGATCTCCTGGTACAACAAGGCATGGCAAAAGCACTATTAGGGAAAAGCAAAAGGCCTTCTTTCATGACGGAGGATGAATGGGATGAGCTGGATGACAGAGCTCTGAGCGCAATTCGGTTATGTCTGGCGGATGACGTTCTATTCAACATTGTGTCAGAGAAGACCGCCGCAGGCTTGTGGATAAAGCTTGAAAAGCTCTACATGACGAAATCTTTGACAAATCGGATTCTCCTGAAGCGGCAGCTTTATGGTTTGCGGATGAAGGAAGGTACCTCGATTACTGACCATCTGAATGTTTTCAATACTCTAGTGGTACAATTACAAAGTCTAGATGTAAAATTTGATTCAGAGGATAAGGCAATAACTCTATTATGTTCATTGCCCGAATCGTGGGATCACTTTGTTACTTCCATAAGCTTTAGTACTGCAGCCGTCCTTGAGTTTGACGATGTGGTTGGAGCCTTGTTGTCTGAGGAGACGAGGAAGAAGTCGAATGCAGACACCTCTACATCAGAGGTAATGATGGCCAGAGGTCGCTCGAGAGAGAGACACTCCGGGGGTAAGCATAGCAACTCTCGTTCAAAGTCTAAAGGAATGAAGACAAAGGTGAAGTGCTGGCATTGTGGGAAAGTTGGACACCTAAAGAAGGATTGTTGGAAGCGACAGCAGGCTGCTAAAGAAGGCTCTTCAACAGAGAAGAAGGAAGCAAACACGACAGATACAGGTTCGGCATCTGGTTCAGGTATGAGCGACGAAGTATTGTCTGTTAATATGTCAAATCATGATCAACATTGGTTTTTAGATTCCGGTGCATCAAACCACATGTGTATCCATAAAGACTGGTTTAAGACGTATAGATCTGTTGATGATGGCGTCGTGTACATGGGTAATGATGTTACTTGCAATATTGTTGGGATAGGAAGTATACAACTGCAAATGTTTGATGGCACAACTAAATTGTTAACAGGTGTGAGACATGTTCCAGACTTAAGAAAAAATCTAATTTCTTTAGGAGCATTGGATACGAATGGATATAAAACTGTAATTCAAGGTGGAGTTATGAAAATCTATAAAGGTATCTTACTAGTAATGAGGGCTAAGAAAGTAGGAAATCTATTTCAGTTAGAAGGAGGTACAGGGTCAGATTTTGTGTCTACTATGTCTGAACATGACAGTAGTTCCATTCACTTATGGAATCAAAGATTGGGGCATATGAGTGAAAGAGGGTTGAAAATTTTGGCTGATCGCAAGTTACTTCCAAATCTGAAGTCTGGAAAGTTAGATTTCTGTAAGCATTGTCTGTTTGGAAAACAAAGTAAACAAAATTTTAAAACAGGCAAACATACTAGTAAAGGGATACTTGATTATATTCATTCAGATGTTTGGGGCCCAGCCCCTATAGCGTCATATGGTGGCTCGTCATATTTTGTGTCGTTCATTGATGATTTTTCTAGGAAAGTGTGGGTCTACATGATGAAAAAGAAGTCTGATGTTTTTACAATTTTCAAACAGTTTAGAGCATTGGTAGAAAACATCACTGGTAGAACAATAAAATGTTTAAGAACTGACAATGGTGGTGAGTTTACTTCCAAGGAATTTGACAGCTATTGCAAGGATGCAGGGATCGAGAGACATAAGACCACGGTTTATACTCCTCAGCAAAATGGAGTTGTTGAACGCATGAACAGGACTCTTCTAGAGAGAGCAAGGAGCATGCTGAGTAACGCCGGGTTGCAAAAGGATTTGTGGACAGAAGCGGTGGCAAAAACTTGTTATGTGATAAACCGATCTCCATCGACGGCGATAGACTGCAAGATTCCGCAAGAGGTATGGAAAGGACATCCTTGTGACTATTCTAAACTCAGAGTGTTTGGTTGTGATGCATATGCTCTAGTGCCTAAACATCAGCGGACTAAATTAGATCCAAAGTCTAAAAGGTATATCTTTGTTGGGTATGGTGTTGGAACAAAGGGATATAGATTGTGGGATCCTACTACCCGCAAAATCATCATCAACAGAGATGTAAATTTTAATGAATCCTCTCTTGTACAGTTAGATGTAGATAGTAGATTGAAACAGGATTATGTATCTGACTTTCGGCACATTCAGTTTGATAGCATTTCTAATGATAGTCATGATGACCATAGTTCAGATACTAGTCATGAACAGGTTTCAGAATCAGAACATGAACAGGGTTCAGGTTTAGATCAAGAACAGGTCTCAGATACTAATCGGCAAGAAGTTCCTACAG
The DNA here is from genome assembly GCA_034641835.2 of Pinus albicaulis. Classification (NCBI taxonomy): domain Eukaryota; kingdom Viridiplantae; phylum Streptophyta; class Pinopsida; order Pinales; family Pinaceae; genus Pinus; species Pinus albicaulis. The sequence continues at coordinate 341,430,681 of CM076581.1, read as the reverse complement.
ATGGTAGACAGCCAACTGCGGAAGCACCAGAAACATCCTTAAGGAGGTCTACAAGAATCAAACGGCCACCGAGAAGGTATGATGATTATGTTACTTCAGTTGCATTTACTGCTAATGACGATGAACCTCTGTGCTATCAGGAAGCAATAGAAGGTTTGAAAAGTGACAAGTGGAAAGCAGCCATGAAGGAAGAAATGATGGCCTTAGGTAAGAATGGCACATGGGATCTGGTTGAACTTCCGAAAGACAGGAAAACTGTGGGGTGTAAATGGGTTTTCAAGCTGAAACGGGGTGTGAATGATACGGAGGACAGGTACAAAGCGCGACTGGTTGCAAAAGGGTTTTCTCAGAAAGCCGGTATTGACTTTCATGAGATTTTTTCACGAGTGGTTAAAATTGTTTCAATTAGAATTGTGTTAGCATTAGTGGCTTTGCTTGATTTAGAGTTGCAGCAATTAGATGTTAAGACTGCATTTCTACATGGAGACTTAGATGAGGAAATATATATGGAACAACCGGAAGGGTTTGTTCAACATCGCAATAAGAAATTTGTCTGCAGGCTCAAGAAGTCATTGTATGGTCTGAAGCAGTCGCCTCGACAGTGGTACAAGAAATTTGATTCTTTCATGTTGAGTCAAAAATATATAAGAAGTGAATATGATCATTATGTTTACTTTAAGCAGTTAAGTAATGGCATGTTCATTATCTTAGTGTTGTATGTTGACGATATGCTTTTAGCAAGCAAAAGCATTGAAGAAATCAACAGGTTGAAGACTCAGATGGCAAGGACATTTGATATGAAAGATCTAGGAGCAGAAAGACAGATTTTGGGCATGGAGATTTTCAGAGACAGGAGCAATGGTAAGCTGTGGCTATCACAACAGAAGTATATTGAGAAAATACTTGTGAGGTTTGGTATGAACAATGTGAAGCCTGTGTCAGTCCCTTTAGCTTCCCATTTTAAGCTTTCTTCCAGTTTATGTCCTAATACAGATGACGAAAAGGATTATATTTCTCGAATTCCATATGCTAATGTAGTAGGATGTTTGATGTATGCGATGATTTGTACTCGACCAGATATTTCACATGCAGTTGGGGTTGTCAGCAGGTATATGGCAAATCTGGGTAAAGAACACTGGTCAGCAGTGAAATGGGTGCTTCGGTATTTGAGAGGCACAAGTATTTATTGTATTACTTACAATAAGAGTAGTGAATTTGTTTGCGGATATGTTGATTCCGATTTTGCAGGTGATTTGGATAAGAGAAGGTCAACTTGCAAAGAGGCGGTTTGGTTGAAAGGTTTGCTTGGTGAGTTTGGTAGGTTACAGGACAACATCAGGTTACTTTGTGATAGTCAAAGTGCAATACATTTGGCTAAGAATCCGGCCTATCATAGTAAATCAAAGCATATTCCAATTAAGTACCATTTTGTAAGACAGGTTATCACTGAAAGGGGAGTCTCTCTTGAGAAGGTGCATACAAAGGAAAACTGTGCAGACATGTTCACGAAACCAGTTTTCTTGGAGAAGCTGCGTTGGTGTTTGGCTTCTCTTGGCTTGCAGAAAAGATAAAATAATAAACAAACAGGGCATCAGGCTAATTGTTGTCAAGGTGGAGATTGTTGAGATTTTCAGTTTTATTAAAATAGTCAAAAATCTCAGTGGGTGACAAAAATTAGGAATTTGTTGCTGGATTAGCTCCATGTTGTTGGGAGAGAGTTAATTCATCCTAAATTTAATGTTAGAGGATTTATGAGGCAGTTAGATTCTCTTTGCTATATAGCAGGTATCCATACGGATTGTTTGGAGTGAGAAGTGTGAGAGTTTGTAATCTCCTGTTTGATTAATAAAGAATTGTCGATGCCTATGTTGTGTGGACGTAGCCCAGATTGGTTGGGTGAACCACGGTAAACTTCTGTGTTTCCTGTGTATGATTTATTTACTGCGTATATTTTTTGATTGCTGTGCATCTGATCTCCAACACAATGTTAATGCCTTTCTATTATTAGAGTAATAACAAACATAGATATCCCTCATAAACTTCTATGGTGTTCTTGTTTTTTCTCATCGCATGGAAATTATTGATTCATTTTGTCTCATCGCATTGGAAGTAGTGATCCCTCGAGTAAGTTTCAACGATATTCATTCCCTCTTTTATTTTATAATCCGGTCATAAAAGTTGTGAAATGCATTTATAGTGGACATAGAAAATGTATCAAAACTCTAATCACTAATCAATTATGCTAAAAATAAATCACAATTAATACAAATATATGATAAAAAATAATTAATCATTGATAATCGTTTCATTATATAACAAAATGATCATTGATGATCTTACATAGCCACTTGGAATCATGCTTTATGCAGCAACATCAGTGTAGCTTCCAATTTGTCATCAAAGATTCGGAACAAAAACTCTTAAATAGATTATTTTATTTATTGAGGTACATATACTTTGAAGCCACCTAATAATTAAACTTCATGATATATAGCATATAATTATTTTTATTTTGTTTCATTTACACTTAATAATGTCCCATAAGTGCTCACAATATTGTCAAATGACGGTTTAATTTAATAAATATAAATAATTTGATGGCCTTACAAAGTTTTGTAAGTATTACCTTAGGTTTACGAGTATTGGTTGTAAATTTAGAGAAGATTAGGATAAATTTAATTTGATTTGTGTTGGTTAATTCAAATTTTATGAGCTAAGTCTTTTTCTTTTGATTTTTCATCTTTCTTATTTCTATTGTTAATATGTTTCAATAAATTTGAAGGTTAATAGATAGGTTATGTGGATATATAGATGAAGAGTTTGTGAAATGATATATGAAATCTGTTAACCATCTTACAAAATTAATATTATGAGAATGCACATAGATAAGGTTAGGTGCTAGTGTAAAAACTTTTAAAATGTATTTAACACATAACTTTTGGATAATATATATTTAACACATAATTTTAAAGATATTTTAAGGATAAATATCTTTAAGGATAATATATGATGGATGCATAACTTATAAAATTTATTTAAAATATTATAATTTATTTATTTCAATTAACGTTTATTTTTATATTTGAAATTAAATTTTTAATTTAACAAATATATTATTATAATAATAATTGTTTTTTTTTCAAAAATCAAATTAATATATAATTTATTGTTTGATTAGTAATGGGATACTATAATCCCTAAGGATGTAGGGAGTAATAAACAAAATAGTGTAGAAATAAAAGAGTAAAAAGTCTTTCCATTTCATTAATAAAATGAGAATCTCTTTTTCTCTTGGAATATGTTAGAAATTTTATTTATAATATTTAAAAAATAAATAAATTTTAAAAGGTTTCAAGTTTAAATTAATTAGGAAGGGTTGAGAATGAAATTCACTTTTAGGGGAATCAAATTAGGCTAAAGGGTGTCCAACCTCCACCAAGCTTATCAATATTTTGTTGGTGGACAGGTCATTTTACCATCCAACATTGGAGTTGGCCTAAGCTCAACCTAAATATGAAATTGAAAAAAATGGGAAAAACAAATTACATAAGGGAGATTAAAAAACACCCATTACATAAATTATCAACAAAAGAGAAGCAATATATTAAAAAAATCATGTAATTAAGAGATAAATGTTAGTATAAGAAAACCAAGAAAAATAATGTCAAAAATTCTCTCTTTAGTATATAGATCATCTTAACCTTATATCTATCAAACACCTAGAAAAGTCAAAATATATATATATATATATATATATATATATATATATATATATATATATATAAACACCATTTAAAATATAAAACTTTCAAAAAAAAATTGCACGTCACGCATAATGAAATTGTAATCAATGAAAATCATATACCATGGTGACACTTTCTAAGCATTGAAATTGGCTCAAAGTCCACTATATTTGGAAATAAGCATCACTTCTGCACAAACTTGGCCCAACGTTCCAAAAGTATTCCTTCAACATTTTCATTGTAAATTCTCGGCGTCGGTGCTTTTCATCGATCAGTTCTTGAGGAGCATGAATTTCATCTTCGTCTGACACAAACATAAAGAAGGAAATCGCCAACCTCATCAGCCTAGATCCTCCATACACCATTCGGTGTTTTGCGTTGCATTATCTGCAATTACTCCGCATCTGCCATTTACAAAGATCATTCAATTATTTATTTTATCTCTGCAACATAATTCTCATTTCCAAAAAAATACATGTTGTAGTGTTTTACCTATAGAGAGTCGTCAATATTCAACAACAAAGGATGTGGGCAAGGCTTTGTATTAGCCCACTCTCCTTCCTTTATTTGGATCTGAAGACTTCCCACTTCATCTTGGTACATAATAGTAAGGTAGCTCATGTCTGTGTCAGCATTGAAATAGTTGTTGCTTCCAAGTTTTTGTTATTATGATAGAAATTCATGTGAATATGAAACTCCAACTATTGAAGGTGGTGATCTGTAGTGTTTAGAGAGCTGACACCGAAACTAGAAATAATGAGTTTTAGGATTTCATATGACATCTCCATCAACTCGCCTTTATATTCTTTGATATTCTCGCTTCACCCTAACAAATTATAAGACAGAACAAACAAATCACCAGCTCAACAAAACAAAACAACCTAACCACCGAATCTTGATACTTGTATTTACATCAAATTGCTTAATTTAGGAAAACGTATTTTCCGTGCGATTTCATGAGAACCATGGGTCCAATCAAAATTGGTTTTCCTAAATTTATGTTCCTGCATCGTAAAATACTCATAATAAATTGATTAAGACTTAAATAGATTTATGGCAATCAAAATTACATAATTTAAAAAAAACACACACACAATATAGAAAAAGCATACCAATATTTTTGGTTTCCTTGGGGCCACAACCTGGAAGAGACATGAAGGACTATATGGTCATTTTGGAGAATCATGCTCTCAGGCACTAATTCTTATCCCATGGGGCGTATCTCTGGTGGGATATAACCAATAAATGATGTTAAGTAAAATAGGTTTTTCTTTGGTATCAATAAGAAGTGAAAACATATCCTTAGCAATGGAATCTATTGTTTGAATAAGATTTGGGTCGATTCCATAGTTGATCACAAGGAAAAATCCCAATCCTTAGAAAGTGTCCCTCAACCTTTTAAGCTCTTCGCCTCCCCTCTGCTAATGATTTTGATCGCTTTATGCTTTTGATTTCCAGTGAAGGGTAGCGAGATCGATAACTAGGAGATGAAATTCATAAGAGGATTCCATGCTTCAATTTTTCGGTTCACAAGCAGCAATTTGATTGAGGAAATAGCATGTAGTATACAATTGTATTTAACGAAGTAAACAAATGAATGGATATGCTTTCAATTACACCTATCTAGGAAACCACACTGTTTTTATATTTGCAGAGTATATTCTAATTAGTTTAGGTCAAATTTTTTATTTTTAATTAATTTGCAATCAGAAACTATTTCTAAAGTTTATTAAAATTTTGATAAATATAATATTTTATTTGATTTTTTTAAAATTAAAAATTATGTTATGATTTTTTTTTTTTTAAATGATTAATTTTATGTAGTTTAAAATCAAAATGTCAGAACTAAAAATTGTTTAAAAAAAAAAACAATCTCTCTAAGTGTCATAAATTAATTATCCAATTTTTTTTCTAAATTTATAGATTTTTCCGTAATAAATATTTAATTTTCCAAATAAAAAAGTAGTTTTCGTTATGTTTCAGGCTTTTACTAACCATAGATACTATCCAATTTAAAAGGCAAAAGCAACAAAACTGCATATTACAATGATTTTTCCATTTATTATTCTCTTCATATTTTTCCCTTGCTAATTGCATCATCATTTAGTTTTCCCTTGCTAATTGCATCATATTTCTCCATAGATCTCACCTACATTATATATTTTCACAATTCAATCTTAAATGATGATGCAACATAAAAAATAAAATTTAAGTCACCCCTACAATTTTCTCTTTTGTCTTTACAAGTTTAATCATAACTTAAAAACTAAAAAAAAATAAAAAAAAATTAAGAATCTTTTGCACTAACACTTAACCACGTGTGTAACTAATTTTTTTTATTTTAATATAGTATACATTGTAAATTTTTATACTAGATATTTTACTACATATCAATTGTTTCCCATGCAATTAAGATGACATAGGATACTTCATATTAATTTTATTTTTTAGACATAGAAATTCTACCATAAATTATTGTAACCACCCTCTTAGCCACTAACAAATGGTTAAGTCTTTTTATTAATTATAGATTAATTATGACTGCTGTTATTTTAAATTGGAATATTAGAACAAAACAAATTTTGATATTTAATAAAAGATTTTCTTGTGGAATTTATTTCCTGAGTAAAAACTGATGGTAAAAGTAAATCAAGATTCTGGAGGCAGTTGAACAGAAAAGCAGTTTCCACAGTTACCCAAGAAAACTCTGGGATAAGTAAAGGATTCCAATGAGGGTTAGGGGTTCTGTGGAAAAGGGAGAATACAACCATTCTAGAGAGGATTTCTTTTCAGAATAGACTGTCACTGGAGTCGGAGAACTGGACCGGATTGTCCCGAGTTCTCCTCCAGAATTTACTGCTACCAGAGTTGGAGAAAACGGACCGGAATGTCCAAGTTTCCTCCTTCAGAACTCTATGTTCAACAGAAGGCCCAGACTTGAAGCTAGGGGGGAATTGTGGGACGTAATAGCCCCAGTTCGTGGAAGGGAGGAAAAAGCATACCATCAGAACGTTTGGATTACAGATGAGTAAAAATTGCAGTTAGCATTTCATTCCTGTTTAAATTAGGATATTAATGTATATTCTGCTTATTAAGATTTTGATGTGGAAAAAGTAGTTTCTGTATAACTAAGGTTGTTTGAACTAGGTAGAAGGTTTTCAGTACAGTACAATAGTATCTTATGGATAATTTACTCTGAAGAATTATTTCATTAGAAGAAACTGGAAAATTTATTCTGCAAGAAATAAAGAGAAAAACTGTAACAATGTTGAAATACCAGATATATCGTACCAGTAGAATATGGGTAGCAACATCAGAGAGAGAGAAAAGGCGGAAATAGATATTTATTTAAATGAAATAGATATTTACTTAAATAAGCATTTAACTGTGAAACAAAAATGTCTTGACCGAGTTACTGTAGCAGCTAGTTACCATAGAAACAGGAAAATTACTGTTAGAATGGCTGATACCCATAACGCTCAGAAAGCCGAGCCTCTGGGAAGCCTTCTCCTATGATAAGCACGGACAGTCGGTGGTCCGGACACCAGAAGTGTTTTCTAGTTAATTAAATAGAACTTTACACAAATATGTGGTGCGGTATAAATCTTCTTCTTAGCATAAATTAACGAACCATGAAACCCTCATGAGCATAGAAGAACCCAACCAGAACAGGCAGAGAGAAATATAAATCCATAAACCGAGACAAGACAGTCATCCAGAGGAAATTCGCAAGTCAAGCAACTAAGAGTATGCATCAACCTTCATAAATCAACTGGAAAGCAAATAAGCCTTAACACCATCATCTTCTAAAGCAAACTTTATGTAGAGATTGCCAAATAGAACGCCAAGCATTTACAACATGTTTCATTAAATAAAACGGAAAGTATACAAGCGGAAAAGAATCAGTTCTTGCTCTAAGCGATGAAGTTTGTAACACAGTTCAATAAAGGAAGAGAAGAGAGCACGAGTAGCAACCCGGCGTTTCACTGTGACAAAATTTATATATGTCATATAATTCAAACAGTCTTTAACTTGGCAAAATGGAACCCTCCTAACGGCGGAGCCAGTAGGCCCTTATCCGAACCCAAGCAAGACTTAAGTGCCGAATAGCGTATCATATTTGATAATAAGCCGACAGTGGAAATGCAAGGCCGCAGGTTCGAAACCTGGGCAAAAAACCCACAACAATAATCATGAACCCAGTCAAGAAGACTAAGAGGAAAGTTTAGTGTTCATGCTCGCTAAGTGGTAGATACCTGTATATAGATGCAGAAGTTAGGAATTCGTCCAAGCAGTCGAGACTCAGTGGCCAGCTGGAGTTTCTCTGAAGGAAGAAGAGCGATGGGAATCGATACCTGACAGCAGATTTAAGCATCGTTAAAAGTAGCATAAAACCCTGAACAATTAAACTAGAATTGTAACTTATATTCATAAGAAAATAACCATGGAAGACAGAGCCGGGGGTCCAGGGTAGAAAATTACCGTGGCAAGTGAAAGAGACTACAACCCTCGGAAGAACCAAGACCTCGCTGCCAAGTTCAGCAGGGTGCCGCAACGGAGTATGGAAAAGAAAAGGGTTTGTTAAGTAAAACAAACAGAAAACCAACAGACTGGAAAAGAAAGAGTAAATGTCTGCATAACTTACTCACACAAAATGCTGGAAGTGCCGGAGCGATTACCTGTAGACGGGGCCACCTGTAGAATACCATTCTTCTGAATGCAAAGAGTGAACAGTCAAAATTGTGGGCTAAACCTGGAAAAATCTAACAGAAACCCTCTCCAGAACCTACGCCGAGGCGCAAAAATGAGGTATGGTTACAGTTACGATGCCAAGGTCATTAACAATCCCTAGGATATGACCACCGTAGGATCAAGCGCTGATCAACGGTGTAACGTATGACAAGTGTCAAGCATTTGCCGTAGTCAAGTGGCCAGATCATCAACCTTATTGAATTCGCATTTAACCAAACCTTACGCATTGAGATCTCCTGTACGCGGTACATCCTCTATCTCATAAAAAGTATGTGTCGTGGCCAACTAAAACAAGTCACAAGTACGCTATGATAACCGGAATAATTAATGGATAAAATTCAAGTCGGATCATTATGCCAGTTCAAAGTTCCACGGGAAATCTAATTAATCCAAATAAAGTTAATACTGTACCAGGGATGCGAGATATTTGAAAAAACCAATCAAAGTGCAAGATCAATTAAATGCTGTCATAACATATACAGTTTCGGTAGGGTAAAATTTTTTTTTTTTTTTATATAGTAAGTTTTAACTGTTTGATTGTTACAAGTGGTATCAGAGCGGCGTTACAACGCTGGGCCCTATGGGGTCGACTGACGTTAAACTGTATGTTACTCATACAGAGTTCAGAATTTAGATGGAAAGACAAATGAGATGGACACCCTCGCAACCGCCACCGCGAAATGGCGGAGAAATGCAGTCTCCACCAGAGGGTAACCCAGAAATGTGGGTTCAGCTGGGGATAGAACAGCACCAGCGGTCAAACAGACTGATGGAAGAGCAACAACATCAGACTCGCATTTTATTGCACACAGTACAACAGTTGCAGGAGGAAATGGAAAGAGTACGAAGGGAAAACGCAAGAATGATGCAGGAACAGGAGAGGATCTTAAAGAGTCTCTCCGACAAACAGAATCAAAGGAATGAAAACCCCAATGCTGGCAGAGAATTCCAAGAGGGGAACGAACAGCAGACAGATGAACAAGATGTAAGTTGGAAAGAAAAAAGTCTGTCACAGCGAAGTAACCTAAACAGAAATTTTAATGAAGCTGAATCTGAGAATGAAACCGAACATAAGGCAGGTAAAAGGCAGAAAGTGGAATTACATGGAGAATTTAAAAAAATAAAGCCACCTACGTTTGATGGAGAAAAAGAAGAAGTCGCAGAAGCATGGATGATTAACATGAACAAGTACTTTCAGGTGTATGATTATGACAGTGGTCTTAAAGCATGGTTAGCCATTTACCAGCTGAAAGATAAAGCCACTTTATGGTGGGAAGAAGTGAAGAACGTGCGGGGAATAGAGGATCAAGATGTGACATGGGATAAGTTTCAACAGTACTTCAAGGACAAGTACTTGACTGAGTGTTTTTATGATGAAAAGGCTCGAGAATTCCATGACTTGAGGTTAGGACAAATGACCATGGACGAGTTCATCACTAAGTTTACATCATTACTGCGCTACGTACCATACTTAAGAGACGAGAAGGCCAAAGTCCAAAGATTTCTGAGCAGTTTACCTGCTCATATGAAGGAGCGTATCGAATTTGTAAATCCCAAGACAATGGATGAGGCTATTAGAAAGGTGAGGTTGTGCTACCAGCAAGTAAAAAACAAGATGGACCAAGGGAAAGGGTGGCAATCAAAGAAAGAAAATAAAAACAGTGCTGGTTTTAAAAGAGGCAAAACTGGTAATTTCAGAAGCTCAGCCAGGAATTCAATTAATAAGCAGTTTGGTAGGAACCATCAGAGGATCAGATGGCCTGGGGAAGACAGAATTGTTGAGGCTTCTAGTAAACCTGAGCAACCTCAAAGTCAGAGGGCACCTCTGCAGTGTTGGGGCTGCGGAGCAGCGCACTACTACCGAGATTGCCCACAGCGGGGTAAAACTGAAGCAGTAACAAATTTGCAGGAGGCCTCTACTGTGGGAGATGTTGCCCGAAGCATACCCAGAATTAACGCGGCATTGGAGGACCGGCAAGCTGATTTCCAACCTACCATGATAGAGCTGGAAGGTAAATTATTATCCCAAACTATTTCTGTTTTGATAGACCCAGGAGCAAGTCTAAGTTACATAAGTCCTAAATTAGTAGAAATCTGTAAGTTGCCAAGTCAAAAATTTAAGAAGGCCTGGTTGGTTCAGTTAGCTACAGGGGCTAAAAGAAGAGTTAGTGCCAAGATACCAGATTGTGCACTACACATCAGCGGACAGCAATTAATAGTAGACTTAAATATCCTGCCCTTGGGATCCTATGATGTGTTTCTAGGAATGGATTGGTTGGAAAAGCATTGGACTCTCCTAGATAGTAAGGAAAAGAAAATTTATTACAGAGATCAGGATGGGAATCGCCAAGAAATTCAAGGCATAAGGAAGCCTATACAGCTACGCCCAATTACAGCTTCCCAAATGGGAAAATGCATTAGAAAGGGATGCCGGCTGTATGCCATACAAGTTGGATTACCTAAGGCCAAGGATAAAACTGCTCTGCTGGAGAATATACCTGTAATATAGGAATTTAAGGATGTGTTTCCTGAGGAAGTACCGGGATTACCACCTAAAAGAGATGTTGATTTTACAATAGAACTGCTACCAGGAGCTTCACAAGTTTCCCGGACTCCTTACCAAATTAGTGTACCAGAGTTGACGGAACTGAAGATGCAGCTCCAAGAATTACTGGATAAGGGGTATATACGACCCAGTGTATCCCCTTGGGGGGCACCAGTGCTGTTTGTTAAAAAGAAGGATGGAACCATGCGCATGTGCATGGATTACTGACAGTTAAATAAGATGACTGTTAAGAACAGGTATCCCTTACCCCGTATTGATGACCTATTTGATCAAGTAAGGGGAGCTACGATGTTCTCAAAGATTGATTTGTGGTCTGGCTATCACCAGATCAGAATTAAGGACGAAGATATATACAAAACTGCCTTTCGCACAAGGTATGGCCACTATGAATTCGTGGTATTACCTTTTGGGTTAACTAATGCACCAGCCACTTTCATGAGACTGATGCATGGTATCTTTCATCCTTATTTGGACAATTTTGTGTTGATCTTCATTGATGACATACTGATTTACTCTAAGAATGTGGAAGAACACAAGGAACATTTGAGAATGGTACTGGAGATGCTAAGGAAGCACCAACTGTACGCAAAGTTTAGTAAATGTGATTTTTTCAAAAGAGAAATACAGTATCTTGGACATGTAATATCTGAAAAAGGTATAGCAGTAGACCCGGAGAAAATTAAAACTATTATGGAATGGAAGGTGCCACAGAATTTGGCAGATATACGGTCTTTTATGGGTCTCGCTGGCTATTACCGGCGATTTATAAAAGGATTTTCAAACATAGCCTTCCCCATTACCTCTTTGCAACGAAAATGAAAATTTTTTAAATGGACAAAGGAATGTCAAGAGAGTTTTGAGAGATTGAAACAGTTATTGACAACAGCACATGTGTTAAGCGTAGCAGATCCGAATAAGGAATTCGAGGTTTGTACGGATGCATGTAAGGAAGATGTTGGGGCTGTGTTATCACAAGAAGGGAAGGTAATTGCATACGAATCCCGTAAGCTGAATGATCATGAGCAGCGATATTCAGCTTATGATTTAGAGCTGACTGCAGTTGTGCACGCTCTCCGGGTATGGAGACATTACTTACTTGGAAAGAGATTTGTATTAAAAACTGATCATAGCAATCTAACCAGCTACTTTAAGCAAGCTGACTTAAACTCCCGGCAGGCTAGATGGAATGCTTTCTTGAGCGAGTTTGATATTGACCTACAACACGTAAAAGGGAAGGAGAATAAGGTTGCGGATGCATTAAGTAGAAAAATGCATAACATTTATGAGTTATATGTTAATCAGATTGAAACCAGATTCCTGGAACAAATCAGAAAAGAAGCAGACAAGGATCCTGAGTATAAATATTTGTGGCAGCAAACACAAGAATCTGGAGAACAAGGTGAACCAGGGGAATATGGGATTAACCAAGATGGGTTGCTGATTTTCAAGAAGAGGATAGTCATTCCAAACAGGATGGAATTAAAAACTATGATATTGGATGAATATCATAGAAGAAATTATGCGGGACATTCGGGATATCAAAAAATGCTGACAGCAATAAGGAAGGACTACTGTTGGCCAGGCATGAGGAAGGATATAGCGAACTATCTAAGCAGATGTTTAGAGTGCCAGCAGGTGAAGGTAGAGCATCGGCATCCGGTTGGATTAATGCAGCCTATACCTATTCCCGAATGGAAATGGGAGGTGATCTCATTGGATTTTATCACCGGATTACCAAAATCAAAACGAGGTAATGATTCCATAATGGTAGTTGTGGATCGACTAAGTAAGTCGGCACATTTTATACCTGTCCAATCCACTTATAAGACAATACAGATAGCAGATTTATTTATGCGTGAAATCTTCAGACTGCATGGCATTCCTAAGACTGTTATCTCGGATAGAGATGTAAAATTTACATCAGCTTTCTGGAAGACTCTGTTTTCAGGATTGGGAACACAAGTACATTTTAGTACTGCTTACCACCCGCAAACAGACGGTCAAACCGAGCGAGTAAATCAGGTACTGGAGGACATGCTGCGAATGTATGTCATGCAGCAACCAGTTAAATGGGAGGAGTATCTTCATTTGATAAAGTTTTCCTATAACAATGGCTACCAAGAATCATTAAAGATGAGCCCGTTTGAGGCACTATATGGGCGGCAATGCAGAACTCCCATTAATTGGAGCAGTCCCGAGAATAGACTCATGCTGGGACCAGACATGTTAGCAGAAATGGAAGCAGAGGTGAGGAAGATTCGACAGAATTTGAAAGTGGCACAGGACAGGCAGAAAGTGTATGCAGATAAAAAGAGATCGTACCGTGAATATGAGATTGGGGATCATGTATATGTCCGGATTAAACCAAAGAAAAGCACGTTGAGATGGGCGTCTTGTGCGAAATTAGCACCCCGGTTCTGTGGCCCTTTCCAAATACTGGAGAGAGTAGGACCGGTAGCGTATCGTTTGGCTCTTCCTAGTCACATTCGGGTGCATAATGTCTTTCATGTATCGTTATTAAAACGATATGTTCATGATCCAAGACACATAATACATTGGCAGAACATACAGGTAGTGGATGAGCATGATTATTAAATGTTCATGTGATATTAAAGACTTATTTAAGTAACATAGGTTTACTTTGTGCAAGTAGAACTAGACGGGGAATTTCTGGTCGAACCACACAGTATAATCAACCGGAGGGAAATCATGCTCCAGAGATGAGCCATCGCCCAGGTTAAAGTGCAATGGAAGCACTTTGGACTTGAGGAAGCTACCTGGGAAGACGAAAATTTTGTTCGTGAAGCTTATGCTGAGCTTTTTACGGAAGTAGAATAATAACACCGAGGACAGTGTTCTCTTCAAGAGGGGGAAAACTGTAACCACCCTCTTAGCCACTAACAAATGGTTAAGTCTTTTTATTAATTATATATTAATTATGACTGCTGTTATTTTAAATTGGAATATTAGAAAAAAACAAATTTTGATATTTAATAAAAGATTTTCTTGTGGTATTTATTTCTTGAGTAAAAGCTGATGGTAAAAGTAAATCAAGATTCTGGAGGCAGTTGAACAGAAAAGCAGTTTCCACAGTTACCCAAGGAAACTCTGGGATAAGTAAAGGATTCCAAGGAGGGTTAGGGGTTCTGTGGAAAAGGGAGAATCATGTCATTCTAGAAAAGATTTTTTTTCAGAATAGACTGTCACTGGAGTCGGAGAACTGGACCGGATTGTCCCGAGTTCTCCTCCAGAATTTACTACTACTAGAGTTGGAGAAATCGGACCGGATTGTCCAAGTTTTCTCCTTCAGAACTCTATGTTCAATAGAAGGCCCAGACTTGAAGCTCGGGGGGAATTGTGGGACGTAACTGCCCCAGTTCGTGGAAGGGAGGAAAAAGCATACCATCAGAACGTTTGGATTACAGATGAGTAAAAATTGCAGCTAGGATTTCATTCCTGTTTAAATTAGGATATTAATGTATATTCTGCTTATTAAGATTTTGATGTGGAAAAAGTAGTTTCTGTATAACTAAGGTTGTTTGAACTAGGTAGAAGGTTTTCAGTACAGTACAATAGTATCTTATGGATAATTTACTCTGAAGAATTATTTCATTAGAAGAAGCTGGAAAATTTATTTTTTAAGAAATGAAGAGAAAAACTGTAACAATGTTGAAATACTAGATTTATTGTACCAGTAGAATATGGGTAGCAACATCAGAGAGATAGCAAAGGCGGAAATAGATATTTATTTAAATGAAATAGATATTTACTTAAATAAGCATTTAACTGTGAAACACAAATGTCCTGACCGAGTTACTGTAGCAGCTAGTTACCATAGAAACAGGAAAATTAATGTTAGAATGGTTGATACCCATAACGCTCGGAAAGCCGAGCCTCTGGGAAGCCTTCTCCTATGATAAGCAAGGATAGTCGGTGGTCCAGACACCAGAAGTGTTTTCTAGTTAATTAAACAGAACTTTACACAAATATGTGGTGTGGTATAAATCTTCTTCTTGACATAAATTAACGAACCATGAAACCCTCATGAGCATAGAAGAACCCAACCAGAACAGGCAGAGAGAAATATAAATCCATAAACCGAGACAAGATAGTCATCCAGAGGAAATTCGCAAGTCAAGCAACTAAGAGATTCATAGTGTGCATCAACCTTCATAAATCAACTGGAAAGCAAATATGCCTTAACACCATCATCTTCTAAAACAAACTTTACGTAGAGATTGCCGAATAGAACGCCAAGCATTTACAACATGTTTCATTAAATAAAACGGAAAGTATACAAGCGGAAAAGAATCAGTTCTCGCTCTAAGCGATGAAGTTTGTAACACAGTTCAATAAAGGAAGAGAAGAGAGCACGAGTAGCAACCCGGCGTTTCACTGTGACAAAATTTATACATGTCATATAATTCAAACAGTCTTTAACTTGGAAAAATGGAACCCTCCTAATGGCGGAGCCAGTAGGCCCTTATCCGAACCCAAGCAAGACTTAAGTGCCGAATAGCGTATCATATTTGATAATAAGCCGACAGTGGAAATGCAAGGCCGCAGGTTCGAAACCTCGGCAAAAAACCCACAACAATAATCATGAACCCAGTCAAGAAGACTAAGAGGAAAGTTTAGGGTTCATGCTCGCTAAGTGGTAGATACCTGTATATAGATGCAGAAGTTAGGAATTCGTCCAAGCAGTCGAGACTCAGTGGCCAGCCGGAGTTTCTCTGAAGGAAGAAGAGCGATGGGAATCGATACCTGACAGCAGATTTAAGCATCGTTAAAAGTAGCATAAAACCCTGAACAATTAAACTAGAATTGTAACTTATATTCATAAGAAAATAACCACGGAAGACAGAGCCGGGGGTCCAGGGTAGAAAATTACCGTGGCAAGTGAAAGAGACTACAACCCTCGGAAGAACCAAGACCTCGCTGCCAAGTTCAGCAGGGCGCCGCAACGGAGTATGGAAAAGAAAAGGGTTTGTTAATTAAAACAAACAGAAAACCAACAGACTGGAAAAGAAAGAGTAAATGTCTGCATAACTTACTCACACAAAATGCTGGAAGTGCCGGAGCGATTACCTGTAGACGGGGCCGCCTGGAGAATACCATTCTTCTGAATGCAAAGAGTGAACAGTCGAAATTGTGGGCTAAACTTGGAAAAATCTAACAGAAACCCTCTCCAGAACCTACGCCGAGGCGCAACAATGAGGCATGGTTACGGTTACGATGCCAAGGTCATTAACAATCCCTAGGATATGACCACCATAGGATCAAGCGCTGATCAACGGTGTAACGTATGACAAGTGTCAAGCATTTGCCGTAGTCAAGTGGCCAGATCATCAACCTTATTGAATTCGCATTTAACCAAACCTTACGCATTGAGATCTCCTGTACGCGGTACATCCTCTATCTCATAAAAAGTATGCGTCATGGCCAATTAAAACAAGTCACAAGTACGCTATGATAACCGGAATAATTAATGGATAAAATTCAAGTCGGATCATTATGCCAGTTCAAAGTTCCACGGGAAATCTAATTAATCCAAACAAAGTTAATACTGTACCAGGGATGCAAGATATTTGAAAAAACCAATCAAAGTGCAAGATCAATTAAATGCTGTCATAACATATACATTTTCGGTAGGGTAAAAACAAAAAACAAAATTATATAGTAAGTTTTAACTGTTTGATTGTTACAATTATGTATTTTTCGTTGAATTAGGATGAGTGTAAATTTAAAGTTAAATAAATAGTTTCTTACAATAATTGTATTTTAAAAACATTATTAATTTTATTTATATCATATATATACATTTTTAATATAAAGATACTAGACATTGTAATTTCTCATCTTTATTTGGTCCAATAAGGTAAAGATGGAATAAAATGTGCACCAGCAAATTTCAATAAACTCTTAACTTTTGTAACAAAAGGTGATGTTGTGGCCAATGTTGTGTGGCTAATGTTTCGTCCAAAATTAAGTATGCACTTATCTCTATTTTTCTCCAAAATTATCTAGTCCACTAATTACTTTCTTTACTTCCCTTTATAAATTTGTTCAAGCATTCAATAATTAGTATCGATTACTTTTTGCATAAAAGATAGGTACTATGCAACAATGTTGTATATTACACTTACTTTCTAGATAAACATTTGTACTTCAAGTATGGAGTGATTTTGGTTATTTTATTAAGAAATTAAAAAATTTAATTTGATTTTATCCATTAGATTTTAAAAATATACAATTTCAAAATAACAAATCTATTTAAGCATGTGTGCATAATGTTTTTAATTATACTATAAAAAAATTATATAAAAATTAAAAATGGCTTAAATTTTTTAATAAATATAAAATAGCTACGGATTCTAATATTCATGAATTTATTTTAAAGAGTTTATAACTTCCTCTGAATATTTGAATAAACTTGCATTAAATATTTAATTTTAATAGTTTGAGATTTATTTTAATTTCCAATCTATTAAGCTTAGAGTAGGATAAAATCTTTCAAGATTCAAATTTATTTGACTAAAAATCTTCGAGAAAAGTTTACACTTGGATGGATTTGAGAGCGATAAAACTTTTTAAGATGCAAACTTCTTTTTTAAAATTTGTTTCTTCTTCACTAAAAAGATTTGATTCCTCTTCACTAATATTTTTAAAATATTTCTCCATATATATATATAATACTAACAGTTTACATCTCCCTCATAATAAAAATTGAAAATATATAAAATATTTTAATTTTAATTATTATTATTATTATTTGAAATAATTTATTTGTTGTTTATATTTGTTTTCAATTGATCGATTTTTGTTTTAAATGTTACATTTGTGTTATTTATATTTTTTTCTATTAATATATTTTTGTTTTAAATGTTACATGTTAATCAATAACAATGAGTTACACATTTTTTGGTATAAATAATATTATTCTTACATTTTATTTCTCAACTCCATATTAAGTAGTGAAGGAATTTCATATTGCCCTAATACTAAAAATTAAATTATTATTATTTTTTCTTCTAGTTATTTTATTTTAAATCTTGTTTTAAAATTAATATGTAAATTGAAATATTTTATTTATGGATGACATTGATTCTTTTAGTTATAGTATTTTTTTAATTTCTTAATGTAAATATTATTTTATTATGTTCAATTCATATCACAACATCTCCCTCATACTAGATTGTGGAGTGGTGATCATACAATAAAAATGTAAAAAGGTGCAACATTGTTAATAGTGATATTATATAGATTACATAAAATTTTAAAACGTGTAAGGTGGTTAGTGGTGATTAGATTAGATTTTTTGGAATTAGGTGGTATAAATTAACTTAAAGGGTATATTATTTAATCATGAGGTCGATATATGTGATTAAGATTAAATATTTCAGATTTCAGACTTCTGTGAGTGATATTTTGCTATAGTGAGAATGAACCTTGGTAGATGGTTCAAAAAGTCTGTATAGCTCATCACTTGATGTGATGGATCTAGAAGATACATTAGAGCAAGATTAAATATGTTTAGAATATAATATTTTTGGAATGTTTTTAGTTTCATATTTAAATGGAAGGGTTTGATGATAAATATTACGTTAAATGAATGGCTAATTTGTATTTAAAATTTAAAATTTATTTTTAATGAAAAATATTAAAATTAATAGACATCAAATATAATAGGAAATAGAGTTAGAAGGACACTACATAATATGCACATGAAACTATAACTATCTATAAGAAATGACTAACTTAAATCTTGATATAATTATAATACACAATAGTATTACAAATCTCACATATATAATATTTTTAATTATTAAAATATGATGTGAATAATAATAATAAACGAAGTCCATATATCTTAACCATGAATTTATAATGTGAAAAGTGATACCATTTTTCTCAAAGTCTAAACCTTTGTTATAGTATAAAATTTGAAAAATGGTTTGCACCTCAAGATATTTGATTTTTGTAGTTGCTTAATAGATCTCACGTTAAAATGGACTTATAATTGTTCTTTTTTTGTGTGTGTGCATGTATGTATCGTGTATGAACTCCATGTCAAGCATGGAAGGAATTAAAAATCACCTTCATTTTGAGAAACACACTAATAAAATGTTTTAGCGATAATTTCAATTGTTTTATATAATATATAGATATTTGGCATTGAAATATTTTTTTGTTATTAATACATTTAATTACATGTCTCCTACACACTAAAACTCTCTCTTTCTATGTTTGTGTGTGTGTGTGTGTGTGTAACTGATATTGAAATAGTTTATTGAGATGAGAGTGACATTCTACAACTTGTTATCTTAACATTATCTTTACGAAGTGTTGAGAGGGATCAAATCTCTGAGGTGAAACCCACCTTTAAGATGTAAAACTTAAGATACTTTTTCATCCCATCTACCCTTACAGATGCAGCCTTGCACTTGTTCATGGGTCTACCTAGGAACAACATCACTACCTGGGCACAGATTTATTTCCCCTTAGTGCTTGATAAATTCAAGGTTAATATGAATCTATGTTGGTTTTATATATATGTGTATACCAATCATGTATCATTTCTATGTTGAAATGGAAGGAATTACACATATCCTTTGTTTTCAATTTCTTTATATAAGATATATATGGTTTGTATAACAAGCGTTGAAATATCGTATTTATGGCCTAAATATTCCACATTAAATTATATTTTTCTATTAATATATTTTTAAATAAAAATCTCCCTCATGTTCGAAAGTCTCTTTGTATGTATGATACCAAAATATTTTACTTAACCATGCATACTAAAATATTTATTCATTTCCAACGGTTGTCGTTGTAACAAACACTCTCCAAAATTTGCCTAAACTCAAATTTTGGAACCTACTATGGATCTTGCGATCATTCATTCCGTAGTCACTTCTTGGTCAATACTGATTTTGGGCTCCCTTCTTGGATTGCAAGTGTCGAAGTCACATTCTCAAGCATGCTCAGTCTGCAACAAGTGCACGAGTTCATTTCTTTACGCAAGCTTGAATGAGAATACCAGGGTCCATCAAGACTATGCCTGTAAGATGTCCAATCCATGTTGATATTTAGTGTGCGCTGACATCGATAGTTTCTCACTTCTAGTTGTGTTTGTATTTATATTTTGGTGACTTTTGAAAATTGTCTCTTCCATGCACTCTTTTTTTCATGAATGTCTTTTTCATATTTTCAATTGTCAATTTCACTTGATTTTACTCTAATTAGTGTCATTTTCATGTTTTCTTCACTTTGGAATGTATGAATTTCATTGTTTTTCACATATTTTCAGTATCATTCGCACTTTAGCAATCCTCGTCTTTTTTCATGTTAAGTGTTGCACGATGGATATAAGCTTTTTTTGGTGGTTACAAGAATTTATAGTTGCGTAAATGGGTTTATCTTACCATGTATACATTAGGTGCATTCATTTCCAAAATTTTAAGCATTGTCACACAAGTGTCATCGCAAATTGTATCTTGAGTGTCGCACCTGTCGTAAGTTGTTGCAAAGGTTGTCACATAAATGAAATTATGTTTTTATGTGTTCCAGATGGTCTATGTTGTGTCTTAAAATGTATAAGTGTGAGATAACAGTAAATTCCTATCACTTTTCACATCAGTTTCATTGGTCCCACATTTAGCCAAATTTCTGAAAATTCCTAGAAACTTAGTCTCATTTGAACTTCCTAAACTGTGCACTACATAGTCCGATGCCTCAAGCTACAACCTTCCCTCTTGAAACTAATTAATTCAGATTTCCTTCCTCCTAGTACTATTCACTGTGCAAATTTAGTCCTCAAGCCCAATCCTTAGCCTCCAAAATTGAGCAATAAATAGCCCTCCATCTTGGCCACAACTACGCATTGTGCAATATCTGATCTCAAGCTCAAACCTTGAGCTCTTTAATTTCACACCTGCATAATAAAAAAACCCGATTTTCCTCCCATAACTATGTAATCCGCTGAGACAATGAAAAATCCTTTAGCATGGCTCACTGACTCCAAAAACTGCGCAATATTTCTCTCACCTACCCAATCAATATTGTGCATTTTGTAGTCTCAAGACTCAAGCCCTATCACTGAGATCTTTATTTACACAATGACACAATGGCATAGCCTCCTATACCTTCTAGAACTATGCAATAGGCAGATTCAGTTCCCATCCCCTCAACCTGTCACACTGAGCTCCCATATTGAGCACTTTTCTTCCTCAACCCAGCCTGAACTGCACATTGTGCAGTGTCAGGGCTCAAGCTTCACCCCTAATGTCTTGAGTTGCACAATTGCATAGTCACTAAGCCTATTTCTAAGCCTTCCACTTGGTTCTGACTCAGTCAGTAGAGAAACATGCACCATCTTAGACTAGGGGTTTATTGGAATGATGTCACCTTGTCATGAGTGGACTACATATGTAAGTACTCTATCATTCTATGGAAAGATGATGAAGAAGTATATGGAGAAGGAGGAAATGCTAGAAGACACATATGGAGCTGAAGATATAAGAGGATCATCAGGAAAGAAGACGAAGGAACACTAGACAATAACAAATTTAAAGATGAAAGATCAAGATCAAATGGAAGACTCCTCATCTTCAAGTCATAAGGAGGAGGAAGAAGAAACACATGCACCATGTTTTCGGGAAGACAAAAAGAAAGAAATAGCAAAGGATGGCTTGACATTTCCATGTCATCATGTAGTCCATGTCATCAGTGTCATGTCATGTTGTGTCATGAGTCATCATGTGCCACATAATTTTTTGGAATATGTAATTCAATATTGGAGAAATGTATTGTAAAGTGGAAGTCCAAAGAACATGTACAAAATATGAAGAGTCATGAAATGTCAAAAATTCATGGGAATTCAAATAGTTATGAGGGCAATCAAAGAGTCATAAGTAAGGTGAATCATCACCACCCCATTGGTTATATATGCACCCTCATTATATGAGCAAGCAACTTTTCACCTTGGCTCCTCTTGCAAGGCATTAGAGAGATAAGCTAGTTCTTTTGAGGAGCAAGGAGTGGATCCAATGCTCTACTATTGGATCTAGTGGTGTTCATTGTATACATGTGTCTTGGAACTTTTACTTAATAATATAAGCCTCACGACCAACATGTTATTCATGCATGGATTATGAATATTTGTAATATTATTATGTGGATGTTTGAGGTTCATGTTTGATTTCATTTGTGTTAAATTAGTTGAACTATTTAGTTATTTTATTACTTATTATACTGAGAATGTGTTATAACATTTTTTTATTGTTATCCCATCCTTGTGGACTATTCCGCAGGATACTAAACACATTTTTCTTATTGATTGGTTCTAATGGCCGTCACATCTTTTGGGGACTATTACACTGGATGTTATATGGGTCCTTCTTGGTTGTCTGTGTCTCTACTATGGTGGTACTATTACCTATCTCTTAGAGTCTCACTTCTTACTCTCCCACCGTAATAGAAGAACCTTGACACACTTACAACCGTACACTCATCAGGTACACTTTCTTTGTTTTCGAAGGAACATCTACATTCCTATTTCTTGCTGACAGATAGAGCCAAGGAAAATCTTCAGGAATAGATGGAATTCGGGCCAATATCCTAGATGGGTCTCCTATTCCAAATAGTGTGAGTTATAATTGGGACTTCATATCAGGGAGACCCCCTTGGTTGACATATTTACAACATCATCAATAAAATGATGCTAGAGGAAGATCTAGATGATAACTTGTGTTGGTTGAGTCTATTTTGAACCTCTTATCTAAAATGGGTCATCGTCAATTCTTACTCCCGGGGTTTTTTTCTAATTTTTCCATTTGTCAATTTTCAATCTCAGGTGAGCCTCTTTATCACTTGTCTCAGTTAAAGTTTGATGTTCTGGATGGAACATCTATAATCGAGCACATTTCTGATTTTCTTAAACTTTGTGAATCTTACAAAATCGATAATGAAGAGTTTTCTTGTGTGTTTTTCTTCCTCGCCATTGAAGGTCATGTTAATAAATGGTGCCATATCTTACCACCCTCTTCCATTCATTCTTTTCATCATTTCCTCAAGTAGATTCACCAAACCTTTGATGGGTATGATTACCAATATTTTTATAAAAGAAACAATTAGTTAATAATGAAGCCTAATGAATCAGTTGAGGATCTCTAATCGATTCCTTCACATTTTTTATGAATTTCCTCAAGAAGATTCAGATTCGGATTTATTTAAACAAATGTTTTAGAATTTATTTCATGTCTCTTTGCACGGTGAACTTGAATCCTCTAATTTGTCTACTTCCCCAACTCTTGTGAATCGTGAGACACCACTAATTTCAAAGGAGGAATTTACTAGCCATTTTTTTCTTTTTCCTCCTCCTATTCCAGTTCTTATGAGGGTGCCTTCGTGTGATGATAATAAATTTGGGAAATCTATGAATCAACTTCCTAATCCATATTCTCATTCTTCTTCCATTTTTCATGACTCGAATTAAATGGAGGAAATCCCAGAATGGCTCATGAATCACATGATGAATACTAACTTTCCCATTCCACAATATGATTTTATTATTCATAAATATAGTCTTGAATATGATTTGGATTTCTGGTATCCTCTATCATCTACATGCCATGACTCTTTGTATTATGATCTTCCCGATTAATCTACTCCACTAGCTAGTTTTTCACATTCTCTTGATTTTCGAGTTGCTGGTTCAAATTATGATCAGATACAAGGAAATCACATTACAAAGGTAGAGGAGTAGGAAGGTGAAGATTATTTCAATATTTATTCTCTTCTTCAATATCCTCCATGTAAAGATCATGTGCTTCCATTCTTGTATGCTTTTCGATCTTCTAATCTCAATAGTGAATCAAATGTAATCAATTATTTCCATAAATCCATAGCCTTGGGAAATAATCATTCTGATGATGATTACTCTATTGATTGTATGTGATCCTGAATTCCCAGATGAATCATCTGATTTTTTGGTTCCTCCAGAAGATATTGATATCACAAATCTGTAATTTGATCCAACCAAAGAAAATGTCCTTAACTAAACTTTCTCTTCATCTCACTATCCCTTGTACTCCACAATTTTTTATGCATCTACTCACGATGAATATACCCCATGCTCTCAAGTTCTTCATCCGATGAATTAACTTCTCAATTTACACATGGTGGTGAGATTATCCATAATGAAAATAAAAACAGTCAAATCATTGAGTACTATTTCCATCCCTCAACATATCTTCTCTTGGTTGAAGAAAAATCTCCAAACTGGTTTTGTCATGGAATTTCTCCAATTCATACATGTTCATATTTGCAATCAGATGAATCTTTCAAGTTGAGTAATCTAGTTATTGAAGTTGAAAAATCCAGTCAAGTCACTCACATATATGGCAACCATCCTGTGAGAAGCCTTCTTATTGAAACCAGTGGTAGCAGTAATCCTCACACCATGAATGATCTGGTTCAATATTCAGGATGTGATTTTACAGTCCTTGAAAGTTTCGGGACTTTTCGGGAATTCAATACACTTCAACTTTTTTTGATGGTTATGTTAGGATCTCGCAACTCTAGAAATTCCCATAAACTAAGTAAGGTCTGGTTTTATTCACAAAACTCATCTTTTTGTATGGTTTTAATCGATGTAAATTATTTCTTGAAATACATTTTTCATTGCGGATATGATATTTCAAACTTTCAAGATTCGATTTCTTATCGGATTCAAAATGATTCATCTTCATGCAAGTCTCTTGTATCAAGCTTGGCTTTGGAATGTAGATCTCTAATAGAATCATGGAACTAAAACGTTTATTACTATAATATTATCTTTGGCCAAAGGATTCATACCTGTCACACTCTTATGAAAAAATTCAACCCTTGATCCTTCTTATGAATATTCTAATGCTAATAATTTTCTTCATCGGACCTAAAATACTATTGAGCATTAGTGAATGCATATATTATTTGACGAATCAACTTCTTCTTCACTTGTTTTACCCTGACTGGTTTCATGTGTTTATTATACTATCATTCCTTTTTACTAATTTGACAAGTACGATGTTATTTAAGTATGTAACTAGTTAAAATGAAATGGTTTGTTACACTCATCACGTGAGGAAGATGATTCTATTATGCAGAGCATTTTCAAAATTGTTCAATTTGATTTATCTTTGGTAATTACAAACTGGGAATCATATGCTTTAATTAGCTCATATTATCCTGATTATGTTTATGATGATTTTCGTTCAACTTACTATTTTCCCATCAACACATCCAATGAAATTCGTTTTACATCCTTTTATTTTTATAGTTTAACATCTCACTATTCGGGTATTTGTAAAGTGGTTGAGGTACTTCCGCATTCGCGGATGGTTATGTCAAGTCCTCACTATCTGGACATGTCTTCTAAATATAATATGATACACTAATCCTCATAATATTCTCATCATAATCCCATGCCTCTAATTGAAAATTCATCTTTTCAAATATTTTAGGGTTTTCAAGAGGATTATCATGAATTTTACAATCTAAATGCTTAATGGTTGGAACAATCTTACCTGGCAAGCTCCATCAAAAATAAAAAATTTGTATCTTTCCATGTCCTTGCTAAGGAGATCAGCGTATATGGAGACACAGCTGTGGGAAGCTTCCAAGATTTATTGAATAATGGTTATCATCGAAAAGGTAATAATATAAACTAGTTAGAAGTGTCTCCTATGGGCTATATTTCTATTGATTGGAAACACCTTCAAATTTTTGTTCAAGCTATTCAAGTTATTATATTTTCCGTTGCACATATTTTTTTATATTGTTTTTAATAGATCACATCTTTTTTAATTTAGGTTGGGAAAATTTGTGGTGGCTACATTGGAAATTCCATTAACGTGACCTTGACCTTCTAGATGGTTATGTTAGGAGTAGGTATAGTTGCATTTTATTTTACATGCACATTCATCCTGCATTTGTTTACTCTGGTATGTCTTATGTTTTCTGGTTATGGTTTCATACAATGTTTTGGTTTAGCCACTTTTTGTCTCGTATTCTTGTTTTGTTTAATTGTTTTGTGTTTTCTTTCCTTTTGTTTTATGAGCTTGTGCATGGCAATGCTCTGTTGGCCTAAAAGGGAATGTGGAAAAATAGAAAATGAAATTATGACACTACAAAATTTGGCTAACTCTCTTCCCTTCTTCCTTGTCCTGGTTACATATTTTTGTCGATGATTTTCCGATGAAAAATATGATCCTTGCGTTAAAAAACCCTTGTGTCAAACCATGATCTCCATCTCTATTCTGGAAACCTTATGCCTCCACTTGGGTTTTTCTTTTTCAGTGTTTTTAGGTTGATCCAATCAAGTAGAGAAGGAAAAGGGGAAAATCTAAATGGGAAAACCAATATCAAAGCTCTTATATATGCTTCATTGAAGGGAAAACCTCTATTTCTCTAAATAATTCAAGATCTCTCTTCCGTACATGAAATAAATAAGTTGCAATGCACAACCTTATATAAAATAAATAAATAAAGGTGAAAGAAGAGAAAGGCTTCCTATGTAGAGAGGTGAAGCAAGATACTCTGTCGAGGTATTGTCCATGTTTGTTAGTAGCAGAGAAATGTTTGTTTCCCCGAAGTGACTCTGGGGGGTACTGTCCAGGCCTGCTGGAAATGAAGCAACACTAGAGATGAACAATTATACTCTAAAAATGTAAGTCTCTCAAACATCATTACCCTATCCAAATTTGAAACATTCTGTGAATATCGTTGATCTTATGTTTGTGTTTAAATGAGTAAAGGAATAAATGGGATTATGTTTATGCATGACGTAAGTGGGGAAGCCACGTTAATATCAACGATGAATAAATAGTTCCTGGAGAAATATACCCTATAAGAAAGAATCGACCAAGGTAGAGAAGCTGGAGTTCTACCAGTATGTCACCAAGTCTTGTCATTGAAACAAACACCCTCCAAAATTTTCCTACACTCAAATTTTGGAGCTTGTTGTGGATCTTCCGATCAATCATTACATAGTCACTTCTCGTTCAGTGATGATTTTGGGCTCCCTTCCTCGATTGGAAGTGTCGAAGTAACTTGCTCACACATGCTTAGTTCACAACAAGTGCATGAGTGTATTTTTTTACGCAATCTTGAACCAGCATAGAACATTCCATAAAGAATATGCCTATGTGATTTCCCATCTGTGTCGACAAATAGTGCGCACTGACATCAACAGTTTCTCACTTCTAGTTGGGTTTGCACTTCTATTTCAGTGAGTTTTGAAAATTGTCGCTTCTGCACACCTTTTTTTCGCGACTCTGTTTTTCATGTTTTTGGCTATCACTTTCACTTAATTTTACTCTAATTAGTGTTTTTTTCGTGTTATATTTTCTATATAATGTGTGACTTTAAATTTTGTTCACATATCGCAAGTGTCATTCGCACTGTAGAAATCATCATATTTTTTAATGTTAAGTGTCACATGATGTACATAATCATTTTTTAGAGGTTAAAATAATTCATATTTATGAAAATGAGTCTATCTTACCATGTATACATTCTTCACACTCATTTCCAAATTTTTAAGCACTATCACACAAGTGTCGTCATTGTCGTCACAAAATGTATGTTCACTGTCGCACTTGTCATAAGTTGTCACAAAGGTTGTCGCACTAAGGGAGGTATGTGCTTATGTGTTCCGAATGATCTATGTCATTTCTTCAAATTTCTATTTGTGTGATCACATTCAAGTCTTGTCACTGTTCACATCATTTTATTTGGTCCCACACTTAGCCAAATTTCTAAAAATTCCTAGCAACTTAGCCTCATCCACCCTTCCTGAATTTCCCATTGCACATTCTCAGCCCTCAATCTACAAAATTCCCTCTTGAAACTGCATAATGCATAATTCCTGCCTCCCAGGACTGTGCATTGCGTAGTTTCAGTGCTCAAGCCTTAGCCTTGGCCTTTGACATTACGTAATTCATCCCTCTAGCTTGACCCCAACTACACACTATGCAATCTATGATATCAATCTCAAACCATGAGGTCTTGAACTGCGTAATTGTGCAATCATGAGACCTCCTTTTCCTCCCAGAATTATGTAGTTTACTGATTCAGTTCAAAATACCTTATCCTGGCTCACTAACTCCCAAAACTGTGAAATATTTCTCTCTCCTTCCCAATCAGTACTACGCATTCCACAGTCTCAAGGCTCAAGTTGTAGACCTGAGCTCTTGAGTTTTGCAATTGCACAATGTCATAGCCTCCTCTGCCTTAGATAACTATGCAATAGGTTGGTCCAGTTCCGATCCCCTTAGCCTGTCACACTACGCTCCCATATTGCACATTTTTCTTCCTCCGTCCAACTTGAACTGCACATTGTAAAATCTCAAGGCTCAAGCTTCACCCCTAACTACTTGAGTTTCATATTTTGCAGTCACTTGGCCTCTTTCCCAGCTTGTCGCATGGTTCGGGCTTATTCAGTGGATCATATGAACCATGTTAGACTAGGGTATTATTGTATTGATGTCGCCTTGTCATGAGTGGATTATAGATGCAATTAATGTATCATTCTATGGAAATATGATGAAGAAGGAGATGAAGAATGAGGACATGCTAGAAGACACATATGGAGATGAAGAGACAAGTTGATCATCAGGCGATAAGACGAAGGAACACCAAACTATAATAGAAGATGAAAGATCAATATCACATAGAATACTCCTCATCTTCAAGTCATAAAGAAGAGGAAGAATAAAAACATGCACTGTCTTTTCAAGAAGATGCAAAGAAAGTAGCAACAAAGAATCGCTTGACATTCCCATGTCATCAGTGCCATGCCATGTTGTTTCATGATTCATCATGTTCCACATCATTTTCTAGAATATGTAATTCAATATTGGAGAAATTTATTGTAAAGTGGAAGTCCAAAGGACATGTACAGAATATGAAGAGTCATGTAAAGTCTAAAATTCATAGGAAGTCAAACAATCATGAGGGTACTCAAAGAGTCACAAGGAAGATGAATCATCACCTCCCCATTGGTTATATATGTACTCTCATTGTATGAGCAAGGGAATTTTCACCTTCGCTCCTCCCGCAAGGAATTAAAGAGACAAGGCAGTTCTTTTGAGGAGCAAGGAGTGGCTCCAATGCTCCAATATTGGAGTTAGTGGTGTTCATTGTATACATGTGTCTTGGAACTTTTACTTAATAACAAATGCATCATGGCCAACATGTTCTTCATGCATTGATTATGAATATTTGTAATATTATTATGTGGATGTTTGTAGTTCATCTGTTCTTTCATCTGTGCTAAAGTAGTTGAACTATTTAGGTTATTTTAGTACTTATTAAATTGATAATGTGTTCTAATGGTTGTTATTGTTTTCCCATCCTTGTGGACTATTTCATGGGACACTAGACAAATTTTTCCTCCTGATTTGTTATAATTATTGTCACATGTTTTGTGGACTATTCTGCTAGATATTAGATGGATCTTTCTTGGTTTTCTGTGTCTCTACTAGGGTGGTATGATTACCTCTCTCTTAGAGGCCCACTTCTTTCTCTCACTCTGTCATAGAAGAACCTTGACACGCTTACCACCAAACACACACCAGGAACACTTACTTTCTTTTCGAAGGCACATTTGCATTCCTCTTTCTTGCTGATAGTTAGAGCCAAGTAAAATCTTCAAGAATATATGGAAGTCGGTCCAATATCACGGATGGAGCTACTATTCTAATTGGGACTTCACATCAAGGAGACCTCCTTTGTTAACGTATTTCCAGCACCATCAACACCAACATTGAAATCTTTTTCAACATCGGTATATTTAAATTCCACATATCAACTTCACATTAAGAAGTGAGTGAATTTCAAATGATGTTAATATTGAAATACTTTACTTAAAATGGATATTAAAATATTTTATGTAACGATTACATTGAGATATTATTTAAATAAAGGAATGACAAATCTTCTTTATATTTGAAAACATTAGTTTTCTTCTTATTATTTCAATCGTTTGTGTCTCTCTATATAAAATTGTTATAAAATTATGTTATTTAATATGGACATCAAAATATTTTATTTATGGGTTGTACTGAAATAATTTTTTTATATTATTATTATTGCTATTAAAATACCACATGTGAAATCTATCTTAATTTCATGTATAAATTATATGACATTGTGCTATAATAAAATATAATGAATAATATTTTTTGTATGTACAATATTTTTTAACTTGTTATTAGAGTTAGTAGTTTTGGGTATAACTCCCTCATGAGAGACATAGTATGATGTTGGTGTTCCGACTTAACTTTTTGTCACTCCACAAATTTTGCTAAATATTCATCCAACTCATCTTTCACCCCTAGCCAATAAAACTCTTTTATAGGTGATGTGATAAGTTTTTGATAGCCTGGATGAGTTGAAATTTGCTTCTTATCATGTTCATCTGGGATCAATCATTTAATTTTGTGCACATTTCGGATATAATTTTTTTTTTAAGTCAACAAACCATCACTATTCAAAGCATAATATGATAATTCTGTTAGTCCAATTTCATTTATAAAATTTTCTTATATTTGGATGTATTATTGATCTTCAATGAATGCAATCCTAATATTTTCATTTAGAATTGTTTTAAAATTGCTAGAAGTAATCCATAGATCTGATTTAGACTTCTATTCAAAGCATCTACAATTTTTTTTTATTTTCCCTTTATGTGTTTGACTTCAAAATTAAAACACTAAGGAAATACATCCACCTATATTTTAATGAATTTAAATATGGTTGACTAAGGAAATAGTTCAGGCTCATATGATCAGTTGTTAAAGTGATTTTATTTCCTAAAATATCATGCCACCACATTTTTAAAGCATCAATTATTGTCTCTAACTCTAATTCATATATAACATAATTGTTCGCATGCCCCTTTAGTTTCCTAGACTCATAAGTGATAACATGGCTATCTTGCACTAGCACTACACCTAATCCCTCCAAATAAGAATCGTTGCACACCACATTATCTTTATTGGGATCAGTAATCTCAAATATGGGAACTACGATTGGAAAATATTTCAACTAGTGAAAGCCTTCTTGACACTTTTGGCCTAGATCAATTTAACTCCTTTATTTTGTAAGGATGTTACAACATAGGCCAGCTTACAGAAACCTTCAATGAACCTATGGTAAAAATATTTAATTCTCATAAAATATTTGATGTCAGCTCCATCTTTAGGAATAGGCCAATTGAGAATAGCCTTCACCTTTTTAGGGTCTATCACTATTCCCACTTTACATATTACATGCCCCAAATATTGAATCTAATCCTGGTAAAACTCACATTTCCTAAATTTGGCATATAGATGATGGTTTGTAATTGTTTGCAATAATATTCTTAAGTGTTTTTCATGCTCTTCTGGTGTCTTGGAATAAACTAGAATGCCATCAATGCAGATTAATACAAATTTCTTTAAGGACTAGAAAAAAACACAATTCATTAGACAAATAAATGTAGTTAGGGAATTTATGAGTCTGAAATGAAGTACAATGAAGTCATAATGGCCATATTTATTTCTAAAAGTTATTTTATCTATATCCTCATCTTATGGTTTCATGGTAGTGAAATGTTAAGTTTATATTAGAGAAGAGTGTTTCTCTCTATACCTGATCAAACAAATCATTAATTCTAAGTAATGAGTGTTTATTTTTTATTGTCAACTTGTTCATTTAATACAAAACCTAAGAGTACTTTTTGTCATTCTTACGAAAATAATCGGTGCTCGCCAAGGTGAGACACTTGGTCTAATATATCCCTTATCCAACAATTCTTGAAGTTTGATCTTTAATTTAGTCGATTTTGGTACACTCATCCTATAAGGTGCCTTTAACACTGGTGTTTCCCCAGGTACCAACTCATTAGTCAATCAATGTCTCCTTTCAGTGGTAGCCTGAGAATTTCATCCAGAAATACACCCCTCAATTGTCACACCACTAAAAATTCATCCAAAGTATTTGCTTTAATTTCTTGTTTTAAATATTCCACCCATATTGCAAAGAGTTTACACCCCTTCCTTGAACTTCTTTTAAATTTCAAAGCTTCTAACTATATTGTTGATATTCACCTGAGTATGTATCTAATGGTCTTTCTTGTTCCTTCATCATTGGTACAAGTCGTAGCCTTTTCCAAATAGTTAATAATTGCTCTATGTTTTTGTAGCCAACCCATACCCACTAACACATCATATGATCCTAGAGGTAGGACATTTAAGTTCATTTATATCTTTATCCCATTCATATTAAAAGGAATTTTGCTAACCAAATTAGTAATATTTCTTTTAGTACCAGTTGTTAGTTATACCAACCAAGAGTTTTTTTGTTTTTCCATTTTCAACTTGCATTTATCCACTATTTTTGGAATTACATAACTTAAACTAGATGTTTGGTACATATTATAATTGACACGACTTTTTTCAAATTTTACCTTCTATTTCAATCATGGTGGATTAATGTTTAACTTGTCAATCCTCCAATATTGCATTAATTCTAAGAATACTCCTAGCCACATCATCTACTGTAGAAGCTTCTTCTACATTGTGTAAATTTGGATCCTCGTAGCCCAAACACTTCAAGGGTTCTATTTCCTTCTCATTATCTCTTTTTCCATTTAGATTAACTTGTTTACATCCTCTTTGTGAAGAAGTCTTTTGATGGTGATAATTCCTTTTCAAATTTATGTTTTGATGATTTTTTACAGGATTCTTAAAATAAGAGGACTTGAACCCTTTATTCCCTTGCGTAAATCTATCATTTTTCTTACCTTTCCAAGTTTTGAGGAATAATTTATTTTTTTGAATTGTTTGTAATATATTTTATCCTTCTGAATAGTTTTATACATTTCCTTTGTGTTTTCATACTAAATTCTCTTTTTGAAGGAAAGGGGTAAACAAGTGATGAATTTTTGAATTTTGGCCTTTTGCATGCTAATATACCTGGTAAATATCACATAAGATCAGTGAATTTAGTAATCAATTCATCCATGGTCATCCGAGCAAGATTTAGTTCATAGAACTTTTTCTCTCTATCATCATAATTCCTTTCCGTCAAATTTTTTTCTTTGATTTCCTTTTTTAAATCCTACCAACTTGGAGTATTATCTTATTTATTATGCATAGTCCTAACTTCATCCCACCATGGGGATTCCTTACCTTGCAACTAGTAAGTAAAAAATATGGCTTTCATATTGCTAGGATATTCATATACCTTAAAGTAATTATTCATGTTTAGCAACTATGCATCAATTACCTCCTTTGATTCACTGTCAAATACCAAAGGCCTAATCTTCTTAAATTATCCCTGCAATTCTAATTTTTCTTTCTTCACTTCATTAGGTGTTATCAATGTAAATTTTGATAAACTGTGTTTAATTCCTTCTTCATATAATTCCTTTTCATTTTCAAGTTTGAGAGGTTCACTCTCATTTATCAGAACTAATCCTTCCTTTTTTGGGTTTCCTTTTTATCTCCATTATTTAAGGTTTTTCCTAATATTTTCTGGTTTGGATTTTTTATTAGAATTTTTATGAGTCTCTCTCGATCAACACTAG
Source organism: Pinus albicaulis (assembly GCA_034641835.2). NCBI lineage: Eukaryota > Viridiplantae > Streptophyta > Pinopsida > Pinales > Pinaceae > Pinus > Pinus albicaulis. The sequence goes on along the minus strand of CM076581.1, from coordinate 341,397,002 downwards.
CTTTCAACAATTTTTCATTATTTTCTCTAATGGTTGCTACTTCCACTTTCATACTTCTCACAATCTGTAGCAAATATACTGCATGTGAGGTTGTCTCCTCACCTAGTTGTACCTAAAATTTTTCTCCTTCAGGAGTCTTGAAGATGGTTATGTCATGACTATTGTTTATTTTTCTCCTTGTGTAATAAAAAAATATTTTTTTAAATTCTAGTTGTGCTCAGGCTCATAGGCCTTGATGTTGTAACCTATATCTTTGATATCGCTTTTAATGTACCTCCAATTTATGCACACACACACAGAAGCATTATTATATTTACTTAATCCAATATTGACTTGATCTCATTGGCATAAAGTAACGAAATTGTTCTTTAATAAATTATCTTCTCTTATTACACGTATTTATCTACTATTTTTATAAAATATTTATCTTTTATGGATTCTTGTTATCACATGGTTATAAACCTTGATACTTCTTGATATAAACAAACTTTCTCAAGGTTACATAGAATATATTTCTATGAGTATATCCCTATATGCGCCTTTTGATCGAAAATGATGTACCTAGGATCATTCTTACTATCATACATATATACCTAATTTTAGAGAGTAACATTTAAACATACAAATTTGGGAAAAAGAGTGGTATTTGAACCCTCAACCTTGGGTTCCACAATGTTAAATGGTTTTTCTCCATACAAAATATCATGCATATGCCTTGCATATTTTTCATGCCCTTATGTAATACCATATGTAAACCACACTCCCATAGCTCACAACACTTGCTATACTTGAGATACATTTTTTTTAAATGTTACTAGGCCATTTCTTGGCCCCCTTACTATAGAACATGTAACACTTGGAGTTCATGATGCATGGGACCCCTGTATACATGTTGTGCATGCAACCATGGTCATGTCCTATCCATTTGACAAATTCATAGATGTATGGCTTAAATTAAACAAGGTAATCGAATAGTGAAGAGGTAACGTTAAATGTACCAGCTAGAATGAATATATTTTCAAACTTTTCATTTGGCATTGGTTGTCTCTACAAACCAAGAATTGTGTGGTGTTAAGCTAGGGTTTCACCTCTCCAATTATTTCACTTCTTTGATAGATAATGCTATTTGTTTCCATAAATAATTGGGAATTTAACCAACCCAATGGTAGTGACTTGAGCTGCAAGAAAAAAGTGAGCAACTTTGAACAAATTTTTTTTTTCTATTCCATTAATGAGGGTTTATAGATGACATCATGAATTATTTTATATTTCATCTTCAAGTTTATTAAGATAATTATGGCTAACAAATTCTTTATTTTTTTTTGCTTTTACAGTTCCTTCCATGGCCAATCAAAGTTATGTTGCTAGTTTAAATATTGTTCAAGGGAGTTTTAAAAGATTTTTCTAACATATCTAGCTCAAATGCTCTACAATGATAGCATTTGTTTCCATATTTGGATGTTTGGAAAAAAAAGGGGAAAATCCTTGATGTTTCAAACCCATGTCACCTCGAAATTCATATTCTCCCTCAGGACTATAATTTATAAGGAAAATTTAAATATAAAAATTCCTTATACAATTTTTTATTTTCCTAGGTGTTTATTGTAAATAATAGTTATTTTAATTAGTTTAGAAGAAAAATTGGAATCCTTTCTACTCACAATCAATTCTCGCAAATAATATAATAAAATTTAATGTAATAACTTGACCTTTAATTTATATTCCATGTTAATATAATTTCTAAATAGTATAAAGAACCTTACACCATATCACCCACCAAACTTAGGGTTCATAAACCAAACTTCTCCATTTCTCTAGACAATGTTGAGATTGAACAAAGGAGTAAGAAGAAATGAAATTAAAGGCCACATAAGTTCTTTTCAGTTTTCTATAATTTGTTAATTTTAGTTGCTATGTATTATTTAGTTTGGATACATGTCTTTTCACAATTAATCTTTTTAGATAGATGTAAATTTTATTTTTATAATTTTATTTAAAATAAATTTAGTGTTTTTTATGTTTTACTTTTATTTTTGAAATTTAAAAAAATTTAAATTATTTCTAAATATGTAAATGAATATAATACCTTGAAAATCTTATATAAAATATTATGATTATATAAATTACAAAATTTAAAATTACCATTCCAAAAATTCCAACTAAAATTTCAACAAACTTGCCCCCACCCATATATATTCCACTATACATTTCAAATATAAAATCTAACTTGCCAACGTGAATGCTAATGCCTTGCAATAGCAATAAGGAACGTAGATATCCCTCGGGTAAGGCTCTATAGTGTTTTTGTTTTCTCTTGGCAGGGAAAGTATTGATTCCTTTTTTGTCTTATCGCATTGGAAGTAGTGATCCCTTGGGTAAGCTTCAACGGTGTTCGTTCTTTTGTTTTGTAGCCAGTGGACATAGAAAATGTATCGAAACTGTAACACCAATAATTTGTAAAAACAATCCTTTTGTTTTTCTAGCCAGTGGACATAGAAAATGTATCGAAACTCTAACACTAATAATTTATGGAAAAAATCAATCATATACTAAAATATAACAATAGATAATAAATGATAAATCAGGGCTTTATCAGGGCGAATTCCTTCACGTGATCACAAAATGAGCATTGATGGCCTTACAGAGCCACTTGGCATCACGATTTATGCAGCAACATCAGTGTAGCTTCATGATATATATAGCATAACACTGGTTTTTTTTTCATTTACACCTAGTAATGTCCCGTAACTACTGATCATATTGTTAAGAAATTTTAATCTAACAAATATAAATAACTTTCATTACCATCAAATGGAGGTTTAATGTAATAAGTAGAAATAACTTACATTATTAAAGAGGAGTAAGGGGTGTAAAAGTATTATGAGCAAGGGGTGTAAAAGTACTAACGTCAGGGAAGAGTATTATAATTTTAATTTGATATGTGTTCTTTAATTTAACCATTAAAGAGAATGATAATTTTATTTGAGTTGCGTTGGTTATTCTATTTTTTAATGGGCTAATTTTTTTTTCATTTTATTTATCATTTTCATTGTTAATAGTTTCATTAATAGATAGGTTTTATAGACATATAGATGAAGAGGTGATAATTTTATTTGAATTGCGTTGGTTATTCTATTTTTTAATGGGCTAATTTTTCTGCATTTTATTTATCATTTTCATCGTTAATAGTTTCATTAATAGCTAGGTTCTATATCTGATATAGATGAAGAGGTTGTGAAATGCTGTATAACCGTTATGAAGCATTATACGAAACTAATATTGTGAGAATGCATATAAATAAAGTGTAAATACATAAGTATATAATGGATGCATAATTATGCATATTTTTTAAATTTTATTTAGAACACTGTAATTTATTTATTTTAATAAATATTTATTGGTAATAATTTTAATATTTATATTTGAAATTAATTTTTTTAATATCATAAATATATTATTAAAATGTAATTTACAACTTTAAAAATTAATAATTTTTTTATTAAAAATAAAAGTAATATATAAATTTTTTTATTTGAATTTTTGAAAAATGAAAAAAATATTAAAAATACTTTATTGTTGCATTAATAATGAGAAACTATAATCTCAAATGGTATGAGTAATGAACAAAACAATGTAGAAAGAGGAGAGTAGAAAATCTCTCCATTCTATTAATAAACTGGAGAATCTTTTTATTCTTTAGAATATGTTAGAAACATCTTTTATAATTTAAGTATTGAGGGGTTTCCACACTACATTATATTAGATATCATTTTTTGGGATTCAATTGCGTTAAGTAAGTCACTCATCTATGACCATTTCCATGAGAGGTAATCGTAACTCACTAATTTCTCATGATTTTTGAATAGTCCACTTAACACTCATTGCATCGGGTGATGCTCATAGGGGTGAATAAGTGGGATTGAAACTAGTGAAATGAATCACATAGCATCAATCATCACTTCCGGGACTTGCACTCGGTAACCAGGACTTCCTGGGAGGTCGCCCATCCTAGACTGCTTCTGACTCAATCGCACTCAATTGTGGAGTTTTCCACATAGTCAAACCCACTTAGCTTGCTACCCCATTTTCAAAACCTTAACAAGTATTGTGCCTCATGAACCATTCAAGTAGAGCTCCCTTTACTCTTTTTATTTAAATATTAAGGGGTTTCTGCAGTGCATTATATTAGATATCATTTTTTGGGATTCAACTGTGTTAAGTAAGTCATTCATCTATTACCATTTCCATGAGAGGTAGGCGTAACTTACTAATTTCTCATGATTTTTGAATAGTCCAATTAGCACTCATTTCATCGGGTGATGCTCACAGGGGTGAAAAAGTGGGATTGAAATTAGTGAAATGAATCACATAGCATCAATCATCACTTCTGGGACATGCACCCGGTAACCAAAACATCTTGTGAGGTCACCCATCCCAGATCGCCTCTGGCCCAAGCATGCTTAATCCGTCAGTTATGACTACCTCTCATGGAAATGGTAAAAGATGAATGACTGATGATCCTTAGTTGTTGTTATTATGATAGAAATCCATGCACATATGAAATTCCCAATTATTGAAAGGGGGTGATCCGTAATATTTAGATACGTTAGCACCCAAACTGGAAATAATGACTTTTAGGATCCCATGTGACATTTCCCTCAACTCTCCTTTATATTCCTCGATATGATTGCTTCATCGAAACAAATTATCAGAGAGAACGAACAAATCACCACCTCAACAAAACAACTTCAAAACACCAGTTCAGCTCAACAAAACATCTTAAAAACACCATCTTAACAAAACAGCCTAACCATCTAGATTCTTCTAGAATTTCGAAACTTGTATATACATCAAATTACCTATATATATATATATATATATACGCATACGCATACGCATACACATACATATACATACATATACATATACATACATACATATATATATATATATATATATATATATATATATATATATGTGTGTGTGTGTGTGTGTGTGTGTGTGTGTGTGTGTGTGTGTGTGTGTGTGTGTGTGTGAATGAATGAGAAGAAAGGAAATGTATTTTCCATTGGATTTTTTTATTAAAATGAAACTATGTTAGTGTTATATGAATCTACGTTAAAATAAATATATGGTTTGAGTGGGTTTAACGTTTAAAATCATGTGTTTCTTCCTAAGTGGTTATAGGTTCAGAAACAAAGGGGTAGAATATATATGCATTTTTAGACTTAGCAGAAATTTATTGAAATCACAAGCTTGATGGTTATGTGTGTGTGTGTGTGTGTGTGAGAGAGAGAGATATATTTATATATGTATAAATATATTTAAAATGTTAATAGTTTACATTTACCTCATAATTGAAAGTGAAAATTAAAAATATAAAATATAAAATTTAACCCTTTTTTGTGTATAAATTTAATATAAAATTGTGTTATAAATGTATTATTTTTATTAATATATTTTTACTTACATGTTAATGAATATACAATAAATTACACATTATGTAGTATTAAAAATATTATTTTTATATGTTATTTCTCAATTCCATATTAAGTAAGTAGTGAAGGAATTGCATATTACCCTTATATTAAAAATTAAATTATTTTTTTCAATTCCAATTAATTTATTTTTTATATCCTAAAACTTTTTCTTCTTTTTTTTTTACTTCCAATTATTATATTTCTATATATAAAATTTGATGTAAAATTAATGTGGAAATTGAAATATTATATTTATGGTTGATATTGATTCTAGTTTAAACTCATTGTTTTTGTTATTAGTATTTTTTTAAAGTGTCAGTGTAAATATTATATTATGACGTTAAAATGTAATGATAAGTGACCTGGATTGTATAGCCAGATTAATAGTGATATTAATATAGATTACATAAATGTTTAAAAGGTGTAATTTTGTTAGTGCTAATATGCATTTTTATTTTGGAATAGGGTGGTATAGATTAACTTAAATTAAGTTAAAGGGTAAATTATTTAGTCATAAATTTAATGTATGTTATTAAAATTTAAAAAAAAAAATTCTGAATAATACTAATTCTATTTATAAAACATACTGGTACAAAAATGCCTCAGTTTCAGCTATGTGAGCCTCAAAACTGGGCTTGATAGCCATGCTTTAAAAAAATATTGAACTGCCCTGAGTGGGAAACCAGTTCTCTTGGAGAAAGTTTCGCCGCCCTTGAAAGGGAAACCGACCCATTGTCCATGCCATTTAACATAACAGAAAAAAACATACTAAAGTAGCATTTAGCTTTTCCAAATGATGAGAAATATAGAAAACCAAAAATTCTCCCAAGATGATTGACCAACTGTACCATGGTAAGCCGAGGGGTGCGAAATTCACTGTTCATGAGTTGGGGAAGGCGATTCCTCCACAATTTTTCACCAGCACTCGTCCCTTCTATCTTCATTGTCTTCCTTTGGCGTGTTATCCTTGTTAGAGACGTCCACCTGCATGTGATCCTTGCCCGGGTCGAAATGCACAATTCCAATGGGCGCATCAGGATTCAAGGCTTCATTCTTGGCCGGAGAAGGATTAGGACCGAGCGGGGTGGGATTAGGGCCTGGGACAGGGGAGGGAAAAAGGCTAGCCAACTCTTCTCTAAGGGTTAATATGACAAAAGCAGTAAGGACAGGCTTATCGAGAGAGAATTTGAAGCAGAATTCCACTCTCTGGTAGGATTGGCATAGGGAATGACTGGCAGACACATGGGAGGCAGGGGAGACGAGCCTGGGAGGGTCAATAAAGGGAGGTGGGGTGGGCTAGACAAAGTGAAAATTTCCAAATTGGCTAGCGCAGCCCCTTCGACTACGAGTATCCGAGTAATGACCCCACGTGACATCCTCAGAGGAGGAATCAGAGGCAGAACTGGTAGAAGGCCGAGAGCGAGTCACACGACCTCTACTTGCCCCACGAAGACACCGCATCATATGACGAAGCCGTGGCATTGACACAGAGGTGAGCTGGTAATGCCTGGGACATGAAGAGCAAGTAGAAAGCAAAGGCAACCAACAGGAATCAGCAGTATGAGCATGAAAATAAGAATTCGAACAACAGAAAACACTCTGGGTGAAATGATGGCCCGACAGCATCTCCAGACAACCAAGGAGTGTGCAACGGCGCCCTGTCTGAGTGCGAGCACTCGGCTCAGCACAAACAGGAGGGCAGGCTCCACACAGAGGAGGCAGAGAGCTGCAATCGACACAGGAGCAAGCCGAGCTACCCAGGACAAACGCCATCGCAAACTAGATGAACAGAGCGGGGTGGTGAAAAAGTCGGGAAGATTGAGTTAATGCCATGCGAGCTGGTGAAATAAATTCCATTATTATGGAGCTGCAGAGGGCCATATGGCCACCCCACGCGAGCTCCATTGGAAGTCACCAAGGGACTGACTTCCCATCAACCAAGACGAACATCCGCATCCGCATTCGGAAGTTATTAAAATTAAATATTTTGGAATATTTTTATCATCATTTTTAAATGGAAAGGTTTGATGATAAATATTATGATTAATGAATGGCTAATTAGTATTTTAAATTTCAATGTTTTATTTAATAAAAAAAATAAAAATATCATATTAAATTTAGCAGGAAATGGAGTTAGAATGATACTATAATATGCTCATCAAACTACTATTTATAAGAAATCACTATCTTATATTTTTATATATAATTATAATATGATGGCATTACGAATCACAAATATAATAATTCTTAATTATAAGATATTAATATTATAATAAAAACAACAACTACAATAATGTCAATACATCTTATTCCTCGCGTTGGAAATGTGTTGTCATTGACGGAAAAAGTAAAGCATTGGTGGCCAAGGAAAAGAATATGATGGCAAAGGTGTTGCAAGGATATTGGTGAGTAAAACAATAATGGTTCACATTATTTGAAGACATTTATTGTATATAAAATCACCTCAAATACCGATAGAACCTAAGCAAGTCGATAGAGATTTGAAATAGCTTTCTAGTGGTATGTGAAAATCCAAAAATGACCTCCTACACCAAAATTTAGAGCTGGTCAAAGATTAGAACCCGCAAAGTGAAATTGTACATAGTTAAAGTTAGTTGGAGGTGCTTTGGAGCACGTGATAGTTTTAGTGCATAGTCAAATAAAACAGAGTTGTTAGCAGAGCCACTATCCAGAGCTCCAGGATGATATGGAGTAGACAACGTAGTAACAGAAATAAATGTCATTGGGCTAAGGCGGAACCCACATGACAATTAAGATCGGTGGTGGGGGTCTGGTGGGTCTACCATGACAAAAACTTAAGGAGCACTTAAGGGAATTAGCAGGATGACGTGGGCTAGCCGGACATACAAAAGTGTAAGGGCCAATTGAATTTCATCCAAATAGATGTGGTGAATACAATGTAGTAGAGGTAGGCATAGAGGTTTTAGAGTGGGAGGCCCCCACCTTATAGGTTAAATGACATACATGTCCTAAGGTAGATCGGGTGCCATGATTCCCCACCGACACATAGGAGGAATTATGTAGGGGTCCACAACTTGACTATTAATGGATAGGGGGGTCATACAATGGGAATTTAGCCTAAATCATCGATCTTGAGATTGATGGTTATGGTTGATTATGCTACCCCTGTCTTAGAACCACAAACAACTTGAAGTGGGATGCACAAACCACAAGAGGTTTCGTGCCAGTGGAACAGGGTGGATGACGTGGCCAACAGAGAGAAGTAGCATAGTGTTGAAAAGGGTGAGGACCATTAGAAATTGTTATAAAGGAAAATGGTGAAAATATAAGGCTCGTGACCTATTTCTCTCCCCTCTAACAACATACAAGTGGTATTATTTTATTGGATTACATGGATGACGTAGGCGCACAAGTGGATAATGATATAAATAGTATCATGGCCCAATGAGGGGTGGACACGTGGTATGCATATTTGGGGTTTTCAAGTACCCAATTGGACCATTTTTAGGTGACATGTAGATCACTCTAGAAGTGACACATGGCATGTGTGATGTAAGCATGATGTCATCCCAATGGAAGGACCCTAGAAGGGTTCGAGGCAACAAACAGAGGTACCGACAGGAGACTGGTTGTCGAGATGACAGGGCAGCTGTCAAAACCAACTCAGCTTAGAACTACAGTGATTGGGCGTAGGTGTAGTGGGAATACCCCACTAGGGCATGTCATCCTTGAAGATATAACCTATAATATTTTTTGAATTCACAAAGGAAAATGGCCCAGATGATGAGTGTCAGGACAAGTCGACAAGAAGTAGTGAGAACCAATGAGAAGAAAAAATATTTCCCCATAGGACATGTAATACTATAATGCAAATCCAAGATGTGTTTCAGCATGTTTCAGCATGGAAAAGAAAAAACTCCAAGATAAAGATGTCGAGAACCAAGCACCAACACTTGGTCTCGTACAACAAAGAGACCGATGGCATGGAAGCAGCTGCAAAGGAAATTAAATCCTTGGAATGTAAAAGAGCAAAGGATTCTTATATATATATATATATATATTTCAAATATAAAATATAGCTGCACAATGTCAATGCTAATGACGTGCTATTCTAATAGCAATAAGAAACTTAGATATCCCTCAGGTACACTTCAATGGTGTTTGTTCTTTAATTTTTCTAGCCAGTGAACATAGAAAATGTATCGAAACTGTAACAGTAATAAATTTTGGCAAAACTCAATCATAATAAAATACAACTAGACAATAAATGGTAAATTATGGTGAATCCTTTCATGTGATCACAAAATGCGCATCAAAGACCTTACAGAGCCACTTGGCATCATGATTTGTACAGTGTAACAACCGGATTTAAATTTCCTTAAAAGGACTTTTTAATTTATACATTTTAATTATTTTAAATTTTAAACAGGATTAACAATCATGTTAATCAAGTTATGAATTAAAGTTATTCTCTTTTGAATAGAATATTTAATTATGGTATGTTTCCATAAGCTGGTGGTAAGAAATTCTCCAATATTTCATAGTATTTTGATTAAGCAGTTATGGGAAGTTACCTTTCCTTTGGTGATAAAAATAAAATCCTAGAGAAGGAAAGGGGTTTTTCTGAGAAGGAAAAATGAATAGCTATATATTTGTAAGGAGAGAGTGTCCAGAGATGGTAGAAACTAGTGGAACTCTGCTACCTCACATTAGAGGAAAGACTCGACAAGGGTCTTGAGGTCTACCTCGTGTGTAACTGCGACAAAATCCTACTCTGGTGAGGAGCATGGGGGGTATTTGAGGATGTCATTGCCTCTCTCACGGTTGGGAGGATTCCATCATTATTACTTATCTGAGTTAAGTATACAAGACCAGAATGAATGGAAAATGATTTCTTCAATTATTTTGAAACTCTGTATTAGTTTTCTGGTAATGTGTACTTGTTATCATAGGAAAATTATACAAGAATGAAATGTTTAGATGTTTCATATGATGCATGAATAATTTGTTATTCTTGAAATAGTTTTGCTGTAAAATTAGTCTTGTGGAAGGGTAAAATATTGAGTTCTTTATGATAATTAAAAGTATAGTAAAGTAACTCCAATAGGAAACCAATGACCAGATGGACAGTTAGTCCATTTAGGGAAGGATAACCCCAAACGGGGCAGTCTGTCCTGTGTAGAAGAAGAAAATAAATACAGAGACTGAGGTTTGGGTATTAACCATATCGAGGTGGTCCGGTCACCTAAATAATTTTCTTTCTAATGTATAAATTATTACTTCTGGAATCGAAATAAAATCCAAAAAAAGGAAAATTGACCAGTAATGGAAAAACTATAGAGTTTCTTGCTATAAATAACTAGTTGTAACTATTGTAGAAATTTATTCACTAGATTTAAACCCAAGAACAACCAGTAATGAAAACAAGAAATGAACAAATATTTTCTGTTATAACAATATCCCTTGAGGGGATAGACAACCTGTGTAAAGGAAATAAATATACATGAATTTATATATTGATAGAAAACATGCAACAATTATTACAAGCGAGAGGCAAGTTAAGCAAGGAAAGCTATAATAAAGAACCATAAGTGAATAATATATCAATTGAGAGTTCATATGATTTCCTTACAGAATTCAAACTTATTTCATTCCATAATTATCTGTTATAGCATATAAATTGCAAATTTAACAATATAAATGCGTTATTGTGGAGAGACCAGGAAAATTAGGAAGAGCAGAACATTAACATGCATCTTGAGCATGGTCCAAAGGAATTATCAAGAATAAATTAAATAATTTGTCATTACTTATAGACATTAAAATAAAACCCGATTGGGTTGTGACTATTCAAAGCAACTAAAATTTAAAAGAAAACATCGGTAGGGCCGTAACCATTAAAAACATTTACATATATTAAAAAAAAATACCTCGACAGGGATAGAGTGATAGAATGAGATATGGACACGAGAGTTCAGGCCCATATCAATAGAAAATATCAATGTGAAACCCCTATACGAAATCTGAAACGGGACAAGAAAATGCTACCCAAAGAGGCTCCATGGAACCTCTAGATGCGAGAGCAGGGTATTGGATCGGGAGGGCCAAATTAAGTCTGGAATGAATTGGGTACAGATATTATGGGTTACCTGCATTGCAATAAAAGAAAATAAGACAAGTTATCACTCGAAATATGCTAGTAATTATTAAACACTGAACACATCAAGCAAAAGAATAACCAGGTTCGACCTAAACTCACCTTCTAGGGTATTTAGCAGGCAAGATCCTCACACCTACAAAAGGGAGCTAGGTTAGAAAATAGAAATAGTATAATTAACCAGAAACAGAGAAGAATTTAATTCATGGACCGAATAATTACCAACTTGCCTGCTTTGGGCACAAATCTTACAGTAAATCCCTCCACAAAGAAAGGACAACTCAGGAATGTGAGTCATAACAGAGAAATCACAACATATAAGCCGAATGGGAAGTAAAAGTAGAGAATAGAACTTAAACCCCAGCAAAACATTGCAACCAAATCATAAACGCAAGAAAAACGTAGGTAAGGAAAACTGTGAAACGTGGTGGGTAAAAACTCTCGACATACCATAGAAGACAGATAAACTAAGAAGCAGAAGACCTTGACAGACCGATGAATATGTAGAGCAGAGGTTTCCAGGTGCGGCACCGAAATGAAAAGTTCTGTTAGGGTTTGGGGGGTAGGGTATTACCCTAACCTCCCCAGAGCTCGTTTGAACCGTAGATCAAGAATGCAGATCATCGACAGTGGAAGCATAAACAACTGTCCCTCAAAATTAAATGATGCGCAACACCCAATGCTATGGAAAATCTAAAATTCGTACTAACCAATCTACATATAATAATGTTTCAATAATACTTGGTATGTTAGTATAGTACCATGTAAAATCCTTATATAATATTTCACTGACTTATAATTTTGAGTGCCTTATAATGTAAAAATTTATCTGTCCAAGGCAAGAAACATAAACATAGCATCATGTCCTAAGTGTGAACATTGAACATCAACTTTATGGATTAGTTTTGGTTAGCAATGATATACAAATGATGAGATCCTAATATTAAGGATTAGGATTAATGTTCATAAAATTTCAATAAGTAGTAAGTATTATGTATCATAATATTTTTAAGGAGTGAAATAGGAGTTTTAATGTGGATGTAAATTTTTTTTATATGAAGGTAATTATTTTATGTTAGATGTTACAGGTGGTATCAGAGAAGCATTCAAACCCTGGGACCTAAAAAGGGCCACCTAAATAACATTTGGTACGTGTAAAAATGTGCACAGAATTGGGAAGAGGAAGTGAAAAAAAATGTAATGAGGAGGGGTTATGCACATCAAAATCCTAGGACTGTATGGGAAATTCGCCCCATACTAACCCAGAAATGAATCTAGAGATGTGGGTGCAGTTGAGTGTAGACCAACATCAGAAAAACAGTAGATTGATCGAAGAGCAGTAATGGAAAACCAATATACTTCTCAATATTGTGCAATAGCTACAAGAATAAATGGTTTGAGTAAGAATTGATAATGAGAGGTTGAAGCGAGAACATGAAAGGATCCTTAAAATCCTCTCAGATAAACAAAACCATGGAATAGCTCAACTGAGCCTAGAAATAGACACCCAAGGAGAAGGTGAAAAATGACAACAAGCAAATGATAAGATGGAAGGTATTCATACCTAGCGAAGTAATAAAAACAAGTCCTATAATGAAGCAGAATCAGGAAATGTATCAGAACAACAAGAGATGAAAAAGAAGAAAGTGGAGTTGCGGGGTGAATTCTGGAAAATTAAGCCTCCCACATTTGATGGATAAGCTGAAGAAGTGGCAGAAGCATGAATAATTAACATGATCAAATATTTTCAAGTCTATGAGTATAGCAGCAAACTGAAGGCTCGTCTAGCCATTTATCAACTGTGAGAAAAAGCCACATTATGGTGGGAATAAGTCAAGAATGTGTGGGGAATTGAGGAGAAAAATGTGACTTGGGACGAATTCCAATAGTACTTCAAAGCCAAATATTTAACAGATCATTTTTATGACAAAAAATCTTGAGAATTTCATGACTTGATATTGGGACAGTTATCAATGGACGAGTTTGTAACTAAATTTACCTCCTTATTGTGATACGTGCCATATCTAAGGGATGAAAAGGAGAAAGTACAGTGATTTCTGAGTAGCTTACCTGCTCATATGAAGGAGAAAATTGAATTTGTAAACCCAAATACTATGGACGAAGTGATTCGGAAAGCACGTATGTGCTATGAAAAGTCCAAGGTGAAAGGAGAGGCTGGAAGCAGTTGGTCGCCCAATAAAGTGCATAAAAGTAATTCAAACTTTAAAAGCAGCAAATCTAGCAATTTTAGGAATGGTGTCAGTAATAGAGCAAATAGACAGCAAGGAAGGAACCAATAGAGAACCAACTACCCAGCAGAAGAGCGACCCACTGAAGCATCTAGTAGACCAGATCATGGGAAGATCCAAAAACCGCCATTACAGTGCTGGGGATGTGGTGAGGAACATTATTATAATAATTTTCCTCATCGTGGAAGAAATGAAACTACAGCTAATGTGCAAGAGGCATCCACATTAGAATATGTGGCACGAAACATACCTAGAATCAATGTTTCACTTGACGATCGACGAGCAGATTTTCATCCAACCATGATAGAACTGGAAGGTAATATGTATTCTCACCCTATTTCTATTTTGGTTGATCTTGGTGCTATTTTAAGCTATGTCAATCCTAGGATAGTGGATAAATGTAAATTATAGAGCTATAAGTTTAAAAATCCTTGGTTGGTATAGTTAACCACTAGAGAAAAGAGAAGAGTTAATGCTAAAGCTTTTCACTATCCCCTAAAAGTTGGAAACTAGCATATAAAGGTGGAATTTAAAATACTACTTTTAGGCTCCTATGATATATTACTAGGAATGGATTGGTTGGAAGTGCACTGGTCACTAGTATACTGTAATGATAAAATCATTTATTATAAGGCTAAGGAAAAAACTCGCCAAGAATTGCAAGGAATTAAAAAGCCACTTTAGCTACATCCTATTACTGCATCTCAGTTGGAAGAATGCAATAGAAAAGGGTGTCAAATCTATGCAATTCAAGTAGGATTTGTTGATTCTAACGATAAGATCCCCATGGTAGAAAACAAACCAGTGGTACAAGATTTTATGGGTGTCTCTCTAGAAAACATACCAAGGCTGCCACCAAAGCAAGATATCAACTTTTCCATTGAATTAATGCCAAGGGCAGCACCAGTATCACGGGCACCATACAGAATGAGTGTTCCTAAACTGACGGAGCTGAAAATGCAATTATAGGATTTGCTGGACAAAGGATATATTCATCCTAGTGTGTCACCTTGGGGGAACTAGTTTTGTTCATAGAGGAGAAGGGTGGTACAATGCGAATGTGTATGGATTATAGACAGATTAATAAATTAACCATTGAGAACAAGTACCCACTGCCACGGATAGATGATCTTTTCAATCAAGTAAAAGGGGCGATTGTTTCCTCAAAAATATATCTAAAGTGTGGGTATCACCAAATACAGATAAGAAATGAAGACATCTATAAAACAACTTTATTTACCTGATATGGGCACTATGAATTCTTGGTTTTACCGTTTGGATTAACTATCACACCAGCAACATTCATGAGTTTGATGCATGGCATGTTTCATCCATTCTTGGATAAATTTGTTCTGATTTTTATTGATGATATACTAATCTACTCAAGGACTATGGAGGAACGTAAGGAACATTTGTTTATTGAGCTAAAAATGTTGAGAGACCATCAACTTTATGCCAAATTCATCAAGTTTGATCTTTACAAAGAGAAAATCCAATATCTAGGCCATGTCATTTCTATTGAAGCTATAGCAGTAGAACTGGAAAAGATGAAGACTATCATGAAATGGAGGGTACCCAAAAACGGTGCGGAAATATGATATTTTATGGGACTAGCCGGCTGTTATCAGCATTTTATATCAGGATTCTCTAAAATTTCATTTCCCATAACCTCCTTGCAGCGGAAAGGGAGAGTGTTTAAATGGACTAATGAATGCCAAGCTAGTTTTGAAAGGTTAAAACAATTGCTAACCACAGCTCCTGTAATGATGGTGGCAGATCCAAATTTAGAATTTTAAGTTTTCACTGACGCAAGCAAGGAATGAGTAGGAGCGGTGTTGTCACAAGATGGGAAGGTTGTGGTATATGAGTCAAGGAAATTGAGAGATCATGAAAAATGATATTCTGTGTATGATCTAGAGTTAACCGTAGTGGTGCACACACTCAAAATATGGAGGCACTACCTATTGGGAAAAAGGTTTGTGCTAAAAACAAATCATAGTAGCTTTACCAATTATTTTAAACAAGCCGATTTGAATTCCCTCCAGACCAAGTGGAATGCATTTTTGATTGAATTTGACTTTGAAATGTAGCACGTTAAAGGAAAATAAAATCGGGTCTCCGATGCGTTAAGTAGAAAATTGCATTATGTGTATGAACTATACTTCAATCATGTGGAATTCAAGTTTCAGGAATAATTGAAAGAAGTTGTGGTAAAATACCCTGAATACCGGTTCCTATGGCAGCAAATACAGTACATATAAAATCAGGGGAAACAAATAGATTACTCAATCACCAATGAAAAACTATTGATTTTACGAGGAAACATATACATTCCCAATCAGATAAGTTTAAAAGATATGATCTTAGATGAGTATCACCGGAGCTCTTATTCTGGATACCCTGGATATCAGAAAATGTTAACAGCCATCAGAAAAGATTACTTTTGGTCTGGTATGTGCAAATACATTGCTGAATACTTGACTAAATGTTTGGAGTGTCAGCATGTCAAGGTTGAGCATCAGCACTTTGCAAGTTTGCTGCAACCCATACCCGTACTAGAATGGAAGTGGGAAGTTACATCACTGGATTTTATTACCGGCTTACAAGAACAAAGACACACAATGATTCTATTATGGTAGTAGTTGATCAGTTGAGAAGGGTAGCCCATTTTATTCCTATACAGTCCAACTTTAAAATAGTGCGAATTGTTGACATCTTCATGAGGGAGATATTTAGATTACACGCCATTCTAAAAACATTCATCTGAAATAGAGATGTAAATTTTACTTCAGCATTTTGGAAGGCACTGTTTACCGGTCTAGGTACACAAATCCAATTTAGCACAGCATATCATCCTCAGAAGGATGGGCAGACGAAGCGGGTGAATAAGATATTGGAGGACATGTTACTAATTTATGTAATGCAGCAACCCACGAAATGGGAAGATTATCTGCATATGGTAGAATTTGGCTACAATAAAGGATACCAGGAATCTCTCAAGATGAGTCTGTTTGAAGCCTTATATGGTATACAGTGCCAAACATGGAAACTTTTAGGGGCTAATATTCGCAGGTGGGCTAATTTTCCATGGTTTTTCCAAAAAAAATATTCGTCAATTTCCATTTTTTTTATAAAAATGATTCACCCAAATTTTACAATATAAAATTATTTTACCTTAAAAATAGCCAACATTATATAGAAAATATATATAATATCATTATAAATTTTAATAATTTTACAAATACATCAATAAATATTTGATAGTTTGTGTATTAGGGATTAGTGAGATTTTCCATTTTTTTTAACTTTAAATAATTTTCCATCCGTTAAAGTTTCCCTGTTGTCGAACTCCCATTAATTGGAGTAGCTCAGAAACAAGATTAATGCTTAGGCAAGAAATTTTGGCTGAGATGGAGCAAGAAGTAAAGAAGATCCGACAAAACTTAAAAGTTGCCCAGGATAGATAAAAAGTGTATGTGGATCGTAAGAGGACATACCGATAATTCAAAGTGTGTGATCATGTTTACGTGAGAATTAGACCCAAGAAGAGTACTTTAAAGTGGATTACCTGTGCCAAGTTCACCCCCCAATTCCAAATCTTGGAAAGGGTGAGACGAGTGGCCTATCGGCTAGCCTTGCCAGGAAACATACGTGTGAACAATGTGTTGCATGTATCTGTGTTAAGAATATATATACATGATCCAAAGCATGTACTACACTGGCTAAATATTTAGGTAGGAATGAAATGGGAATTAAGATCTTTATGGAAGATAAATAATTATTACTAATTAAAAATCTTTACTCGTTGTTGGTCGAATCGGACGGAAAATTTCTGGTAGAATCTCAGTGTATTCTCAATCACACAGTCTGTCCTATATAGAATAATAAAAGAAATACACGGACTGAGGGTTGGGTATTAACCCTCTCGAGGTGGTCTGGTCACCTATATAATTTTCTTTCTACTGTGTAAATCATTAATTCTGGAATCAAAAGAAAAGATAGAAAATGGAAAATTGAACAGTCTTGGAAAAAATGTAGAGTTTCTTTCCATAAATAACTAATTCTAAGTATTGTAGACATCTATTCACTAGATTTAAACCCAAGAACAGCTAGTAATGAAAACAAGAAATGAATAAATATTTTCTGTTGTAACAATATCCCTTGGGGGGAGAGACAACCCGTGTAAAGAAAATAAATATACATGAATTTTATATATTCGTAGACAACATGCAACAATTATTATAAGACAGAGGCAAGTTGAGAAAATGAAAGCTCGAATAAAGAATCGTAAGTGAATAATATTTCAATTGAGAGTTCTTATGATTTCCTTATAGACTTCAAACTTACTTCATTGCATAATTATTTTTTATAGCAAAGAAATTGCAAATTTAACAATATAAATACACTGATGTGGAGAAACCGAAAAATTAGGAAGAGCAGAACATTGACATGCATCTCGAGCATGGTTCAAAGGAACTATCAAGAATAAATTAAATAAAATTTCATTACTTATAGACGTTAAAAGAAAACCTGAATGGGTTGTGACTATTCAAAACAAATAACATTTAAAAGAAAACCCTCGGCAGGGTCGTAACTGTTCAATACATTTTCATATATTAAAAAAAAACCTCAATGGGGAAAAAGTGACAGAATGGGATCTGTACACGAGAGTTTAGACCCATATCAATAGAAAATATCAATGTGAAACCCCTATACGAAATATGAAACAGGACAAGAAAATGATACTCGGAGAGGCTCCATGTAACCTGTAGAGATGAGAGTAGGGTCTTAGACCAGGAGGGCCAGAGTAAGTCTAAAATTCATTGGGTACAGAGATTATGACTTACCTGCATTGCAAGAAAATAAAATAAGACAAGTTAGCACTCGAAATATTCTAGTAATTATTAAACCCTGAACACATCAAGCAAAAGAAAAAATGGGTTCAACCTAAACTCACCTTCTGAGGTATTTAGGAGTTGAGCTCCTCCCACCTACAAAAGGGAGCTAGGTTAGAAAATAGAAACAGTATATTTAACCAGAAATGGGGAATAATTTAATTCCTGAACTGAATAATTATCAACTTACCTGCTTTGGCCATTGAGATCGTGTCTTCCTTGGATGAAGCACAAATCTTACAGTAAATCCCTCCACAGAGAAAGGAAATCTCAGGAACATGAGCTGTAACAGAGAAATCACCACATTTAAGCTGACTATGAAGTAAAACCATAGAACAAAACTTAAACCCCATGAAACCATTGCAACTAGATCATAAACGCAAGAAAACACAGGTAAGGAAACTGTGAAATGCAGTGGGGGAAAACTCTCAACATACCATGGAAGATAGATAAACTAAGAAGCAGAAGACCTCGACAGGGCGACAAAGATGCAGAGCAGAGCCTGCCATGAGCGGCGCCAAATTAGAAATTATGTTAGGGTTTCGGGGTAGGGTATTACTCTAACTGCCCGAGAGCTCGTTTGAACCATAGATCAAGAATGCAAATCATCGACAGTGGAAGCATAAAAAATTGTCCCTCCAAATTAAATGAGGTGTGACACCCAATGATATGGCAGATCCGAAATTCATAATAAGAAATCTACCTATAATAATGTTGCAATAATACTTGGTATGTTGGTATAGTACCATGTAAAATCCTTCTATAATATTCTGTTGACTTATAATTCTGAGTGTCTTGTAATGTAAACATTTATCTATCCGAGGAAAGAAACATAGAACGTAGCATTATATCTTAAGTGCAAAAATTGAACATCAAATTTGCGGATTAGTGTTAGTTAGCAATGATATTCAAATGATGAGATCATAATCTTAAGGATTAGGATTAATCTTCATAAAATTGCAATAAGTAGTAAGTATTATATACGGTAATATTTTTAAGGAGAAAATAGGATTTTTAATGTGAATGTAATTTTTTTTATATGACAGTAAATAGTTTATGTTAGATGTTACATACATCAACATCAGTGTAGCTTCAAGTTTGTCATCAAAGATTCTTTAAGAGACTTTGAAGGCAGGTAAGAATTCAACATATTATTTTAGGGACTGAGACTTTGAAGACATGTAAGAACACTACAAGGAAAAGACCCTCTAGCAGATGTTTTTGAGGAACCCCATAGAAAAATACTTCATAAATCCGTTTCTAGCGGAGGTTACTAGAGGAGGTTCGCGGGCAGAGGGTTTTGTGGATGTTTTCTGCTTGGTGCACTTATCATTAAACGTTTCCTCGATGCTTTGGAATACGAAAGCACCAGTGCGCACAAAAACATTGGCACACCATGCATCGTGCACTCTGTACACACCTGCCTAGTGCGTTGTATTATTCTATAGCACCAGTGCGTCACAACTCTTCCGTGTCGGTGCATTATAAAACACCATGGAAAAACCGAAACCACCCGATGTGGTAGAAATAAATCACACATGTGCATCATAAACCAACACGCCAAAACACAAACCAACCGGTTCGTTTGTAAGAAACAGAATCGGTGTGCCTATAAACCATGTGCACCAGTAAAGGGTTAAATTAAAAGAAAAATATGGAAAAAAACCCATATTTTTCATTTTCCAGTGCTCCTGAGCTCTCAATTACTGGTGTGTGCTCTACCATAGAACACACCGATGTGAAAAAAACATTGGCACACCAGACAGTGTGCGTGACATACACACATGCCCGGGGCGTCCTATTACTGTCATGCACCGGTGCTTCAGTACTCTTCCGCGTCGGTGCATCATAAAGCACTACAGCAAAAAAAAAAGTGTGCTTGTGCGTTCTTATCCAAGAGCACCGGTGTGTCGATAAAACTCACCCACCAGAATATCATTATATAAAAAAAATTAAGGCCAAAAAACTAGTGCTTTAAGACTATTCTCCACCGGTGCTTTACGAATATTCTGCCCTGGTGCACCATCAAAACATTGTGCCAAAACTGAAACATCCCAGTGTGGTGTTAGGGAAACTCCTCGGTGCATTATTAACAACGTGCCAAATCTGACACCACCCGTGCAGTTTTAAGCAAGCATACCGGTGCACCTATAAAACCCCGCGCACCAGAACAGGGTTAAATAAAAAAATAAAAAAAAATGCAGCCAAAAAACTGCATTTTTCACTTTCCTCAATGCTTAAGAGCTCTCAAGCATTGGTGCCATTTCCCTTTCTCTGAGCCGCCCTAACATCAGTGCTCTCATTGCACCCATCGCATGCATTGGTGCTTTGCATTGGCCACCAATCTCCAGCTTGCATTTTGAAAATTGTGGGCAAATTTTCTTTTGCAAATTTTACATCCAATATGCCTCCTCGACGGTGAAATGTACAAGTATTTTTCTAGTTTTTCTATAATTAAGTCTTTTAGCAGATTATAATTTGAAATAACCTTAAAAATAACCATTAAAAAAGAAATAAAAATTGTCATGCGGTGCGCCTGAGCTTTTCGGCTCGCATCGGATAGCGATGCTGCCTATAAAATTTACAGGCCGCACCACCACCGGTGCTAACTGTATCCGCACTGTTTCCGAGGCAGTGCCAAAAGTCGCCCCGTATAATTTTAAATTAAAAAAAATAAAATGTGGTGCGCTCATGTAGCCAGGCACATCGTTGACCATGGGAATCCCAGTGGGGTGTGTTGACAGAATTATCCACCCTGGTGTATGTCAGTACACTGCATTCTACATTCCGAGAGGGTCAACGGTGCGGTCGAGTAAAATACTGCGCCGTTGACTATGTAGTTATCATGAAGTCGGTGTGATGACACGACTATACACTTCGGGGTGTATATTTCAGTCAGCGCACCACTATTCTAAACTTAGATATAGTCAACGGTGCTCGAAAAATAAACAGCTGCATCGAAGCCGGTGCGTTGTATTTCATTAGATGCACAAGCACCGGTGCGCTACAAACTTAAGTTGCACCACCACTGGTATGCGATTGTTTTTGTGGCGCACCAACTGGTCTGTTTGTTTTTTTTTCAAAAAAAATATATATATGTGTGTGTGTGTGTGTGTGTATTCATAAATACATGTATGTTTTAATAAAAAAAATTATTTAATATGTCAATGATTTAGAGAGAAGAGGAGGAACAACAGCAATAACAGGTTGAACAGTATGACATGATCCGCCAATGGGAGGCTCGAGAGAGGGAGAGAGATGCATACCCTCGCCCTATTACAGTAGATACCCAGGGGATCCTTAGGCAGGTATGCCTCCTCAAGTTCTATGAGGAGGCTACTTCCCTACAGGCCCATAGTGTGTTTTTGAGATATCTTATCCATAGGTGGAATACCCACCGACGGGCTTTCTAGGTTGGTCCTGACCAGTGGTACACACCCACTGAGGAGGATATTTATTCTATTACAGGACTATCGAGGAGAGGGGTGGATTTTCCCTCATTCCTAAACATGCCAACTAGTTGTGTAGCAGGAAGTCAGTTAGTTTACTCCCAAAGATACATTGGAGCACATATATTGTCTCCTTCAGAGTTTCAGGTACCTAGAGGCTAGTTACGTATATGTGCATTTGGTAGACAGGACGTGTAGTGCCTCTCACTTATCATTTCAACCATTTCGCACAACACGAGTGACGGGAAATGCATTATTTTCTCGCTTTTATATTATTTTGATTCTTTAGTACAGCAGCCACAACTTGTCAAGTGGTCTACCATTTTTTTGCAACAGATTCGTACAACCTTAGATAGATGTCGTGCTCATGCACAAGGGAGGGTCAGCTTCCCTTTTGCTTCAAAGTTTTTTTGTTTATTTTTTGAGAGGTTTCTAGAGATGAGACCTAGTTTTTTTCAACAGCCTCGTAGGCCAATGTTCGAGGCACATATGCACATGTGGGGGTAGATGATGCCCAAGAGGGGAGACACTATGTTTCCATCCAGAATATCGCATGATGCACTGGACTTACTAGCTAGTGTTGACGGGTTGCATCCCTTCATTATGGTACCATGTCCTTATGCTGGATTAGATTGGCGAGGGTGTCCCAACATCCTCTTCACAGATGATGAGCTGCCAGATGATAGAGGTAATATTACTGTTTTATTTATATTTATTCTAACATGTTCTTTAACTTGTTTTTATTAAATTGTGTAATTAAATTGTCTAATTATTGTTATGTACTTGTATATATTTTGCAGACATTGGCTCTTTTGATGGTGAGGAGATGCCGGATCCACCACATGATCTAGGTGTGGATCCTGATGACGATCAAGACATGGTCGATGCCGAGGATGATCATGATTAGGATGAGGCTGGTGCAGCAGAGAGACATGCTCCTACTCATGGTGCACTGATACTGCCTTTTTCTAGGCACGGTCGACCTGAGACTAGATATAGGATGGAGTTGGGCAACCAACTCTGTGCATTGATTATTGATGTGCGCATAAGGCCCACTTATTAAAGAGACATACAGGTCGATGATAGACTATTACGGATGTGGAGAGGCATGCCACGTGACATGTACGGCCTGATGCAGCATGTTGTAGGAGCTACGACAGTTGTTACGCGACTGAGGAGGACTGTCCATAGCTATAGGCGTAGTCAAGCCGCAGCACGTGATGGACAGTCCACGAGCAGGGACTCACATGCATCTCCACTAGCAGCATCTAGCAGTCATCATGGAGATGAGGCTGGACCATCGGCCACGTCCAGTCAGCAGCCTTCAGCATCCATCAATACTAGTCATGATCATGAGCAAGTGCTTGGACCATCAACCATCGAGGCTGCGCTATTGACTGAGTAAGCCTCCACTACTACTGCTTATATTGATGTTGTACTACCACCAGCTGATGCATCCATCAGTACTAGTGATCATGATCATGAGCAAGCTCGACCATCGACTGTCGAGGCTGCACCCTCTACTGAGCAGGCCTCCACTTGTACTACTATTGATGTTGTTATACTACCACTAGCTGATCCATGACATTTATATTACAGTTGTATATTTTTAACATTATATATATATATATATATATATATATATATATATATATGGTCCATGTATTTTATGTTCATGTTGCAGTTGTACTTAATTTACATGTTGGTGATCATCATGATGTGGCGCATATTGTTAGGTCATGTTAGATATGTTCATTTAATGTTTAGCTTGCAGATAGATGTGTATATGTGATAGCATGAGTTATTTGACATATTGAGATGTATATTTGATGTTTTTGTTGTGATGATCTTAATATATAATGTTAATTTGATGTTTGAATGTGTTTATTAGTCGAATATGATGTTTGTACGATGGTTATCATGATCATGATGATGTTTATTAATTAATTTAATATTAAATGACCATGATATTTATTAAATATTATGTTGTGATTGTAATTGTAATTTAAATTTTAATTGTATGTAAAATTGTAAAATTGTATTTGTATTTGTACTAATTGTAATTTTAACTGTAATTGTATGTAAAATATTTATTAATGTAAAATTTTAATTGTAATTGTAATATTTAATTTATTGTGAAATGATTGTAATTGTATATATGAAAGATTGTAAAATTGTAATTATAATTCTAATTGTATGTAAAATTCTAAAATTGTAATTGTATTTGTAATTGTAATTTTAATTGAATTGTATGTAAAATATTTGTAAAATTGTAATTGTAAATGTAAATGTAATTCTATGTAAAATTGTAAATGTAATTGTATGTAAAATTCTAAAATTGTAATTGTATTTGTAATTGTAATTTTAATTTAATTGTATGTAAAATATTTGTAAAATTGTAATTGTAATTGTAATTGTAATTCTATGTAAAATTGTAAATGTAATTGTATGTAAAATTAAAATTCTAATTCTAATTCTAATCGTAATTCATGTATGTCAAATTAAGTAAAATTCTAACTCTAATTCTAATTCTAATTCTAATTTTAATTGTAATTGTATGTAAAATATTTGTAAAATTTTAATTCTATTAATGTGAAAATTTTAATTGTATTAATGTGTAATGATTTTATTAAAATATTTAAAATTGCAAATTTGCAAATAATTGTAAAATAAAAAATCTAGAATAATACAATTTTTTGTAACATAATAAAGTTTAGAAAATAATGAAAATAAATTCATGTACTTTAGAATTATCATTATTTTATTATGATCTTGCATACAAAAAAAAAAAAAACTATATATAGTCCAGTGTGCTTATCATCATAACAAGCACCGATGTGTCATATTACGAAGACGCACTGGCGCTTCACAACTCTTCCGCACCGGTAACGAATAAACGCAAATAAAAAAAACACAACTTTGTTTTCTTTAAGTGAAAAAAAAAAAAGCAGCAACTTGAAAAATGGGCAACAAAATATTTTTGAAAATATAATTTTATAAAATAATTCTTTAAATACTAAACACTTTTCATTATTTCACCATTTTTGCTATAATTTTCAGCCAGATATTTGCAAGAGACAGAACTGGAGCAAGAGAGCACTAGAGCACTATGGAGCAGTGAAATACATTCGAACAAAAGTATTCAGACAATCAGAAACCAAACCTCTGGTGATTCAAACCTTGTATCATAGAATTTCAAACCATCTCATGATTAAATTTGATTTTTTTTTTTTACTTTTTTCTGCAGTTTTTTTACTTTTTCTGAAATTTTATCCATTTTTACCTTAAAACCGTCATTTTTTTGTTTTTTCCCTGTCTTCTCCATGTTTATATGATTTAAAAATTAGGGTTTTTCATTTTAGATTGACACCCAATCCACGGGACAACTTACATAGTCGAATCCCAATCCATTCGGCCATTGCGTCAATTTTTGCAAAAAATGGATTTTTCTTTATCGGTGCGACCTGCGTACGCTACCGCATCGGTGCGCTGTATAATACAACGCACCGCGCAAGTACTATGTAGTAAAAAAATTGAAAACATTTTTTCTAAATCTGTGCGCCATATCTGAAATAGAGCACCGGTGCTCCATTTAACGAGGATACCATCGTACGGTGTATTACATCGTTTTTGCGGTGCATTAAGAATACCCCATGCACCATACGGTCTATTACACTATTTTTGCAGTGCGTTTATAATACCCAACGCACCGTACAGTATATTACACTTTTTTGTGGTGCGTTTTTAATATCCCCACGCACAGGCTGCGGTGCGTACCTCATGAAAGGCACACTAGTGTCTTGAGATTTATTTTCTACCTGAAAAGTTGAGAATTTATTTATAAATATATTAATGAATGATATGGTACAGGTTTCAGATTGATAAAGAAATGACTGAAAAGAGATCAAGTAACAAAAATATTATTAACACATCAAGAAAAGAAAAAAATGCAAGTTCTTCGTAAATTATTTATAAAAAATATTATTTTTGAACTATATGTAAGTTTAACTAATATATATATTTTTTACTGTGTATCATGCAGAGCCACAAAATGACGAAGCTCGCTATTATTATTTCTGATCTAAGACTAGAAGAGTGTAAAAGCTTAATGGAAAATTTGCAAAAGGATGAATGAGGTGAATGAAAAAATACTATCGATCCAATATGAATTTCTTTTTTTAATTATCATTAATAATATACTTAAAATTATTAGATAACATGTGTCAAACATGCTACTAATTCACATCTCTTTAATGTTCTACAGGGACCAACAACTCAAAAAAGGAATGTTGTTCTAAGAAAAGAAAAAAATAGAACATGCAGATGAAAATTAATTGCTCCTTAGCTCATTTGGAGTGGTGTTGGAAGCTAATGAAAGGGGGGAAAACTTTTACAAAATTTTGAGGGATCTAGTGGAAAAAATGTATAGATGTTCTTTCCACTTACAATACAAAAATAAAACCAATGATTCCAAGAAACAAATTTTATCTAAACTACAGGAAGAGTTTCCAGATAATTGGTCAATGAGACATGTCAGACTTTTAATAACAAAAACGTACAACAACAAAAAAGAAGGAATGAAAAAAGTAATATTCCTTTAAATGTTTGTCTAGAATTATTTATAAATATCAGTTTTGTTATATTTAATTTTCATATATTAATATAAAAATTAAATATTTTATTTTCATATTACATTTTTAGGAAGATTATGAAAATATCCAAAAATGAACGAACTAATATCAAAAATATGCCAGTAGGAATGTCCAAAAAGGTGTACAAGGAGATGGTCAAAGAAATGGACAAAATTGCATCGCAGGAGGAGCCATCTCAACAACAATGTGCTTCAAATGTAATATGTAATCATTGAATTTTTCGATCATTACATACAATAAATAAATAATTTAGCATTAAATATTAATTTTCAAGAATTTTCTTGCAGAAAAGAAAAGAAAATGGAACCCATTAAGCACATAAAACAGGATGACAAGGAAGAAAAGGGTTGATCTCTAAGTTTGTGAGTAATTGTTACTTCCTTATAAGAACTTAACTAGATTTTATTTTTGTATTTTTTAAGTTGTTTTACAAAAATCATCATTGAATGTCTTCAAACAGGTGATAACATATAAAGAAGAACCATCAGACGAATTGATTTAAATTGGGTTCAATACGGGTTGTGAGTATATGTTGGCATATCAGAATTTAATTGTGGAATTTGTAAGCATCTATCGATCTTGTTTTACTTAGCTCGTTCTATAATTAATAGAACAAAAACATCTTTCATATTAAATGTATGATTTGTTATAGGGTATAAAACTTGCAGGAAACAAAGTATGGAACTGCGCCAACAGATGAAATTTTGAAAGATGGCATGGTACATGGTTTTGAAAGAATGTGTATAGTTTATGAGTCAATTGTTTCTATGGTACGTCATTTTTCTCTTCGATTTACATTGATGGATATTATTTAATATTGCAATTTTCATTATTCTCACCAATGTATATACACTCTCAGTTTATTTTAATGTTTTTAGATGGAAGGTGAAGAAGAAGAAAACAATTAACGTCGTGAACAAAAAATTCCTGAAAATAGCCCAAGTCATGGAAGTAGCTCTAGCAGTGACAGCAGTTCGAGTGAAGAATGATGATCACTATGTTTGGATATCAAAGCAAGGCATTTTATTTTTTGAAATATGTCTGTGAAATCAAACATTTTGTTTAATGTAATGGACATAGTGTCCCAATTGAAAGACAAAGGGATACGAATAATTGTCCCATTTTGTATGATAAAGACTGTCTTTTATATATATATATATATATATATATATATATATATATATCTAAAAATATGTTTTAATTTATTCTATTGTGTTTTCCATTGTTGCTATTGTGTTCTCCATTGTCACTCTCAAATGCACTAATAAAAATTTAATTCATATGAATATTGTTATAAGATATATATGTGTCGACTTTTGATGAATATTGAATTTAAAACAATCGCAATAATTGGACTGTCACAGGTCGATGTTTCTAAAAAAAACAAAATGAAAACTAATGTGTGTCAGTAACTATCGATCGGTGCATTTATGTGTCTATACGCACCGGTGCCATTGTACAATCCATGAGCACCGCACAAATACCAATACCAGTTATAAATATCGGTGCGTTTGTGTGATACTGGGTACCAGGGCGTTTATGTATCTATAAGCACCGGTACATTTTTACGATTAATGGGCATTGCACGAATATCGATATCAATTATAAATCTCAGTGCCTTTCTGTGATACGACGCACTAGTGCATCATAAAGTTATATGCATCAATGCGTTGATACAACCTATGGGCACCGAACAAATCCCAAGACCAATTAGAATAGCCCCGTGCGTTGTATGACCAACACTACGCCCGGTGTGGTTTTACACCTAAACGTCCTAGTGCGTTCATTCGACTTAGACAGCCTCGGGGTGTCGTCTTCATGTACGCACCGATGCGTTAAATCTAGAGTAGCACATCGATGAAAACACATCCATAATAACCTCCAGATTTTATTTGAGTTGTGTTGGTTATTCTAATTTTTAATTAGTTAAGTTTTTTTGGTATTTTATTTTTCATTTTTATTGTTAATAGGTTTTATCAATGTAAAGGTTTAAAGGTTAATAGATAAGTTATATAGAGATATAAATGAAGAGGTTCTGAAATGGTGTACAAATTTATAAAGCATGATGCAAAACTAATATTGTGAGATTGCATATAGATAAAGTTAAGGATTAGTGTAAATACATAAGTATATAATGGCTAGTGTAAATATATAAGTATATAATTGATGTATAACTATGCATAATTTTTAAAAAATATTTAGAACATTGTAATTTATCTATTTTAATTAATATTTATTTTAATTAATGTTTATTAGTAATAATTTTAATATTTATACCCGGATGCGGGTGTTTAAGTCTGCGTTGATGGGCCCGACTGGGCGTGGTAGCGCGTGGCATGCCCACTTGGCTACCTGCAGGCAACATTTATGCCCCATTTATGTTCATCTGATGTGCGCCTCTTCCAATGTCGTCACCCTATGCAGCATTAATGCCGGTGGGGATTCCAAGACGACCAGCCTCTTAACTTACCTCCGCTCGGCTCATCGTCCCCATTATGCAATTTGGTGTTTGGGCTCCTAGTGTGGTCTCATTGCTATTCACAGGTCTTCATGCCGATGCTCTTCCAGCCAGTGGCTTCCCGGTGCTCTCAGGACGCCGAATTATCGAGCAGACGCACCTCTATGGGTCGAAGATGCCATTTGGGTTGCTTTTTTGACTTACTTCTCGACTTACATTTCTCTCATAGTCCTTTTTGTCCCCTTCTTTCAGTTTCTCCGCCTGGTCTCTTGGCTCCTGCCTTGCCTCTGCTGTCTTCTGTTTTCCCATTTCCTTCTCCTCGCCACCGTGACGCCATGCCTAGGCTTCGGCATAGATTTCGATGTCACCGCGGTGGTTCCAGGGGTCGTGACACCAGCAGACACCGCTCTCTCTCCATCAATTCTCCGTTGTCCTCCTCGAAAAGCCCCCGTAGCCGCTCCCCCCCCTGTACGTAATCGTCGTGGAAGAGGTCGTGGCAACCGCTCCACCTCTTCCCCTCCGTGAGGTTCTGCTGTCTCATGGCCGCCTATGGCCCCCCGTCTAGCCGTCTCAGCCACTCTTCATAGCCCCTCCAAAGCAGTCTTCCATTACCGTTGCGATTCCAATCGCCCCCTGGTCATCGCTACTGTCACGGTGTCCTTCAAAGAAACCCCTGGAGTCCCTCCGGACCCCCCTCTGACGACGCTCCCAGTCAATCTGCAAGCACCTTCATCTTCCTCGCTTGCCCCTCAGGCTATGGGCAAAAGTTCCTCCCACAAGGCTAGGGACAGAAGTTCGAATGTTCATCAGGAAGTTGGATTGCAGGTTGCAGGGTGTGAGACTGGCGCAGATGCACTTCAAAGTGGTCCGAGCCACAACGACGAGGATGTTGGATGGTGTCGAATTGAAGAAGAATCGCCCTCAGGCGACTATGGTCTCTAACGTCTCTGTCCTGGTCCATGTAATTTTTCTTAGTCTCTATGAATTTTTGTTGTTTCTGGTCACTTCTGGTTTTGATGTGTCTATGCTAAGTGCCTCTGTCGAGGCAGTTTTAGAACTTCTGTCGGGTCGGTTCTTATATAATTTTTGCATGTCAAATCTGGTTTCCTCGGTCGAGGCAGCACTCAAACGCTTTTTGGGCCGGTTTCCCCTTGAGGGCGGTTCACTTCCTGTTATTTTGTTGATTGATTGCCTCTTAAGGCCATGTACTTGTTGTATATTATGTTTCACTAATAGATTTAAATTTACCTAGAAAAAAAAATAATAATAAATAAATAAATAGATAAATAAAATTAATATTTATATTTGAAATTAAATTTTTAATTTGATAAAGATATTATTGTAATGTAATTTATAATTTTAAAATTTAATAATATTATTTTGTGAAAAATAAAATTAATATATAATTTTTTTATTTGAATTTATGGAAAATGAAAAAAATATTAAAAATTTCTTCAATATTACATCAGTAATGAAAAATTATAATCCCAAGTGGTGTAGGGAGTAATAAACAAAACAATGAATAAAGATAAGAGTAGAAAATTTCTCTATTCTATTAATAAAATGGGGAATCTTTTTCTTCATTGGAATATGTTAGAAACATCTTTTATAATGTATAAAAAAATAAGTAAACATTAAAAAAGTTTTAGGTTTAAATTGTATGAGGAGGGGTTGAGAATGAAAGCTACTCTTAGAGGAAGCAAATTATCTCAAGAGGTGTCCAAGCTCCACCATGCTTAGCAACATTCTACCATTCAACATTGGAATTAGCCTAAACTTAGCTTAAATAAAAAAATTAAATACATTATAAAAACAAAAAAACAAACCAAAAAAAAATTAAAATCATGCATTACATCAACTAAAGAGAAAAATATCCCTGTCAAAAAAATTATTATAAATATATTAAAAATATCTTGTCCTAGATAGCTTGTAGTATAACAAAATCAAGAAAAATAATGTTAAAAATATACTCCTAATGATAATGTCAATCTCTCTTAACCTGGGATTTATCAAGAACTAAAAAAATTAAACTAGATTAACAACTTAGTAATAAACCATCAATCACAATCACATATTGTAGTGAAGTTTTCTGAGCATTGAATTTGGCTCGAAGTCCACTATATTTGGACTTAAGCATGACTTCCTCCCAAACTTGGGCCAGCGTTCCTGTAGTATGCCCTTAACTCTTTGAATGTAAATTCTTTGTACAGACGAGGGTGTTTGTCATCAATCAATTCTTGGGGAGCACGAATTTCAGCTTCATCTTGCACAAACATTGAGGCAATTGATAGCCTCCTCGGTTTAGAACCTCCATACACCACGCGGTGCTCTGCGCTGCGGTATCTGCAGTTACTCCACATCTGCCAATAACAAACATGATATTATTGTATTATAGCTCTGCAACATAATTCTAATTGTGAAGGAAATATTTGTTGTAGTGTTTAACCTGTAGAGAGTCGGCGATATTAACAGCAAAGTATCCGGGCAAGGGCTTTCTATTAACCCAGTCTCCTTCCTTTGTTTTGATCTAAAGACCACCCACATCATCTTGGTACAAAACAGTAAATAAATCATCTGTATGAGCTTCAGAGAATATCAGATGATCCTTAGTTGTTGCTTCGAGGCTCTAGTTATTATCATAGAAATTCATGGGCATATGAAATTCCCAATTATGGAAAGGGGGTGATCTATAGTGTTTAGAGACGTCAGCACCCAAACTGGAAATAATGAGTTTTAGGATCCCATGTGACAATTCCCTCAACTCTCCTTTATATTCCCCAATATGCTCACTTCATCAAAACAAATTATCAAAGAGAACGAACAATTCACCAGCTCAACAAAACACTAGTTCCGCTCAACAAAACAGCCTAACCATCTAGATTCTTCTAGAATTTCGACACTTGTATATACATCAAATTACTTAATTTTTATATAGATATGAATGATAGAGAAAGGAAATGTGGAAATGTTTTTTTATTGGATTTTTAAATTAAAATGAATTTATGTTAATATTATATGAAATTATGTTAAAATGAATCTATAGTTTGAGTGAGTGAATTTAATGATTAAAAATATGTATTTCTTTCTAAAAAGTTAAACATTCAAAATTAAAAAGATATATAGACTTAACATACTTAATAGATAATATTATAATCTATACCACAATCAAAATTACAGAGTAGAGAAAAAAATATATATATATAGGAAAAGCATACCAAAATTTCTGGTTTCCTTGGGGCCACAGCTCGGAAGAGACCCGATGGAGTATATGGTCATTGGGGAGAATACCAGTAAAATGGCTTTTTTCTTTGATATCAGATGGCAGTGAAAACATATCTCGAGCACTAGAATCCACTGTCTGAATAAGAGTTGGTCGATTCCATGGTTGATCACATGGAAAACCCCAAATTCTTGACAAGCGTCCCTCAACTTTTTAAGCTCTTATTCGCTTCCCCTCTACTGCTGATCATTGCTTTCTGGCTTTGATTTCCAGTGGAAGGGCAGCGAGATTGATAACTCGAAGATCGGATTCAGAAAAGGATGCCATGCTTCAATTTTTGGGTTCAGACTAATGGATAGGATCGACGCAATAGTTTAGGTTAAACAATTCGATTAAATTAATTTAATAAATGAATGGATTCTTTTCCAGTTGTATTTTTCATTAAAATGAAATGATATTTTAAAGTTTATTAGATTAAAAATATTAGTTGTGTTTTATGATATTTTTTGGAAGTTTTTTTTTGGATTTTTCCTGTTTAATTTCTCTAAAATTCTGTATGAATTTATTAAAATAACAAGGTTGATGGTTATATATATATATATATATATATATATATATATATATATATATATATATTTAAAATGTTAATAATTTACATCTACTTAATAATGGAAAGTGAAAATTAAAAATTAGACTATTTTATTTTTTCTCTCTATAAATTTAATATAAAATTGTGTTATTTATATTATTTTTATTAATATAATTTTACTTTTTAGGTTCAAGAGTTTTGTGATCCATAATGCACATGAATGAACATCTTTCATATTAATCACATCATTAGGATTTGGTAGATGGTGGAGAAGCTAATAAACAGTGTATATGCATCATTGTCAGGAACCATTAAAAACTAGTAGTTATTTAAATTAGTTAAATAGTTATTAGGAAAAAAAATTTAATTGTTAAGAAATATTATTAATTAATATTATCAAATAATTATTTAATAAATAAAATTTTAATTAAATATAATAGGCTAATATAGAATTAAAGAGAAGATAATATATAATAAATATAAAAACATTAAAGATAATAAGAATAATAATCAAAGATGGGGAAATAAAAATACCAGAAACATCAAGAGTCTCCAACATAGGAGAAAGAAATTACCTAGAGACAGTGGGAGTCCAACTTTTACTTAATTTCCAACCATCATCTCCCTTGAGATTCTTAACATGTCTTTCAATTTCAATTGCCTCCCTCAACTTCCTATGGTGGAAGTAATCAACTTTAGCAACTACTTTTGAGTCCTCAATACAAACATGGTCACAAGATTTTTCTGCATCTTCTGATAAAATGAATGAGAGGTACACGAGTTATAGCATATGTTTGACCTTCTTGAAGCTAACACAGACTTCAACAATCAATGATGACTAACACAGACTTCAAAAATCTCTGTGTCAACCTTAATGTTTGCTGGCTAGAAAACAACACATGCGAAAATGCCAAGAGATTCTGGTACATAGTGGCCTCGTGTAACAATCAAAATCGCCCCTTTCCCGTCCCTTCGTGGCCGAGCGAAGAAGAAAATGAAAAATCGTGGATGGATAAACATCGCCAAACTAAAAAAGGAAGCACACAATTTCCTCTCAGATGCCAGCGAGGTGCTTAACAAAGTTTGCTCTCACGCCATCGCTTTCGTCCTCGGTCGGCACCCTCCAAAAACTCAAATGGTTTTCAAACCCTACCACAGTCACATCACACACATGTCGATGTCGTTCTTGAAATATTAACGACCAGTACCGGCGTGCATCCCGTACGTCGTGCTGCAGTAAAACTCGAACCGTTTCGGCTCCGACGTTATATTTATCAGCGCTCCACTTCAAAGCAGCGCTCCTCACATAGGCTCTTGGCCTCCCAACACACAGGTCTCTGATCTTGTGCGCTATGATACCATGATAAAATGAATGAAATGTCTCTCCAGGTGAGAACCTAGAGAGTGTACAAACACACTCACACAATCTAATACATTAAATGAGATGAGCCTTAATTATATAGGCTTTCACACTAACGGGATGGTTTCAACCACTCGCGAGATATTAGGATCTGAGATCTAGAATTAGAATCTCAATCCTATCCTAACTTAACTTTCTCCATTAATTTCTAACATCTTCCACAAGAGCTGCGGTGCAGGACTGATTATGTCTAATGTCTACAACATGCTCCTGGATTCTCTATCTAATGGATCGACATGTTTCTCCAATATAGGGAGTACCACAAGAACAAGGAACCATGTAAACTCCTTTCATGTCCTTAGGGTCAATAGGGTCCTTTACAGATCCTAGAGAATTTCTAGGGTACTTACATGTTAATGAATATAAAATAAATTACACATCATGTAGTATCAACAACATTATTTTTATATGTTATTTCTCAATTCCATATTAAATAGGAAGTGAAGGAATTGCATTACATTACATTAAAAATTAAATTATTTTTTTCACTTCCAATTACTTTATTTTTTATATGCTAAAAACTATTTTTTTTTTAACTTTGAATTACTCTATTTCAATATATAAAATTTGATGTAATATTAATGTGGAAATTGAAATATTTTATTTATGGTTGATATTGATTCAGTTGAAATTGATTTTTTTGTTATTAGTATTTTTCTTTTAACTTCTCAAAGTAAATATTATATTATGATGTTAAAATGTAATGATAGGTAACTTAGACCAGATTTACAATGATATTAATATAGATTACATAAATGTTTAAAATGTGTAATGTTTTTAGTGTTCATAGACATTTTTATTTTGGAATAAGGTGGTATAGATTAACTTAAATTAGGTTAAATGGTAAATTATTTAGTCATAAGATTGATGTGATTAAAACTAAATATGTTGGAATATATTTATTATCATTAAATAATGAAAAGGTTTGATGATAAATATTATGATTAATGAATGTCTAATTACTATTTGAAATTTCAATGTTATATTTAATAAAAAAATAAAAATATCACATATTAAATTTAGCAGGAAATGGAGTTAGAATGATACTATAATATGCTCATGAAGCTATATTATTTATAAGCAATGACTATCTTATATTTTTATACATAATTATAATATTATGGCAGTACAAATCACAAATATAATAATTCTTAATTATAAAATATGAATATTATAATAATAGCAACAATTACAATAATGTTGATAATCTTAGTCCTAGTGCTGGAAATTTGTTGTTATTGATGGAAAATGTAAAGCATTGTGGCCAAGGAAAAGAATATGATGGCAAAGGTGTTGCAAGGAGATTGGTGAGGAAGGCAGTAATGGTGCATATAATTTGAAGCTATTTCTTGTATAGGAAATCACCTCAAATACCAGTCGAACCCATGTAGATCGATAGAGCTTTAAAAGAGTTTTCTAGTGGTACGTGGAAATACATAAATGACCTCCTAGATCAAAAGTTAGATCCAGTCAAAGATTAGAACCTACAAGTCAAATTGTACAGAGTTAAAGTTTGTTGGAGGTGTTTCAGAGCACGTGATAGTTTTGGTGCATAGTGAAATACAACAGAGTTGTCGGTGGAGCCACTATCCAGAGCTCCTGGATGATATGGAGAAAAAAACATAGTAGTAGAAAGAAATGTCATTGTGCCAAGGCAGAACCCACGTGACAGTTAAGCTCAGTGGTGGAAGTATGGTGGGTGTACCCTGACAAAATTTTAAGGATCACTTAAAAGAATTAGCGGGATGATGCGGGCTAGTCGAACGTACGAAAGTGTAAGGGCCATAGAATTTCAGTCGAACAGAGGTGGCAGAGACAGTGTAGTAGAGGCAGTCGCAAAGTTTTTAGAGTAGGAGGCCCCTACCTGATAGGTTAAATTATATACATGTCCTAAGGCAGATCGGGCGCCATGATTCCTCACTGGCACATAGGAGGAATTGTGCAGGGGTTCACAACTTGACTATTAACGGATAGGGGGGTCGTGCAATGGGAATTTAGCCAAAACCATCGATCTTGAGATTGATGGTTATGGTTGATTACGCTACCCCCTCTCAAAACCACAAACAACTTGAAGGGGGCCGCACAAAACACAAGTCGTCTTGTGACAGTGGAACAGGGCGGACGACGTGGGAAACATAGAGAAAAAAAATCAAAATTACAAGGTAGAAAAAAAAAATGCATAGGCAAAGCATACCAAAATTTCTAGTTTCCTTAGGGCCACAGCTTTGAAGAGACTTGATGGAGTATATGGTCATTGGGGAGAATAACCAGTAAAATGGCTTTTTTCTTTGATATCAAATCGCAGTGAAAACATATCTCGAGCACTGGAATCCACTGTTTGAATAAGAGTTGGGTCGATTCCATGGTTGATCACATGGAAAAACCCAAATTCTTGACAAGCGTCCCTCAACTTTTTAAGCTCTTCTTCGCTTCCCCTCTGCTGCTGATCATCGCTTTCTGCCTTTGATTTCCAGTGAAGGGCAGCGAGATCGATAACTCAAAGATCGAATTCAGAAAAGGATGCCATGATTTAATTTTTGGGTTCAGACGAATGGATATGATTGAGGCGATAGCCTACGTTAAACAATTGGATTAAATTAAGTAAATAAATAAATGGATTTTTTTTAAGTTAAATTTATCATTGAAATGAAATGATATTTTAAGGTTTATTAGACTAAAAATATTAGTTGTTTTTAATGATATTTTTTGGAAGTTTTTTTTGGATTTTTCGGGTCTAATTTCTCTAAAATCCTGTATGAATTTATTGAAATCACAAACTATATATATATTAATATGTGATATATTTTTATATATAAGCATATTTAAAATGTTAATAATTTACATCTACCTAATAATGGAAAGTGAAAATTTAAAATTAAAAATTAAAAATTTAAACTATTTTATTTTTTCTCTCTATAAATTTAATATAAAAATGTGTTATTTATATTATTTTTATTAATATATTTTTACTTTTTAGATCCAAGATTTTTGTGATCTATAATGCAGATGAATGAATGTCTTTCAGATTAATCACACCATTAGGATTTGGTAGATGGTGGAGAAGCTAATAAATATTGTGTATGCATCATTGCCCGGAAATAGCCGTCCAAAACTAACCATTAAAAACTAGCCGCTATTTAAATTAGTTAAATAGTTATTAGGAAAAAAAAATTATTGTTAAGAAATATTATTAATTAATATTATCAAATAAAATACCAAAAGCATCAAAAGTCTCCAACACAGGAGGAAAGAAATTACCTATAGAGAGTTGGAATCCAACTTTTACTTAATTTCCAACCATCATCTCCCTTAAGATTCTTAGCAGCTCTTTCAATTTCAATTGCCTCCCTCAACTTCGTATGGTGGAAATAATCAACTTTAGAAACTACTTTTGAGTCTTCAATGCAAATATGGTCACAAGATTTTTCTACGTCTTCCACAAGAGCTGAGGTGTGGGACTGATTATGTCCACAAGAGCTGAGGTGTGGGACTGATTATGTCTAATGTCTGCAACATGTTCCTGGATTCTCTGTCTAATGGATCGACCTGTTTCTCCAATATAGGGAGTACCACAAGAACAAGGAACCATGTAAACTCCTTTCATGTCCTTAGGGTCAACAGGGTCCTTTACAGATCCTAGAGAATTTCTCTGGTACTTACATGTTAATGAATATACAATAAATTACACATCATGTAGTATCAACAATATTATTTTTATATGTTATTTCTCAATTCCATATTAAGTAGGAAGTGAAGGAATTGCATATTACCTTATATTAAAAATTAAATTATTTTTTTTCACTTCCAATTACTTTATTTTTTATATGCTAAAACTTTTTTTTTTTTTACTTTGAATTACTCTATTTCAGTGTATAAAATTTGATGTAATATTAATGTGGAAATTGAAATATTTTATTTATGGTTGATATTGATTCAGTTGAAATTGATTTTTTTGTTATTAGTATTTTTTTTTTAAACTTGCCAAAGTAAATATTATATTATGATGTTAAAATGTAATGATAAGTGACCTAGACGAAATTTATAGTGATATTAATATAGATTACATAAATGTTTAAAATGTGTAATGTTGTTAGTGCTAATAGACATTTTTATTTTGGAATAAGGTGGTATGAATTAATTTAAATTAAGTTAAAGGGTAAATTATTTAGTCATAAGATTGAAGTGATTAAAACTAAATATGTTGGAATATTTTTATCAACATTAAATAATGAAAAGGTTTGATGATAAATATCATGATTAATGAATGTCTAATTAGTACTTAAAATTTCAATGTTATATTTAATAAAAAAAATAAAAATATGACATATTAAATTTAGAAGGAAATGGAGTTAGAATGATACTATAATATGCTCATAAAGCTATATTATTTATAAGCAATGACTATCTTATATTTTTATACATAATTATAATATTATGGCATTACAAATCACAAATATAATAATTCTTAATTATAAAATATGAATATTATAATAATAGCAACAATTACAGTAATGTTGATACATCTTAATCTTAGTGTTGGAAATTTGTTTTTATTGATGGAAAATGTAAAGCATTGTGGCCAAGGAAAAGAATATGATGGAAAAGGTGTTGCAAGGAGATTGGTGAGGAAATCAGTAATGGTGCATATAATTTGAAGCTATTTCTTGTATAGAAAATCACCTCAAATACCAGTCGAACCCATGTAGATCGATAGAGCTTTGAAAGAGTTTTCTAATGGTATTTGGAAATCTAGAAATGACCTCCTAGATCAAAAGTTAGATCGAGTCAAATATTAGAACTCGCAAGTCAAATTGTACACAGTAAAAGTTTGTTGGAGGTGCTTCAGAGCACGTGATAGTTTTGGCGCATAGTCAAATACAACAGAGTTGCCGGTGGAGCCACTATTCAGAGCTCCTGGATTATATGAAGCAAAAAACATAGTAGCGGAAAGAAATGTCATTGTGTCAAGGCGAAACCCACAGGACAGTTAAGCTCGGTGGTGGAAGTATGGTGGGTGTATCTTGACAAAAACTTAAGGAGCACTTAAGGTAATTAGCAGGATGACGCAGGCTAGTCGGATGTATGAAAGTGTAAGGGCCAATAGAATTTCAATCAAACGGATGTGGTGGAGACAGTGTAGTAGAGGCAGTCGCAGAATTTTTAGAGTGGGAAGCCCCTACGTGATAGGTTAAACGATATACATGTCCTAAGACAGATCGAGCGCCACGATTCCTCACCGACACATAGGAGGAATTGTGCAGGGGTCCATAACTTGACTGTTAACGGATAGGGGGGTCGTGCAATGGGAATTTAGCCCAAACCATCGATCTTGAATGGGGAATCTTTTTCTTCCTTGAAATATGTTAGAAACAATTTTTATAATGTATAATCTAATAAGTACATATTAAAAAGGTTTCAAGTTTAAATTTTGTGGGGAAGGATTGAGAATAAAAACTATTCTCATTATTCCAAAAGGTGTTCAAATTCCATCATGGTTAATAACATTCTACCATCCAACATTGAAATTGGCCTAAACTCAACCTAGATACAATGTATAAATAAATTTAAAAAAAAAAAATCACCCATTACATCAATCCTGAAGAAAGAAAAATTTTATATCAAAAACAATTATTATAAATATATTAAAAAAATCCTGTCTTCGGCGACTTGTAGTATAACAAAATCAAGAAAGATAATGTTAAAGATATACTCCTCAACGATCCTGTCGATCTATCTTGACCCGAAATTTATCAAAACTTACAAAAAACTAAATTCACAACTTAATCATTAAGCATCATAATCAATCAATCACAATCACATATTATAGTGAAGTTTTCTGAGCATTAAATTTGGATCGAAGTCCACATAATCAATCACAATCATATATTATAGTGAAGTTTTAAAAGCATTGAATTTGGCTCGAAGTCCACTATATCTGGAAATAAGCATTATGTTTTGAAATAAGAATGGCTTCCGCCCAAACTTGCGCCAGCGTTCCTGTAGTATGCCCTCAGCTCTTTGAATGTAAATGCTTTATATAGACAGGGGTGCTCCTCATCAATCAATTCTTGAGGAGCACGAATTTCAGCTTCGTCTTGCACAAACATAAAGGAGGCAATTGATAGTCTCCTCGATTTAGAACCTCCATACACCACGCGGTGCTTTGTGCTGTGGTATCTGCAGTTACTCCACATCTGCCATTTACAACAAACATGGTATTATCGCCTTTTAGCTCTGCAAAATAATTCTAATTGTGAAGAAAAGATGCGTTGCAGTGTTTAACCTGTAGAGAGTCAGCGATATTAACAGCAAAGGATCCAGCCAAGGGCTTTGTATTAACCCACTTTCCTTCCTTTTTTCTGATCTGAAGACCACCCACATCATCTTGGTACAAAATAGTAGGGAAACCAATGTCTGTATGAGCTTCAGAGAATATCTTATGATCCTTAGTTGTTGCTTCCAGGCTCTGGTTATTATGATAGAAATTCAAGCGCATATGAAATTCCCAATTATCAAAGGGTGGTGATCCGTAGTGTTTAGAGACATCAGCACCCAAAGTAGAAATAATGAGTTTTAGATCCTATGTGACAATTCCCTCAACTCTCTTTTACATTTCTGGATATGCTCGCAGATAAAAATTGAAATACACACTATATTGTATTAATCAACAGAGTTACATATATATATGAGGTATTGTTTCAAGATAAAGTTATCTTGGACCCACAATAAGTTGGTTTAGAGAATATCTCAACCACACACCAAACAAGGAACCTAGGTTTAGCTAACTCCTATAGAATAGGAATAGACACTATACATAGAAATTCACAATGAAGACAAGTAGGAATCACATATTCCAACACACCCCCTTAATGACTAATTGTCTCAATATCCATCTGCAAAATCTACATCTGGTTCTTTTTGGTAATTACACTGGTTCTGTTTGGTAATTACACTTGGTATCTTGTTCGTGCTATTGTCGATGTCCATATAAAGGAACAACCATCTACTGAAATGCATGGGTTCCCAACTGCTGCAACCGCTAATATACTAGGAAGTCCTTCACATACATGGTTCATCCAACCTCTCGATGAACTCCCCCTAGATATAAAATTTCACCTTATGGAGTCTAAAACCAATATGGCCCACCCAAGTGTATCCATCCCGCATAACACACTCTTCTAGGGAACATATAACAAAGGGGTATTCATTCCTCTCTGGGTCTTACAACACGTACAAACAATAAATGACATGTAGATTTGCTCTAATTACAAATTGTGACTCATAATCTACCATGGTCATGACTCTATTCTACACACATAAACAATATTTGACTACATTATTCATATGCTAGAACACACCACTACTTTGGCTTTGTACTTTGAGTCTTTGGCATCTTCATTTTTTACTTTGAAATGTTGGTCTGCAAAGTCTATTTGTGGTCAAACATAAGAAAAAGATATGTCGACGTCCATATAAAGGACCAACCATCCACCGAAATGCATGGGTACCAACTTCTGCAACCGCTAGTCTCGTAGGATGTCCTTCGCATACATGGCTCTGTCAACCATTATCACTGCATACATGTACCTATATCTACATATCCCCCTCCAACGTGGGTTTTATCGAATGACCCGTAACCATGTTAAAACAATGTTTGAATGGATTAATATAAATCCTGCTGGTCTTCTCCTCTCTATCGCAAAGGGCAGCGATCAATGACCTAGCACTCAGGTAGGCAGCGTAGATTGATCCTCTAGGTAGGCAGGCAGGCAAGCAGCACTCCTCCTCACACACCAGCAATGGTCGCAGTGCAGA